>CM022947.1:113791478-114184746 GCA_012931725.1 Litsea cubeba | reverse complement strand
ATGGGATGGTTCTTGGTCGGAATCATATTGGATTCGGATCCGGATCGAGATCCGGATCCGTTTTTAAATAATGGTTCCGATTTCGGGTCCGGTTTTTTAATAGAAACCTGGTTTGTTTGTTTTATATCCGGGTCCGATAGGAAAATCGGATCCGGTTGTCATTCAATTTATAAAAATGTATCAAGTCTAATACCTCCATATTATACATGAATTGTCTAAAAAATATTAATTTTGAGGTATAATTTGCAATATCAAAGACTCATATGCCGGGTCATGGGTCGAAACCTATATGGACTTAAAACCGGACCCGTTTATCAATCATAATCTAAATTGGGTTCCAGACCCTGAACCGTTTGTGAATCGGAACCTAAAAATAGATTTCAGACCCTATTTTTTTAGGTTGGAACTTTCGGATAATTGAAGATTGTAACCTTACATGCCATCCACTTGTTTGCCCGCATCCTTATAAAATTAAAATACTGTATTCTTTCTTTTTGGTGAATATATGTTAAGACATTCCCATGCGGGCTTCAAATTTTAGGCACCAGCCAACTAAAGTACACCAATGAAAGGGTTCATTAAGTTGCTTGAGTCTTTTTTATTATTATTATTATTGCTGCTGCTGCTATTATTATATTTTTTTTTCTAAAATCACTTGTCGATGAACTCGTGAATGGGCTCTTTTTGTCTCCTTTTTGCTTAATTGGTTTAGTCATATAGTATTTGTGGGATATGGGGGTGCTTATGTTAAAAAAAAAAACCCTTGGATTACACCCATTGAACTACCATTTATTCCAAAATCAAGTGGTGATAGGAAACTCCACAACACAATTTATCCCAAAATCAAGTGGTGAAACGGCATAATAATAATTTTATGGTGAGAGCGAGGGCTGGACCACAACTATAACCGTTCAAGAGGAGGATGGACGTTGACCTTAATAACCCCTTATCATTGCGGCGCCTTGTGCTACTAATGGACTCATATTAGCCGTTATTTACATGTTAAAATTGTTAGAAGTATGTGAAATGATAATTTTACTTGTCACATTTATTCAAACACTTCTTTTGCCTCGTGCTTTGCCTAAATTACCGAAAATATAGGCCACACCTGTGACGAAATGATAATAATGATCACATACTCCTAGTGTTATGAGATCTCATGACAGGGCTTATCCTTCAGCCCAAATCGATCTAACCAAATGATTTATAATTTTGACATCTATTAAATTCAGTTGTTGGGAGGTTTATTCTTTATTGATGATGGAATTGCAAGATGTGACTGCTGGAGCATGTTTCTTAAACTAACCCTCTAGTTCCCACATGGGAAGGCGTGCGGCTGTGATTCTCATGGTCCATGGCCTACATGATGGGGCGTCTGGTGTTATTAGCGGACACTATTTTATTATTGTCTCGTTTTTTGAAATTTAGTATCCAATAAAATTCACATTAGTCGTTATTATCTATCCAAAGTCGTTAAAAGCACGTGAAATGATAATTTTACATCTTAAACATCAGCATATTTACGCAAACACTCTCCGGGCCCGACAATCCGCCCAAATGATCGGAAACATTTAGGTCATACTAGTAATGGAACAAAAAACAACAAACATAATTTAATACCGTGAGATCTCGTGAGAGGACTTATCTTCCCATTCAAATTGATTTGATTAAATGATTCATAATTTCGACGTACACCAATTTAAATAATTTAATAATTTATATTATTAATGATGAAATCACGATGAATCTCATTTAAAATAAGCCACCAACACAGATAGTAAATCAAATTTCTCAAACTAGCCCCAACAATAGACCTCACACGTAGCGTGGGCTACCACCGTGGAGCAGTTTTTTTCAAAACTAACCCCTCAATTCTCGTATGAGAAGGAACAAGGAAGGCCTGCCCCAGCTGGGCTCAGGACCACTCCAAGGCCGGACAAGAAACAGATAAGAGGAGTCCAGAATTTGAAACTTTTAATTCATTTTAGGGTTCCGTATGCACTCTTTTCTTTGTCTATAATCTCCCGCTCTTACCAAAACCCATGAAAACTTCTCCTCTCTGCAACTGCTCATACGCCCCTCCTTAAACCCTAATTTCGCACCAGAGCTCAACGAATTAGGGCCAAAACCCCGAGAATAGAGAATGCCGTAGAGGAGAGAGCCTGCAACGGGAAGCAACCGAAAGCCGATCGCTTTCTGCGGAAAGGGCCGAGGAGCTCATCACATACAAGCGGAGGAGGCATTGCAGGCCGTGTATGGGCAACGGCGTCATCCCCATGGAACCATGTCCGTCACTGAGTCGCGACTTCCGTGAACCAGGTCAGGGTCGATCTTCGTGCCTTTTTGCTGTTGGGGTTGTAATTACATGGTCGAATGGATGCCCTGGCGAGTCCATCGCGCGGAATTAGGAATTTTCTTTTAGGGCTTCTTTTAGGTCACCAGTTAAACCCCGGGTTTTATCCGAAAAGCTTGGATTTTTACCAAGGAAAGCTTGAACTTTACACAAGAAAAGCACGAATTTTTACCAGAAAAGCTTTATCAAGAAAAGTTGGAACTTTTAGCGAGAAAAACTTGATTTTTTACCAATAAAAGCACGGATCTTTGCCTAGAAAAGCACAAATTTTTACCAAGAAGAGCACGATTTTTTGTTTACTTGCAAGCTGAATTACTTGGAATTAGTTAAAGAGGATCGAAACGGCCCTTTTGGTTTTGTGATGTTCATTTACAGGAGTCTATTGCCAGTCTTGTGGTCCTGGATGCATTGGCTCTGCTTTTAGTTCTTAAGTTATCTTCTGAGATTTTATTTTTTTAATAGATTCCACCTGGAGTTTTATTGTTAGTTAATTTGTGTTGCTGCATTTGGACTTTTTCTGCTCTGCATTGGAGGATCTTTTTTTTTTCAATTTAAATAATTAGAATTACACATGTTCCCGCATGGGGAAGGAGTGAAATTTCCTCACCTGTGTTATAACTTACAATGTGCGTCGACACATAGTTACCTAATTTGCAATTCGATCAATTCGTATTTGAAGTTCACAGTTTGAGACTTGCTTTGGTTAGGTTTACTTAATTCGCCTTTTGATCTGTAATTCGAGTTAGATGAATTCAATGCAATAATTTGAATACAAAGAATAAATGGGTGAAATTACATATTTAATATTTAATCAATCTAATAAAAACTCAATTTTTTATGAAATGGCCCACCACTAAGTAGCTTGGGAACGCTAATTTTTATTGGTGTCAGATTTTATAAATGCGCCCTAAATTCTGTATGGATAGAGATCACCATATCTATTCTATAATTTGATGAGGCAAAAGATATGTTTTGGCTTCCCCGAGAATTTTAGGATTCACACAAATTGTACTAAGAGGAGGAAGTGAAGAAATTGAAGAGAGAGAGAGAGAGAGAGAGAGAGAGAGAGAGAGAGAGAGAGAGAGAGAGAGAGAGAGAGAGAGAGAGAGGAGAGAGAGAGAGAGAGGTTTACATCACATTCAAGAGGCTCTAAATTGGTGCCCATCTATTGAAATCTAATGGGTCAATATATTTGCCACTTATTCATAAGCATTCTTGAAAACTTTCAACTTCGGTAAGGGATGATTTTCATCATCAGATTGGACCCTTATAAATCACATAAGCCTTTATGTATAAAATCTTATGAATTTTTTAGTGCATCGGATTATAGACAACATAGAGTTACCTTTGAAATAAGAGACAGTGGAAGGGGTGATGTACAATACTACAATTGCATTAAATTATGATGCAAATGGGAAAGGGATATGTACTATTTGCATAATTTCTAATGGAAAGACCCTTGCGAGTCAAGTTTTCCAATTTCCCATGAAGACCACACTGCCTTTCTATCTTCTCTTTCCTTTTTTATCAACTTCATTGTTGCACCTTGCTTCTTCATATTCCCACCTTTTTTTTTATATTGAAGCGAACTGAAACGAACTGCACACTTTCGAAAATCTTGAATCCATCAAACTGAGTCTCGAATTGTTTGATTCGAGCAATACTAGATTTGGTGGTAGATAGAGCAAATCAGGTAACTATGCTTTGACACATGAGAATTTAGAAATATAAGATCACCTAAGCTACTTATATAGTATTCATTCAAGCTTTTCATTTTATTATATACTGTGCCATATAAGACTCTAGATACATACTCATAACACATAAATTCTGCAGGTTATTTAACTTTGCCTGATATAAGAATAAAAACAAACATCTGTGTTTTGGTTTGTCAAGAATAAAAGCATTAAGGCTTGTTTTAGGTATTCAAGGAATAAAAGGATTTACTCAAAAAATTGTAATATTAGGAATTTGTGTTTTGGTTTAGGGTTGGTAGTTGAATAAATACTGAGTATCAATTTAACTCAAAAAATGAAAATAAAAATGAGTATCAATAATTTGCGCTGGCAGAAAAATGGCGTCATGTTCAACCTTTGTTTGAGAAATGGGGAGGATGTAAATCATCTCTTTCTTTATTGCCAATTTGCTAAATGTGGTATGGCTTACATTGAAAGTATTAGTAAGAAATTGAAGGTTTGGCCATATTAACCTACAAAAAGCCCCCTGGCCCCTTTGGAATAACTATTTGGCAGGAGTTTGTTGGTCTATTTCACCAGAGTGGAACAACCATATATTTAATGACAGATTGTATACTCTTATTCGAGTGGCTACAAAGGCTTGATCTAAATCAATGCCTTCTGCAATTGTTCAAAAGAATTTTTCGGGGTTTATGTGTCAAACCTTTTAAGATATTGGAGGGAAGATGTTGAGGGTTTCTCTTGCTGCGATTTTTGTTATGTGTTTTATTTGCTTGGATTCTCATTTTTATGCTATATTCATTCTCCTTAGTATTTTTACAGTGAACATTTCCATCAGAAAAAAGGAGTCAAGGTTTGCCATGTGTTTTAGGCTTTCATATTTAAGGTTGGGAATAGATAAAACGCTGTTAGGACTTATGAGGATATTCAAACCGTTTCTCTACTGTGGTCCCGTGCCAAAACAGTAATGGCCATACCAATGCGGTTTGAACCTTTCAATAGCTCAAAGCATGAGCAGGCCACATGAAAGAAAGTCATGATGTTTAATTGTGGATAAAAATGGTAACTAAGGGACAAAAATAACAATGGTTCACATTCAGTTAATGGATGGTGTAGTCCATGGCACTCTTTGGTTAGTGGCTAATAGAATGTGGAGTCCACATGATATATGCTTCATAAATCACATATATGTACGGGTTGATGATGTTTTTGGCAAAGGATCTTTTATCCTCCCAACAAAAGTAGGGAAACCTCTTTTGTTGGATAACAAAGCTCCTTTTTTAATGGCTCATCTCTTCTTTTGCATTATTTATTTGGTAGATTCATCGTAATTTATCTGTTGGACACTGTTTGAAACATCGACAATTCGACATTTTGTTGCCGTGCTTTGCTAATTTCCCTTGCAAAGAACATTTATGTTACTAGGTATGGCACTTAAGTAGAGAGCAGTAGGAACATATACGTGTCACATTTGCACAACTTTTAATATTATTTTTCCACAATCCGTAAACTTTAGTGCCAATCCACTGGTAATTCAGTGGTGAGGCACCTCCTTCTACAAAAACAACCAGCGATTGATCCCTGGTTGTAGCGCTGATGGTGAGAGACTTGTGTAGGTGGGTCGTGGGTGTGAGTTTATTTACTAGAGCAAAAAAAGAAAAAAGAAAAAGAATAAGGAAAAAAAAAAAAAACTTTAGCCGGTAGTGATGATATGTTGCTAGTTGGTAGAAAGTGTGTTTGTGTGAGCATGTGTGCTTGTGTGAGCGTGTGTGCATGTGTGTGATCAGACATCAAACAAAAATGTTAGCGGTGTGTGTTGGTGTGGATCTGTAAGTAGATCATTTATAACAATATGGAAGCAGACATAAAAAAAGGCATTGCATCTCTAATTTGATCATTAATTACAATTTGCAAGAAGACATCGAACAAGGATGCAAGTCATAATATTATATCCTGATAAAACTTTTCTCAAGTCCCAATTAAGGTGATCATCTGAATATTTTCTGCAATCCTCAATGCATAAAGCAGTGCGGTTTGTCACATTTCACTTTGGTCTTACTGCATCACACCCTAATAGACAATTCATACAGTTAATAACAAAATTCTTTAAGTAAACATATATTGAAAAGAACCAATATCTTCAATTTAACCAACCAATACTCCACAAAAACTTCAGTCCCTTGATGGGAAAGCTTTGGCAATTCATGGCAGAAGCAAATAGACCATTATCAGAATGACGAAGCAGCCACGTGCTTCTATCCATATGATCATGATCAAAGACTATCATTGGTGACGGTCACCCTTAACTGGTGCTGGTGTGTGCTTCAGTTGCGGACTATGGTTAACATTACACTTGATTTCAAATTAACATTATAACTACAGTCTGCAGCCATCTCTATAGAGGAAAGACCATATACTTTGCAAAGATAATAGCACACAGCACCACAGATATGAATAAACAGATTGATATCTATTTGAACTGCTGGACAGCAGGTTCAGTTCAGACCATCAGATGGTAATATGATTGTAGACTATGCTAAATGCACAACAGTTTTGAAGAAGGCATGATACGGTCATTATAATGGTGTTATTTAACACAGGAATGGGTCTTCAAAAGTGATAGTTGCTTAGGTGTCTGCACTGTTGTAGTTACTTTTCTTTATTGAAAACAAGTTTTTCGGCTATTCTACTTTCTGAAGTGTTAGTACTATCTATCTATCTTATTATATCTTTTTACTTTTTGCAACTTATCTCTATCTGTGGTCAGAGACATTGGTGAGAATTATGGGGGCGCATATTAGTTCTGCTTTTACTCAATTGACTGCATAATGCATCTACCTGTTTTTTCCTTGAAAATTTGGATATTGTAAAAGTGAATTTAAAATAAAAAAACACTTTCTAACGTGTATCTTCTGGTATCCCCTTCATTTTCATGCAACCAAGCCTGCAACATCTCTCTCTCTCTCTCTACATTTTTTTTTGCTAACTTGGACTACTGGTTAGGAGTGACACTTTACTCCTTTTTTTTGTTAAGTTGGATTACTGGTCGGGAGTGACACTTCAAATTTGAAGACCCACAGAATGATCCCTGGGCATGTGTAATGATACTAAGGTGCCAACACCATTCAACCAGCACATCCAGTCATTATTAAGCAATTTGGTCGCATAGATAATGCATCTGAATCACATCCTTCTGGAAGTGTCATGTCCAGAAATGCTCCAGGAGAGGGAGGGGGATGTTGCGGGCTTGGTTACATGAAGGGATGGATAAATCTGGTCCTGCTACTCAAATGTTGTAGCCCTTAAGTTTTGGGCTTCTACTATTAATAAAAAAGGGACTCAGATCTTTGATGTCTTTATATAGCAGGTTTTTGTTTTGTCTTTTTTTTTTATTTTTATTTGGGGGGAGGGGGGCGGGGGCGGGGGGGGGGGGGGGGGGGCAGTGTTGTTTGAGTAAGATCATTATCTTATTCAGACAAGTGCTAACACATGTTGGTTAGGCATGCATGAAGGGATTAGATTGGCCACAGTTGTTCCCCCTTTGTGAGAAATTGAGAATATAAAAGGGATGCTTAAACAAGAGAGTAGTTTTAGAATGCTTTTTGTAAATTCTTAGGCGCCACTTGGGAGAATTTTCCCATCTGAAAAAAAGGGGGCTAGGAAGATAAACATTGATGATTCCTAATACTATTTTCTTGTTGTGTTGTGCCTTTTAGTTTCCTATAAACTGATACCTGGATTGCTTGGTTTGCTGCAGACTACATATGAGCCACTTGATGCAGTCTTAATTAATAGTGCCAATAAGGAAGATGGACATGCTGGAAGAGACCACGTAAGTGTCGATGATTATATGCGTGGGCACTGGGAGAAGGTACTGGGACAGATGTTAGAGTCACCAGATGTGAGTGAAGGTGGCATTCAGAACTGCATCCAGTATGCACTTGCATCCAGCACTTCTGGGTTTATCATCAGTGCTGTCCCAAAGCAAACTGCACATGGGAAGGTATGTCTGCTGTTTTCTTTGCTGCTTTCTTCTCTCGGCGTCTTCCAGGAATTATTTAGGGCATTTATTACTTTGGACATTATTTCCAGGAACCTATATGCTGTCAAGGAGACAGTCATGTCCAACAAAACCAATTTCTAAGTGAATCCCGAAGAAACAGCAGTTCTTGCAATGCCATTAATGAGTATCAGATGATTACTTCAGATAGGTCTAATAAAGAGCCAAAGGACGAAACTAATGCTCGTTCTGTCACTGAGAGATGTCAGAGTGTTTTCCTTGACGTCATAGTTTCAGACAAGTTTTCTTCATTGTGTAATTTACTCTGCAGAAACTTCCAAGGCATCAAAGCCAATGGATGTTTTGACTTTAGCCGCATTAACTCAAGAATGGAGAAGGGCCAATATGAAGATTCTTCTGAACTCTTTGCTTTAGATATTCAAAAGGTAATCTCTTGTAAGATCCTTACAATTATTTTTCCTTTTTGAGTTATAATTTGTGTATACTGTTGCCTCTAGGTCTATCCTTTTGTCCAACATTGATATATGAACACATGCCCTCCTCTAGTGATTGATTTGTGATTAGGTAATATCATCAGCAAAGTTGAATATGGTCAGGTACTCAAGTTATGGATGAACTGCTAATGTGCTTTTTTTTTCCCATGAATTGTTGCATGTTAATTTGTGTTCAGTTGATAGTTTAAAGTTTTATAGAAATAGAATTCATGTAGCCGATGCCAACATAGTTGGGACAGGGCTCTTGTGATGATGATGATGATAGTTAAAAGTCTCAACTGTTGGGAGGATCTGCCCAAGCATATTGAGTTCAGCAGTTGATTTGAAATGGAGCCGAATTGGTGCAAGGATCCACCGAACCATAGTCAACTTTCAAGCACAGACAAGTAATTCTTTTGTTCTACACAAAGAAATTCTTGTGTTCTACGCAATGAAAAGAGAATGTCTGAATTTCGTTGATGAATGATTTTCATAATATATGTGAGGTCCTTATATAGGCCCCCTGGGAGGTGGCAAAATATGACCCGACCATTACGCTTAACCCGACCCGTTTAATAGGCGGGTTGGTCACGGGTTAAGTATTCATGACCCGCCATTAAGCGGGTCGGGTTAGGGTTGACCCACTTGACCCGCATAACCCGCTTATTTAAGCTAAAATTGGATTTGATTGTTTTAATGCATAGGCTAAAAAAGAATAAATAGATCTTAACCAATTCAACCCCACGTTTTTATTAATGGAAAGCAAGGTAATGCGCATCAAATGATTGTTGAAATGAGATTATACCAAATTTGAGCTTAAAAGTCAGTTTTGGTCAAGTAGGAAACCATAGTTGAGTCTATTTATTTACTAGATGGATGTGGGTTATGCGTGTTAAGCGGGTCGGGTCGGGTTGACCCGTGGTGGGTGTGGGTTAGAGGTTTCCAACCCGTTTAATAAATGGGTCCGACCCGTTTAGCACAACCCGACCTGATTGCCACCTCTACTTGGGAATCTGAAGAAAGTAATTTCCTCATTATAGATGGACTTGCTTTCCTTTAACAAACATTCATTAAATCTAGACTAATAAAATAGGAAAACTAAATAAAAGGGAGCTACTTAAGAAGATGATTAAGATTACTTCACAGGGCACATTGATTTGTTTCCTTATTAGGCCTATATCTGTTGTACACAGCTGGACTGAGCTTGTTAAGCCGGCCATGAGCTTAGACTTGAGCCTACTGGACTTAGGCCTAGTTCATGAATCTTAGGCTGCATCAGTACTCCCTGCCCTGAAGATAACTTGCCCTCGAGTTCCATCTATTTCCTCTTAGGTCGAAGACCCATCATACAAAATTTTGATATTCTTCTTGTTCTTCATTCTTTATGCATGGCTTGGAACTTGATCTTTCCTCCTCCTTGAACTAGATTGGAGGCTTTGTCTGATGGTTGAACTTCTCTTGGCAGCGCGACTGGACTGTTGATGTTTTAACTATCGAATTTTACTGTCCAGATCACAATCTTTTACTATCAATTGTTGATCTCAAAGACAGTCAATAGAGGGACTTCAACAACCAGATCTTTTTGTGAAATTGATTTGTCCTCCAATGGTCCATGACTCCATATGGCTTTTCTGAAATTGTCATCATGATCAGATCCATTGGTTGATTGGGCTTCTTGTTTGCAAGATCTGAGTCTTTGCCGATCAACACTATCTACAAAAGAAATTTTGTCTCTTTGTGTTCCTCTAGTTCTTTCGAAGTATGGTCCATCTTAGGAACTTTAGATGATTCTTCATCTCTCTCAAGAAATCATTTCCCTTGATCTTGATTTTTATGTCCCTGGCTTACATCTCTTCTTGTGCAATCCTAATTCCTTCTGGTTCTTTTTGCATGTAATTCATATTTGAATGTCTTGCATTTTCATATGACATTGGATCAACATTTTGAGGATGTTCTTGGCATTTTTCTTAAGTAGGACATATCAACTCTTTTTGTGAAAGAGTACTTTGGAGAAGATTCCCTTGATTGCATGGTGATTTAGAATATAATGCGAGTCGAAAATAGGAACCTTCTTTGAACTTACTGACTTGAGACTTAAGTTGTTTCATGTGAGGCTGTCTAAGTTTACCGTCAGCATGGAAAGCTTCATCATCATTGGAGCCTTGTCCTAACTATGTTGGGGTGGACTGCTTGAACTCCTTTTGTCCATTATGTTCTATTCTAGGTCAAATCGTTGGATTGGTTGCACTTCTTTAGATTCAACCTTACTACTTCCATCCATGTCCTCTTTGGCTTACCCTTCTTTCTTGGTTGGCCATTAACTTGCATAGAAAAACATCGAGAGTTTCATTATATTCTTCTTCAATGTTTTGATAGGAACTCATATTGTCTCGTATGTTCAATATGACATAGCACCTAAGTCATGTGCATCACTCTCCTCCAATGCACATAAATAATGCAGTTCTTGGAATTGGTTGGTGCATTCATCAACCATCAGTTTTCATTGCTGCGAACTAATGAACTGATTCTTATGATGCCAATCTCTAAATTTGAACTTATACAATGTCTTTTGGCACATGTTCAAAGTTTCAAAGTCTTTCATAATGATTTGGTTGGAAGAGGGACATAAAAGATAAAACAAATAGGTTTCACCTTAATAATAGGTTAAGTGCATGTTTGGCTTCTCTATTTCCAACCTCTACTTGTCTAAATGTCTAAAGCGGGTAGATGTTTGGAAAATAAAGTATTTGGCACATGATTCTGCCCTTTACCTGATTTAGAGTAGAGGCAAATCCTTTTAAAATGAGAAGCACCGATTTTGCGCTTTTGAAAACAAGGGCCGCGGTGTCTCAAAAAAGTAGAGGCTGAAGGTTCTTTTTTTTTTAAAGACAATACGTTTTCTGATTTTAGCATCTTTTTTGATGGCCGTATTTTGGATGGTTCTGTTGGAATAATAGTAGTGATACCAAACTAGGCCTAAGAAGGGGGGAAAATTCAGAACCAGGAGTGGTGGGAGAGGCGTGGGCAATACTGGTGTCACAAAATTTATGTGCAGTCAACATTAAAAAAAAAAAATCTGTGCAGGCAGCAAGTTGTTCATAGGAGTACACGGGGGACATGGGTACGGTAATAGAAATGAAGAAGGGAAGGATATCTTGGAGTTTTTAGTGGCTTATGATCTCATGGTAACTAACACCTTTTTTAGGAAGAGAGAGGAGCATTTGGTGACTTATAAGAGTGGCTCATGAAGGACACAAATTGACTTCTTCTTAACTAGGAAAAGAGACCGTTTAGCTTGTAAAGATTGCAAGGTTATACCGGGGGAGAGCTTGACTTCCCAACATAAATTGTTGATCATAGATGTGCAGCTACAAAGGTCGGCTAGAAAAAAGAAGTTGTATAGATGCTTAAGGACTAAATGGTGGAACCTGAAAGGTGATAAGCAACTAGCTTTAAGGGAAAAAGTACTAGAGGAAGACGTTTGGGCGATGGATGAGAGTGCAAATAATATGTGGGATAAGGTAGCAGAGTGTATTAGGAGGGTAGAGAAAGAAGTCTTAGGAGAATCTAAAGGGGGTGCTCTGGTACAAAAAGAGGAATGGTGGTGGAGCGAAGCCGTCCAAGACAAGATAAGAGTTAAAAGAGAGTGCTTTAAATCTTGGCAAAAGGATCGAAATGAAGCGAACTTGGGGAGGTATAAAGAAACAAAAAGAGAAACCAAAAAGGCAGTTAGTGAGGCCAAGGCAAAGGCATTTGAGGAGCTATATAGGCGACTTGACATTAAGGAAGGCGAAAGAGAGATATTCAAGCTTGCTAAACCATAGATCGGCGGACCAAGGACTTAAACCAAGTTAAATGCATTTAGGATGAGGATGAAAAGGTATTAGTAAAGGAAGAGGAGATAAAGGAGCGTTGGAAGAGCTACTTCTATAAGTTATTTAACGAAAGCAGTAGTAGTGACATACAATTGGGGCAGCTTATCATTTCTAGAGAAGAAGCGAATCATATGTTCTATAGGAGAATCAGTAGGGAAGAAGTTAAAGAAGTATTGAAAAGAATGAAGAATGGGAAAACGGTTAGGCCAGATGGTATCCCTATTGAGGTTTGGAGGTGCTTGGGGGAGGATGGCATTAGTTGGTTGACAAAGCTTTTTAAAATAGTGCTAAAGAGCAAGAAGATGTCTAATGCATGGAGGAAAAGTATTCTTATACCCATATACAAGAACAAAGGAGATATTCAGAACTGTGCGAACTACCGCGGGATTAAATTGATGAGCCATACGATGAAATTATGGGAGAGAGTTATTGAGAGAAGACTAAGAAGAACAACAAATGTTTCAGAGAATCAATTTGGTTTCATGTCTGGGAGATCAACCATGGATGCTATCTTTGTCATGAGGAGGTTAATGGAACAGTATAGAGAAGGTCAGAGAGATTTACATATGGTGTTCATTGACTTGGAGAAGGCCTATGACCGGGTTCTTAGGGAGATTCTTTGGAGAGTTCTGGAAAAGAAAAGAGTGTGTGTTGCATATATTGAGGCGATAAAGGATATGCATGATAGACTTGTGACATCTATAAGGACGACTGGCAGCGAAACTAAGGAGTTTCCTATCACGATTGGTCTACACCAAGGCTAAGCGTTAAGCCTGTACTTGTTTGCCCTAGTTATGGATGAGATTACAAGACATATCCAGGATGAGGTGCCATGGTGTATGCTATTTGCAGATGACATTGTTTTAGTGGATGTGACGAGAGGAGTGAATGCTAAACTAGAATTGTAGCGGAAAACATTAGAGACAAAAGGGTTTAGGCTAAGTCGATGCAAAACAGAATATATGGAATGCAAGTTTAGTCAAAGTACGACACCTGGTAACATAGAAGTAAGTTTGGGCACACAAAAGATTGTAGAGAAAGAAAGCTTTAGGTACCTTGGATCTATGGTACAACAGGATGGAGGGATTGATACCGATGTAAGTCACAGGATTCAGGTCGGGTGGACCAAATGGAGGAGTGCTTCGGGGGTCTTGTGTGATTGGAAAGTCTTCCTCAAGTTTAAAGGAAAGTATTATAAGGTGGCGGTACGACCAGCGTTGTTATATGGATCAGAGTGTTGGGCAGTAAAGCATAATCATGTCAAGAAGATGGAAGTTGCGGAGATGAGAATGCTAAGATGGATGTGCGGGATCACAAGGAGAGATAGGATTAGGAATGAGGAGATTAGGGGCAAAGTAGGAATAGCACCGATTGGAGATAAAATGAGAGAAAATCGACTGAGATGGTTCGGCCATGTTAGAAAGCGTCCAACGGAGGCACCTGTTAAAAGGTGTGAAAGCATGGAGATTGCCAGGAGTAGGAGAGGGAGAGGGAGACCCAAGAGAAGTTGGAAAGAAACTATTAAACATGACCTTGCTTACATGGATTTAACGGAGGACATGGCTCTAAACAGATTTGATTGGCGTCGTCAAATCCATATAGCCGACCCCACCTAGTGGGAAAAGGCTTGGTTTGGTTTGGTTTGGTTTAGGCAGCAAGTTGTTGGGGATTTTTAAAAAAAGCTCTTGACGAGGTTCTGGAGGGGATATGCTAAGTGTAGGTGGTCTGACCAAGGTTTGGTCCAACTTTGGAAAGGTTTGGGTGAGGTTTTGAGGGGTGCTTAGGGACTGTTTAGATTGACAGGTGCTTCTGGGGACTGCTATAATGTGGCAGCACGTTTGGCACAGTTTGCGAGTGGATTAGGGAAAAATAAAGGCCAGGTTTTTATTAGAATTGGGTGGAATCAGTTGTGTACAGGTTTGGGGCGATTTGCGATTAAATTGAAAAAAAATATGGGATTCATCAAGAACTGTGAGATGCAGTTCATGTGATTTACAGGTTCTTTGGGGATGCTTTGGGTTGTTTCAAGGGTTGGATGATTTGTTTTAATTAGGATTTCCATTGAAAAGATGGCATCAATTTGCAAAAGTAGGGGATGATGGATTGCTGTACAGGAACTCTAGTATAGCAGTTCCGCAACTTGCAGAACTTAGGCAAAACTTGTTTTTTTTTTTTGGAATTGGGGTTGAGGCCTAGGTTTTGTCAAGATTTTGGGCTCAAATTAGAGGGAATTTTGTGGGGGAAAACTTAAGGTTCTTTGCTGGGTATGGGTTAGGGTTGATTTGGGATTGACAGTTGAACGTTTTTTTTTTTAATGGTTTTAGGGGTTGGATTTTGGAAATCTTCTGGAGTGACGAAAATTGAAGAAAACAGTGTTGAAGAAAGTAGAAAGGAAGAAGCAGAAGACGACCAACTCACGAATTCGTTGAACCAGAGAATGGTAGGCTGAAAATTTGGCTTTGATACCTGTCCGATGTAGCCACATTGGTGGAAGATCTGCTCAAGTGTAGGCACCTTCAAGCACACACAAGTAATTCTAGTGTTTTAGCAAAAAAAGAGAGTGACTAAATTTTACGAGTGAATGAATTTCAGAATACATGTGAGGTTCTTAAATAGGCCCTTTAGGAATCCAAAAGAAAGTAATTTAGTCATTGTAGATGGATTTCCTTAAAAGAAAATGTTCATTGAATTAGACTCTAATAAAATAGGAAATCTAAATCAAAGGGAGGTACTAAAGACGATAATTATCCTAATAGATATATCAAAGGATACATTGATTTATGGCCTCATTGGCCCTTGTTGACTGTTGCATACAGCTGATGGGCCTGGACTTGGGCCCAAATGGAGTTGGGCCTGTCCCATGAGGCAAGGGCTGCATCAATTTGATTTTGTTCCAATGGTGGGCTGGACTAAACTTTTTATTCTATAGTTTTTGTGTTTCCAAGAGCTCCTTGAGAACCCTTGCAACTTATTTTCAAAACTTAAAACTAATTTTGAAATAGAAGTCTTGCTTCTAAAGTACAATTTTCGTGGTCTTTTATATGTACGGTGATATATTGCCCATGTTTTCCATCAATGGGCTATGTAGATTGTAGATTAGTAGTTAGCGACTTATTATTAGCATTATTCTTTCTGATATTGTGGTGTTCCAGAGTCCTCTTAGCTGTATGATTTTGTGGTAACTAGTAGCCATTGTAGATTGTGCAACACTTTGCATCACTGTAACCTGTATTACTCAATTTTGAATTTTTAAAGATAATTTTTTTTCTTTTTTCTTTGGTATATTGAAAGTCTGCATAACTTTTGATTTGTTTCTTGATATTTTTGTTTTGAAATTTTACTCATTTTAAATTATTTTTCATTAAAATTTCTTAGCCCTAAGTAAAAAATAATTCTACCAATTTGTCATCAAGTGGAAATCCATGGTTATCTGCACTGCAGTGGCATTCTGACCTTCTGAGAACTGATTGCATAAAATGAGATTTTGATTTGGATGGTTCATCCTCAGGCCATGCATTTATTAGAACCCCAGGTATCAAATTATTTGAGCTCAAGGTTTTGTTTTGTTTTTTTTTTTCCTTCTCATTTTTGCTACATGGGTGGCGTTATATTTATTGACTTTCTTGCATCTGAGATTTTGTGCAACCGATCCTGCTCCTACTAGGCCTTTCAGGTTTTGTTTTCCAGGTATAATAGCTAATATCATTTTGTTCAACAGGTATGGAAGAAGTTTGAAATGATGGGTGAGGAGATGATTCATCTTGCTAAGAGCCTCTCTAACATATCAAGGGATGCCTATTGCAAACAGGTTTGAATGACGAGTCTTTGGATATTTATTTTGAGTTAAAAATATAGATTTTTCATTTCTTGTCAAACTTTGATCATGTTGGCCTAAATTTTCTCCTTTTGGTTTCAAACCATTGAGCAAAACCACAGTTTCACTGTTTCAAACTACTAAGCAAAATCTTATCAGTTTATCAGAACTAATGAGCTTTGCTAAGTCTTTTTTCACTTGTGCACTCAACCCAATGCAGACATGCTTGACAAAATGAAAGATTCTTACCGTTTGGTAACTTCACTAATAAAGTGAAGTGAAGCCTCCATTTCAGAGACATGAAATTAAGTCAAATAGCAACCTTTTTAAAAAAAAAAAAGTCAAATAGCAACCTTCTCAAGCCACTCAATGATAAAAAATCATCTACTTTTTACAAAAAAAAATAAATAAATAAATTCCTTATCAAGCCACTAAAGACAAAAGGCCATCACATTATGATTAGTCCCCCTCGTATTTTTATTCTCTCTTGATTTAATGCTTGTTGTGTGGCAACCACTTTGTGAATTTCTTGACTTGAAAAAATCAGGCGAGTCTGCTCCATCTCATCAAGTGGAGCACATTGTATGTTGAGTGTGGACCATTGCTCTTTTTTAGTCGTTTACTGTTATCATATGGATTGGCCTTGTGTGATGAATTGGACCAGCCTGATCTATAAAGATATAAGGCTGTAAGCTTAGTAATTCTATAAAGATACTATAGACATCATTTACTTTTCATCTATATCTTGCTTTGCGCTGATGATGATTTATGGAACACTCAAACTGATTTGAAATTGCTTATATTTCCCCTCAGGTTGGAGACTTGGGAAATCGGGCCATTGGAGAATGGAAAGATGAAGTAAGTGACATTTTTTGTTCTCATGCACTTAAGAAATTTCTATCAGAATTTCAGGAATCAAATTTGCATATCTTCCTCTGAGCTCAGTTTTGATTCATATGCACCATTGAAATGTCTATTAGAATTTTAGGAATCAAACGTGCATGTCTTCCTTGAGCAGCTCTCTTAAATCATCATCATCATCAACAGCAACAAAACCTTATCCCATCTATTTGGGGTTTGATTTGTGAGTTCTACCTTTCCTCTTAACACTATTTGCAACCATTTTTTCAGCAACTCCGCAATCCTTCATGTCTTTCCTCACTGCATCTGAAGTCTTTATTTGATCTCCCCATTTTTTTAATTCCTTTAACACTCTGAAATATATCGCACTGTGATACTCAATTATTTTCAATTTTTACCAACTCATCTTCTCTTTTTTCACATCTGCTGAATTTGCATTCTTCACATTTCATCTTTGATGTACTTTTCATTTCATTTGATTCTCAAGCCTTTTTCCAATGTTCTAACTTTATCATTCATTTGCTTCTGTTTTTTCCTCATGGTGACCACAATGTTTGTAAAACAAATTACACCGAGGAATTAAATCTTGGAGATCTGTCATTGAGGTGTTCATAATTAACATGAATAAAAATATGGACTCAAAATCCTTGGTGTAATCCAAAACTTAGAATTTAGGCATCACTGTACACACTTATTACTTCCTCGTCATTACATGCCTTGTATAATTTCTATATAATGATTAGGGATGTTTTTTTAATTACTGTTAGCAGCTTTCTTAAATCTATTTCATAATTTTACAAGCCATGTCGAGCCATCTCTGCTACCCCACTTCCTAAAATGTTCTAAGCTTGGCCTATGATTGCAGGAGATCAATCAGGTTGGTGCAGAACAGAAGGATTCTGTGGATTTAAATACTGCAAAACAATTTCCTTCAAATGCATTGGATCCATCCACTAAGGCAGAGCAATCTGAATCCTGTGGTTTAAACAAAATCTATTCTTGTAAGCACTGTGGTGCTGAAGCTGATGGCAAACGCCGCCTCGTCTGTGATGGGTGTGAAGCAATGTACCATATCTCCTGCATTGACCCTCCTGTTGAGGGAATCCCCAATAAAAGCTGGTATTGTGCTGCCTGCTCTGTGAATGGGAAGGAATCGCCAGAACCCGAT
The DNA here is from genome assembly GCA_012931725.1 of Litsea cubeba. Lineage (NCBI taxonomy): Eukaryota > Viridiplantae > Streptophyta > Magnoliopsida > Laurales > Lauraceae > Litsea > Litsea cubeba. The sequence continues at coordinate 114,166,484 of CM022947.1, read as the reverse complement.
TCAACCCAGAGCCATGGGGAGATCTTGCACCATAATTGTGTTATATGTGAGAAGTTGAAAGGTGCTAGGACCCGAGCTTGTGACGATGAAAGTCACACACATAGAATCAACATATCTGATGACTCTGAAGAAGCTTCAGATTCTAGTGTGGAAGATGATAGGCTGCGTGAGTCCCAACGGATCTTAGGCTCACGCTTGTGCAAGCTGTGTAAAACTGGTGAGGAGGAGGGCATGAGATTTGTCATATGCCAGCACAAGCACTGTGCTTACAGGTACTACCACCAAAGGTGCTTATCATATAAACAGATCAAGTGCTTTGATGAACGCTGGTACTGCCCCTCGTGTCTTTGCAGGGCCTGCTTCATCAATAAGGATGATGACAAAATTGTGCTGTGTGACGGTTGCGATGAGGGTTACCACATCTACTGCATGGTCCCTCCCCGCACTACCATACCAAAGGGTAATTGGTACTGCATATTCTGCATGATTGAAATAAGGGCAAGACGCCGAATGAAGTTAGGATGTGAGACTTTTATTGATAAACATAAGAAGAAGATCACAAGCAAGATGAATGGGCGTCCAGGAGGATCAGTTGATATGCTTCTGAGCGCTGCTGAGAAGCTGAACTCAGAAGATAAACGGGCCACCAGGAGGAAAAATTGTTAGCGGATATTGTGCATTTTAATTTCAAAAATTGATTGTTCTGACTGAAATCTGTGTTATTTTCATGATGTTGTACCATTAGTTCCTAAAATTTTGTTGTTTACTACTTGGGGACCTGTATCAGGTGGCCATACTTTTCAAGTGCCCCAATGATGTATGAACAATTGAGGTAAAGATAAAGATTTGTACATGTGGATCCAAACATGTAACTAGTTGGGCTCCCATTTCTCTAGCAATGAATTGATTCTGCAATTCCACATCTCTGTGTCCATGTAGAGACAATCTGGTTGAACCATTTGTTGGATGCTACTATTGATTGGATTGGGTTGCATTCTCACAGGTTTGAGAAACAAATCTGTAGACTTCCTGTGTCAATACAAGATGGTCTTCATTACTAGTTGCATTCTCTCAGGTTTAGATGAGAAGTCTACAGTTTAAATAAAAACTCATCTAGGTCAATGCTATCAATTGTTGATGATGATGTAAAGATTACTCTTTGATTTTGATTATTGTGATGTGATGGTTTATAAGATGGAAATACAAAAAACTCTCTCTCTCTCACCCCCCCCCCCCCCCCCCCCCCCCCCGCTAGATTTTACCAAATACGGGTCCTATCAATGATTCTGCCATTTGGGACTTCGGGTTTTATAAGTGGGCCACATGGACCTACAGGGCTGGCCACAGGATTTCTCTGATTTTTGACATTAGGGGGATCCAGATGCCAGATTCCCCCATCTTTGTTCATTATTTCTAGGTACCTGACTTTTTACTTTTACTTTTACTGTTACTTTATAATAACGAGAGAACCTTCCTATTCAAAAATTTCTCCTAAGAAATTATGGAGATTGATTGTTTGATATTTTGAACAGAAGTCGCTCCTCCTCCTTAAAGCCCAATTTCTCACCACAGCTCAGTGAATCATGGCTAAACCCTAGAACCCACTTGGAACTACTACTCTCTGGACTGTTATGGAGAAAGGGCCGAGGAGCTACTAGCTCATGCTCATCATCACATTCATTCTCTTACAAGCGGACGAATAATCAGGTAATGGAATGGTCGATCGTTCATGTATGTTTTTTCCGTTTCAATTATCAGGGAGTCCATCATGCGAAATTAGGATTTTTTTTCTTTTCTTGTGGGGTTGGGTTGGTTGTCGGCAACTCTTTTATAGCACGTGAAACTCTCTCTTTCTTTGTCTGTAATTAGTTAGTTCTGAAGAAAACAACTTAGATGCGCAGGTGACACAGGTTTATCAAAAAGCATGAATCTTTGGGTTGTCTTTGCGCAAACTGAATTACTTGCAATTGGGGCCCTTTGGTTTTGTGATGTTTCTTTAGATGATTCCGTTGTTAGTCTCTCATGGTCTTGGAAGTTTTGGTGCGGAATTGAATTGGCGATTTTGTTTGTTTGATTGATGGAATCCACCATTTTATTGTCTGTTAATTTGTGTTATTGATAGTAACTTAGGTTCTTCCATTTGGACTGGAGAATTAGTTAACCCGTCTTCTCAATTTTGAACAAGAGTAGAATTACCAAATGTTCCCAATGGGGGAAGAAGCCCAATGCAAACCAATGCAACCCTGGGGGTGTTAAGACAAACACGTTTTTTTCTTCTTTGTTCTGATTTGTTCAGTATAAAAGCATTAAGGCTTGTTTTAGATATTGAAGTAATAAAAGGAATCTATTGAAAAAGTACCATTAGAGATTTGTGGTTGGTTTAGGTTTAATGGCTGAATAAAATACTAGTGTCAATAGTTTGTGCTGGTCACCAAAGTTAATTGTTGATGTGTGTAACCGTTGTTTGAGGAGTGGGGAGGATGGAAATCATCTCTTTCTTTATTGTTCATTTACTAAATTAATGTGGGTATGGCATAATACATTGAAAGAGTTTGTGAAATTTGGAGGTTTGGCTGTTTATCCAACCAGGAGCATCCCTTATTTGGAATTGTTCTAAGTACTATCACCGAAGATGTTTGTCATATAAAAAGATCAAGTGCTTTTATGAATGCTGGTTCTGCCTCTTGTGTCTTTGCAGGGCTTGCTCTATCAACAAGGATGATGACAAAATTGTCCACTCTGAAGGTTGCGATGAGGCTTTCAACATCTGCTGTACGGTCCCTCACCGGCCTACCATACCGCGGAGAAACTGTTACTGCACGTTCTACATGATTGAAGTAAGAGCAGGACACAGAATGGAGATATGATGTGAGGTGCTGGTTGATAAATGGATGAAGAACATATGGAGCAAGGTGAATGGGTTTGCAAGAGGACTAGTTGATATGCTTCTGAGTGCTGCTGATGAAAAGCTGAACTTGGAAGCTAAATGAGCCAGCAGGGGGAGGTAGAGGATGTCATGGCATTTTAATTTTAAAATTGATTGTTGTGTCTGAAATCCATGGTGATTTTGTTTTGTTTTCTTGATGTTATGCATTTCTGTTGTACACGTAATGCCTATAATTTTATTGTAACTACTGTGTCTCAGGTGGGAACACAATCAAGTGCATCTATGTGTGGACAAGAGGTGGGAAAAAGATCTATACATGTGGATCCAAACCATTTAGCTGGTTGGGCAACCATTTCTCTTGCAATCTTGAGCACCTTTCAAAGTATCTCTTGGATTATGGTCAGCAGGAGGTTGGGGATTTCCACTTGGCTCTGGTTATCATTGCAAATGGTTTGTGAGGACATTGTGAGTAATTTTGATTCAATATTTGATACTTCATCTTCCTTCTTTGTATACTCAGCACTAGGTGGAGGAATTGATACTAGACTGTTTTTTTTTTTTTTTAAATTGAGATAGAGGACAGGTGACATTTTTTTAAATTAATGGCTCTATCAGCTAAGAGGCTTGTTGATTATATGTTCCACTTTAACAGTCCATGTAAACCTTTGATGGATAGCAATGTCTAACTGATTTTTATTTTGGTAGATGTTTAATTATACAAATTCTCCTTGTACACTGTGGGGCCATTGGGCCCATTCGCATACAATTTGTCTTTTGTGAAAGTTTAAAAAATAAAAAGAAAAAGAGAGGTGGGTAGATATGTGAAGTAAAGGCTGGAGAAGATCCTTGGTCATTTTCAGTTTGCTTGGAAGCTTTTCCAGCAAAATCTAGTGTGAGTTTCCACATATTCTGTAAAAAGATGCAAGTATCTCAAACATCAAATTTCCTCTTGTTTTGTCCATAGTGGAAATGGCCTATATAAGGGTAATTGAAGCATTAAATACTACTGGGAGTCTTTTTTTTTTCACTGAGAGTTTCCAACCTTTTGGGCTGGACTAATCCCTCCGGGCCCAGAGAGAAGCTTGGTAAAACCCCTGTGCCCCTCAGGTAATAGCACTAGTGAACTCAACCTTTGGTTCCTGAAGAGGGGGAACCGGAAATCGATATCAGGATCTCTAGCTCCAAAAGAGAGAGGTGCATGGTTTTAGAATTTTTTTTATTTAAAGCTGGTAATAATTAGGGCCCAAACACTTGAATATCAGCTCATCTGACAGTCCAGACCACTCTATGGTTGTTGTTTGCTCTCTTTTCTAAATATCTTTTTTCCTGGAAAAAACTCAGAAATCTCTGTTCTTAAGGGCCCCATCAGGTTACTGGTAAACTGACTTTAGGAAACTCTTTTTATGCACAAATGAGTTTTCATGAGTTTGGGTACAATTAGCTCTAAGACAACTGTTTTATTTTTTTGCTATATAACAAAGTTAATTAGAGAGTGCATAAACTGATTGAATCCAATGTTTTGCAGGCTTCTTCATAGTTACAAGATATCCTCATGTCTTCGTGGGAATTTCATCATCACAAGCTCAGGTCCCAATACCTTTCAACTTCTGGCATACAACACAATTTGTTTGCAAGATCTCCCTTGTGCCTCTCAGGTTCTGGGAATTCCTTCCCCTTGGCAGAGCAGGCAGCATGGTACCAGCATTTATTGGGATTCCTTCAATAGGAGGGTAGGCAACTTGGGCAGCCAGCCAACATGGAGAGTGAGTTAATTTTTTCCACTAATAGTATTTTAAACATAAAAAAATCATTTTAAGAAGATGTAGACATGATTATCAATGACCAAAGAATAATATTTATTAATACATAATAATTCTTTTGCACATATTAAAGCATAAATTGATCAATCTTTACCAATTTTTATTTATTTATTTATAGCAGATATTAATAATTTATAGTTTTTCCCAACGTAGTTGGGACTAAGCTATGACGATGATGATTAGGAATTTATTTATTTTTTAAATTATGAAGTAGTTTTTCAAAAGATTAACCGTAGAAAGAAAAGTATCATACATTATATCATTCTTTAAATTTGATGGTCTAAAATCAATTAAATTACTAGTAATAATATCGGTTATGTGAATATTTATGATTTCTTAGTTTAAAAACATTTGAATTTGACATCATATATCATATATGAAACAAAGATATGGATACTGTTGTGTATACACCACGTTTAATGGATTATTTGATGTGCCGGTCTAGGTGCTTCTAGAAGAATCCAGAACCTTGAAGGGTTACTGTAAGAGAATCCAGCACATGGTCAACTGAATGGATAAGATCGAGAGTTGGGAAATATTGCACAAGCATGAGATTATATTGGTGGAGAATAAATAGGACACGTGGCACTAGTTAGAAGTCCAATGGTTCTATAAAATATGTATCTTTTGAAATCTAGCTATTTATGAAAAATGAGGTCGATTAAATGTATTTTTACAGCAAACGCTCTTAATGAGAGGATATTTTCAGTGTTTTTTTTTAAAATAAAATTAAGCTCTGTGTTTTTTTTTTTTTACATTCAATAAGATTATTGAGTAAATTGGATATTAAAAATCCAAAGCCCTTTGTATATGGTTAAGTGGGCTTGATCTAAGTGTGGCAGGTGGTTTAGACCAGTTGGACTGCACAGCTGTTAAGATGTGGACCATCCTATGTATAACCTCATTTTAAAAAAAAAGGAAGTATTTGCAGAAAGCACTTGAACGTCTGATGGTTTGAAATGACCCCTGATAATTTCACAATAGTAATAAACCCCATTGACTCTTAAAATAATTCTAAAAACCTCCTGACTGAGGCCTTCTAATATGAGTATATGACCCAATTGTTTACCTTGGGAAAAAAAGATGAAATTATCCTTGTTTTGAAACTCAGATGAGCGTTCAATATGAGGCCCTTCTAAGGTAAGTAGATATTGAGCTGATTTTCTATAACTTTTCTTATGGGTGTAGACGACACTACCAGTGACATTAGCATTTTTGGTACGCTTATTAATGGCCTTGGGCACCACATAGGCAATTGTACACATAAGTTTGAGTGGGCAAATTAAATTTACTAGGTCTAACTCTTCTCGTACATTAAAATCCTAAAACATAATGAATTTTTATTAAAAATTTTATACGGAAACATTGGATTATTACATATTTATAAAAAAAAACAACCCCCCCTCCCCCACACACACACGTGTGTCCTAGAAGTCATCTATCAATTTGGTAACTCTATTAATAGAGTCAATTGAAGTAAATATGATTTTAAAAAAAGAATAAAATATAAATATGTTGTTATAATATTTTATTTTTAGTTGTTTGTTATAAAATCATTTTGACTTTTACATGAAAAAATAGAATTTATTTGTATTGTAGTAAATAAAGGTGGTTTTTTTTATATATTTTTTAAAAAAATAAAAAGAATTTTAAATTAAAATATATTTCACCTAACATCTTATCATCTTATCTGAAAAATAAATATTTTACTTAACTTTTTTCATATTAATAAAGAGCCAAACTAGACTGAGTGTGAGTGCAGTTATATAGGAGTCAGTTCTTGTACGACAGGAGCTCTGTTCAACTTGAAGGGGTTTTGAATTATAAAAAAATGGGAAACGATTCCCTGGTTGAATCAAAACTGGGGGCGGCACATAAGGGTTTATCTTTCATCCGCCACCTCATCCGCCCTCTCTGCGTGTCGCCTCCTGTTTGGTCCAAACAGTATCTTCCTGTTTCTGTTTGGTCCAAACGGGATCCGGTTAAAAAAAAAAAAAAGAGGGGTGGGTTCTGAACACAATCCACTTGCTTGTTGCTTCGGCCTGAAGTCACCATACTCATCACCTTTTTATATATATAAGCTCATTTATAACTCCTCTTCATCTTCACCCACTTCATTTTAGAGAGAGAGAGAGAGAGGGAGTCCTTTCTCTTCACATTCATCCACGAGAGAGAGAGATGACGACTGTGGGCGAGTTTCGGGTGCAGCAGGTCGAGCATGTGGGTCAGGAGAGGAGGACGGTCACGATTCCACCCAGGAGGGGGCAGGTGAAGAAGATGATGTTCGAAGTAATAGCCCAAGCTTTTGTATCTGTCTGCGATGATTCATGTCTGGGCGCTGTGCAAGTTTTGCCTGATTCTCCTCCTCCACGTCCCCCTTCCGGGCCTTCCTCATCATTCACAAACTACTCCACTACTACTTGCTAGCAAAAAAAAAAAGAAAAGAAAAGAAGAAGCAGCTTTACCTTTTCTTCTTCTGTGGTATGGAATATGTATCTCTTTTTCTATTTGTGTATGGGTGAGCATAAATAGTATATATTTTGATTGAAATCCCGTTCATTTTATTTGGCTTTTATGTTATCTTATCTCTAATCTCTGTCCTGATCGTCGACAACGGTCCGTTTACCGGATTGATTGAGGTGGGTCCCATGTCAATCTCAATCCTAATTTCCGTGGGGTTGCATCTCAAGCAATACAGGTCGTCTGATCTATTTGGAGCTTCATGCTTCTGCAGAAAACCCATGTTTGGAACAAAGAGGAAAGTGCCTTGAAGGAATCCTCTATTCCATGAGTTTGAATATATTCAGGTCCTCAGGATCAGACTTCCCCCACCCAGAGGCGGACCCAGGATTTTCGTTTAGGTGGGGCTAAACTTAAAGGATGCTAGAATTTTTTTCACATCAACAATAACGAAAGAAAGAATGTATTCCATGTAAATAGACGTAAAATATTTAACTATATCAACTTAATATATTTCATGTTTGAAATGATGACTATTCATTTCTCCAAAATTTACAGTATAAGAGAAGTATACTGAAAACAAAAAAGTCTCCCCAAAAATGAGGGCAAACCCCAAAAAATTCGGGATCAACCCGAAGAAAGAAGTACATACTAATGATTGGACATCAACTCACATACACTTCTCTCATCAAAAGTCATCTCAACCCCAAAACAAAGTTTTTTTACAATTGCCCTCTACAACTCTTCATGTTTTGAAATCATTGCATGTTCGTCTCATCATCAATGCTATTGAATATTTTATTTTCGATATACACAAGCAAACAATCATTCATCCACTCATCTTCCATTCAATTGCATAGTCGATTCTTAACGATTTATCAAATCATTCTAACCCCTTGATTTGTAACCCTCGAGTTTAAAGAATTTAGAATACATCATTATTATTATTCTCAATCCAAACAATCGGTACCATCTAGATCATTGATGCCTAGGGGAGGTGGTTGTGTGTGTCCCATTCAGATTGATCATAGAAGAAATTCTGAGGTGAACTGTGTACATCTAAGTTGTTTATGCACAGGCCCACCAAAATTTTTCTCCAGTAATAAATATCCATTTTTAAATCATTCTAAGCAAAACCCCATGTCTGATGTATAACTTCCGGTGTTGATGTTAATCAGATTTTACTCCAATCAAAGTGGTATCACTATCATATTCTAATTCACTATCTTTAATTTCTTTATGAGTTTTGTATTTTTCTAATGTTTGACATTAGCCAGATTTCACTCCAATATGACTGGTATCACTTTCATATTCTAATTCACAATCTTTAAATCTATTCATGAGCTTCGTATTTTTCTAAGAACAGAGTCTCCTATATAGAAGGTTCAGCTTGTTCAAGGAGAAAAGTGACAAGATAGAGATGATGATAAGTTGATAACTTATTATCAAAGAGGGCATATCTGAGTTGTTCTCTATTGGTATCAGACACTGCCAACTATTCTCGTCGAAGATTCTCAATGGACATTGGGGGCAATTTGACACTTTGTCGAACATATGGTTTGCAGTAACGTTCTTTGATGTCTGATGATATCAATCTCGCTTGCATTTTTAGGCATCTGGTCATTTCACTTCTTCCTTAAACATATCGTTTGGAAATTGGAAGTCTGAAATCATCACTTCAAATGAAAAAAAGAAAACTAAAACATAAACCCTAATATGCAAAGGAGGAAGAGAGGAAACTGCACAAACCCTAGCCAGGGAAGGAGATGAGAAGAGAAGCTACAGAGAGAGGGAGAGAGAGTTACCTGAACTTGAACGGCTGAAGCCTGAAGTTGATCCGTCGAAGCCTCGAAGGGTTGGAAGAACCGAAGAGACGAAGAGGGAAGGTCAAGAGCCAACGAGGATTTTCTTTCGTTCTGCCCTTTTGACCTGGGGCAGGCATTTTATCGTTGTGGGGCGTGGGCCAAGGCCCAATAGCATTTGAAGAGGAATTTAGAATTTGACCTGGGGCGACCGCCCCAGGTCAAGTTCACGTCGGTCCGCCTCTGCCCCCACCACTTCCGAAAGGAGAAAGCTGCGCGCGCTCATTAGCGGAGCTACAGTGACCGGACGGTAGTTCTGGGGTTAACAGTTTTTTTATTTTCTATTTTTATGGATTCTACAATCATGATCCGGACCGTTCATCATCTTCAAAAATCAGCCATTGAATTTTCATATTTCTTAAGATATTAACAAAGAAATCCAGATCATTGGATCACGAGATCTCGAATTCCGTGGGCCCCTATGCTAAATCCAAACCATTCAATTGCTCTAAAAGCCTCAAACAGGCCTAGCCAGTCAAATTTGGCAACATGATTAATGATGATTAATGATGGATGATGAGAAAAGGTCAAATTTTTTTTTAGTTTTTTGGTTTATATGGGCCCCAAGATCCATACCGTTTCAGCCGCTTATCCATTATAAATCTTCAGATATGTGAAAAATAAATTTTAAATTAAAATATTTTGTTTTTATTTATGTGAGGCCATTTGGAAGATCTGAGCTCTTTAAATTCTTTTTACAGAAATCAAAATAGTTATGAGATGAAAGCCCAGTCTTTAATTTTTCATAAATTATTAAAAATTTGCAAAACAAGTTATAACCATTGGACCCCACGTAATATAGATGGCATGATTTCTCTTTTGCTATCAAACTTGAAACTTCCTTAATAAGGGGGTGTGTGGCACTTATCCAGATAAAAAGGTACAATGGGTCATATCAAATTCTTTTTTTTCACAAAAAAATAGAAAAAATAATCTCTTTTTCCACTAAAAGACAAAAAAATTTTACTTTTTTATATAAAAATTAAAAAAATTTCATACCAAACAACTAAAAATAAAATATCATCATAACACCTTATATTTTATTATCTTTTAATTTGATGTTTCACCTCACCATATTTCAAGTTACTACATATCCAAATAGGACTTAAGAAAATCTTAATTTATAACTTATTAAAATAATTCTTGAATGTTAACCAAACGTGCCTTAATATTTTAGGACTACCATTTATTCCACTATGGCCCACCTGCTGTTTGGAGTATCTGTGTGGCATGATGAATGAGGTGTTTTGTCATTGTCAGTATTTAATGAAGTTGGAGTTTGGATGTTTATTCTTTTCGAAAAGAAAAGAAAAGAAAAGCCATTATTCTATTTCTAAATTCTACAACGCCGTGATTTTTGGGATGCTTTGGAGGATACAGGTGCCTCTTTTGGCAGACAGAACCACCAGAAGATAAGAAGGAATCTTTGGAAAGATACAGCTCACGGAAATAGTAGCGTGCATGGGATCACCATATCCACCCCAGCTGTGGGTCCCACCTAGGGATGGGACCTGGGGTTTGGAGGATCTTGATGGGACCCTATTTGTTAATAAAATTTTGGACCCACCTCATTAAATCAATCCTTCATTCAACTGCCTATAAGTTTCAACGGCTTTACATTAAAGGAAAAAGGGTCATCAAATGATCTAGTCGACTCGGCAGCATGCAAATCCCACCGATCCAATGACTACAGGGGGATTAGGATTTGTGGACCTTTTGCATTGATCTTCAGTGTGCACGAGGCACCTGATCAAGAAATGATCAAAAGTCACTTTTTTAATTATTATTATTTTCATTTCTTTCATTTCTTTTAATGAAATTTCTTTGCTACCGTCTCAAAAAGAAAAAGAAAAAAAAAATCAAAAGAGCCATCGTCTTTCTTTATTTGCATATAATAATAAAATTAAATATATAGTCATTCACGGTCAAATTACCTCTACCGTAGAGGGAAAAAATATGAGATAAAGGGAGTGAATGATATAATATAGCAATGCAGATGTAAATTTGACTTTTATAGAATTTAAAGTACTAAGGAGAAGGTTTTTTTTATCTTCAATTTTAATTTCTTATAAAAATACGATATTAAATATTTAATTATATAAAACAAATAGGCTCTAAATGGGTCTCGCTCAAAATAACCACCTAATTTCTTTTCAGGTGGCTCTAAATCTGCTTCAAATGGACTGGCAAATAACTTAATTCCCTACTTTCATTTATAATGAAAGCGAAATCTCTCATACAATCAGTGTTTTTCCTCGAAATAAACAAACAGTCACTATTATAATTTATCACAAATCCCTTTTTTTTATATAGTAATACAATCGCTAGTTTGGAAGAATTGTAAAAATTAAAAAAAGAAAAGAAAAACCATCCCTTAACCCTGCCCTCGGGTATGAATGTGCAAAGAACAAGTTGTCACAATATTTCCATGTCCTGATGTCCCATTAATGAAAGAGGCCCTTGGTACAACCAAAAGCAACGTAAAAAACGTGGTGGCAATGATTTCAAAGCTGATAATAGTGAAGCAGGGCCCATCAGCCCCATCAAGTGACCGATCTCTACTAAATTCAATGCAACTGACTTGTCACGTGTGCGGTTCACCACGTTCAAATAAGGAATTTTTTCAAAGTATATTATAATAGAGAAAATCTCACATAAGTCCTTAAATTTTTACCTTATTTCAAAAAAATATATAAATTTTAAATCTTTTCAAATTAATCCCTAAGTTTTTCATGAAGTTTTCAATTAAGGACATTCGTCAATGTAAAGCTATTTTTCGGCAACTTTTTACTTCAATTTTCTTAAAATACCCAAATTATTCTTCAATGAAATAAAATTCTCCGTCACTCCCTCTATATTTTCTTTCTTTTTTTTACTAACAGCGTTCTAGTGATCAAGGAAAACAAGGTACTTCGCCTAAATATAGTAGCTGATAGAACCATGTCATGATTTTAAATGAAGGTACCCTGGGTATATTTAAAAAATTGATATAAAATACAATAAAAAATACCTTTAAATGACCAGATATCCTTAATTGAAAACTATATAGAAAACTTAGAGACTAATTTGAGAAGTTTTAAAACTTAAGATAAAAACCTAAAACCTTATTTAAAACTTCCCATAATAATATCATATGAGGGGAGTAGAACCGCATGCGGATTCCCATGTATTCTCACGCGCGCGCGTTTCATTGTTTTTTCTTCTTATTCCATTCAGATGTTTCACATGCCACATTTTGTGCCTTGTTGATTGCTCGGATACTACAGTAATTTCTGGGAAGGAGGAGGAGACAACCATGCAATGCATTTTGTACAAGTAGGGCCAACGGTAGATTGCTACAGTTAGTTTTGTGGCCCCACCACTTTGTCCAATTGGAGATCACATAACACATATAAAATGGCCCATCCAATTTCTGGATTTTTTTTTAAATTGAATAAATCTCTGGATTCCAGATCCTGACATCCTGTAGTGGATCCAGGATCTTGAAAAGGCTAATCACTATTTTATTTAACTCAAACAAAGCTTTTATACATTATATACTACTCCACTTAGAGGTGGCAAAATATGACCCGACCCGCCCACCCGACTCGAATATTACCCGCTTAACCCGACCCGTTTAATAGGCGGGTCGGTCACGGGTCAAGTACTCATGACCGGCCATTAAGCGGGTCGGGTTAGGGTTGACCCGCATAACCCGCTTATTTAAGCTAAAATTAAATTTTATTGTTTTAATGCATAAACTAAAAAAGAATAAATTGACATCAACCCCACGCTTTTTATTAGTGGAAAACAAGTTAATGCGCATCAAATGATTGTTGAAATGAGATTAAACCAAATTTGAACTTCAAAGTCAGTTTTGGCCAAGCAGGGAACCATAGTTGAGTCGATTTATGTACTATATGAATGTGGGTTATGCGGGCCAGGTTGCCCCGTGGTGGGTGCGGGTTATGGATTTCGACCCGTTTAGCACGACCCGACCCGATTGCTATCTCTAACTCCACCTGAATGATCATACACACGGATAAAGCCACATAAAATAAACACATTATATCACATTTGTACCGGTGTTTTAAGGTTCCTTCTTCAAAATCCATATTCCAAGAGGATAGAAAGATATGGATTTTGAGCAATTTGTGTGTGTATATAAACAGATCCGGCCTATAAATTTGTTGGGTCACAGTTTTTTATCCAAATTATTAGCATTTGTAGATTATTGATGATCATCAATACGTCCGGTTTCATAACTTTTAAATTTTAATGGGTTTTGAGAATTTGTGAAATACATCCAAATAATCCAAATACATTTAAACCACTAAGTGTATTCACTTACACATGTGAAAAGTGAAGCTGATAATTTGAGAAGCATGATAAATTGCTCAATGATTTCTAATTTCAAATTACGATTTTGAACTAATTCTACGATTATAATCCTATGATTGTACTTTGAGGGGACCAAATACATGATTGTAATCTCATTCATATCAACTCCCAAAACCTAAAGAAAATCCTCACAAATAAGTTCAAAATGTCTCATAACTCTACGAATCCTATGCCTTTTTTATTAGTAAATATTGCTTTATCAAAAATCAAACATATTTTTATACTTGAAAAATACAGGAAGAAGTAAATTTGGGTTTTCAAGGTAAGTTCAATATGGGGCGGAGCTTTCTTGTTAGGGTTAAGATTGATTTGTGGAGATCCAAGTAAACCCACTAGTTGAAGTTGCTATTTGAGCCCTATTTGAAAAAAGAAGATAAATTTGGGCCACCAACTGAAAGAGGATTTTTTGAGTTGGGAAAGGGAGGTGGGGGCTAGGCTAATTTTAAGTGGGGGTTGGGCCAGACCTCCCTAGGCCCAAATTGACTGAAGCCCCCATATTGATGAATGTAGGTCTGCCCCTGCTGACATCATCTCTGTAATGAGTGGAATTCCTTGCCAGTTTGGCACGTTACTTTTAAAATCAAGTGGAGTGAAGTGAAATAAAAAGTATTAATAAAAAATGTAGTGAGTTATGATGGTATTTTACTTTTAGTTGTTGGAGTTAGAATATTGTTAACTTTTGATATGAGAAATGGAGTTTTTTTTTATCTTTTAGTGAGTAATTGTTGTTGCTTTTTGACTTTTTGTTGGAAAAGTTGGAGAGAGTATGAATAAAATATAAGTGACTTTTGACATTACTCTACTTGACTTTACAAGTAGAAATACCAAACTGTGCCTTTCACCAAGTTGCTCATGGTTTGTTATTCCGGTATTAATGTGGGTGGGCGAACTCTTTCCTCGTATGCAGGCTTTTTGGCTTTCTTCTTGTACATGTGGGCTCTCTCATGGGTACCAAACCCTTTGGATAGAGTGTGTATATATAATAATTTAAAATGAATGTCCACTTCTATGCATCAAGTAAAGTTTGAGGGCTTTCCACTAAAGGAGGGTGTTTCCGATTTTCAATGGATGAGCATGTCATTGAGTGCCAGGCAAGACTTTAAGTGCCCGTTTGGATGCAAGAATTTTGAGGAATTTTTTTGGGAGGATTTGGAATTTTTACAATGCAGTTCTTATAAGTGGAAAATCTCAAGTGCGAGTCCCACTCAAATATTTAGAATGTAGAAATTTTAATAATTAAAAAGACTAAAAGTGACTTTTCACGTGAGCCTGTGTTCAGAACTCTCTTAATTTTATGAATCGAATAGAGAACTTAGAATGCTTAGGAGTAGGGACATGGTCTAAAACACCATTAGAAATTCCCAACATTCCCAGCAAAAATATCATAAATGAATTAGGCCCTTACAGTGGCGGCTCCAAGAATTTGAGTCAGTGGGGTCAACGAAAGACTTATCTTCCACAAGTCTAATGAACTTGTTTTCCCCTTTATCAATATCTGTCATCTGCTTTCGATAATTTGATAAATATAATATAAAATAATTAAATGAGTTATTCTTGATATTCCGACAAAAATAACATCGATTTCTCAAATAGAAATGTCTAAATACGGAAGGTATTTCGAGGTTAAGTTAGGGTAAATGAAGAGTTACTTAAAGAATGTCTAAAAAATGGATTCTTCTTTAAAAAATAAAAGTTGGGCCTATTAATTTTTTTATTATGTTTTCGTAGACAGATGACACATTAACTTAGGTATTGAATGGGGTCAAAAGCTCCTCAAAAGTTTTATTTATGAAAAAAAATTTAAATATTTTTCAGATCTCAGTGGGGTCAATTGAGATCAATGTAGCGCCACCCATGGGCCCTTAGCAAGTCTAACGAAGGTTGGCTCCCATTTATTTATAAGCACAAAATAACAAAAGTTGGTTGGATATCCTTTTTCTTACTCTACTGGCCCATACTTCAATCTCCTAATTCTATTTTTGTGCGTGTAAATTTCTTTTATTGTGTGTGCAAGCGTTATGTCGTTAGATGAGCCGATTTTTTCTTCCCACGTAATTGGAGCTAACATCCCATGGCTGAAGTTTATCATAGATTCCAGCCCACTTGGTCGGGTACCAAAAACAACAAACGATACACGTAAAATTTGGAAAATATATACACATGGGAGCGTTAAACACGTTGGGCAATGTCACGCCCTTCAGCATGTGCGTGCTCAAGTCTATCTCCTTAAAAAGTAGGACCAGGAAGATAGGCCAATGGAAAACTCTAGTTCAGCACAAAAGACCGGGCTAATTCAGTCTTGAGAGTTGAGATCGAGTTAAGAACTTTTTTAAACCTTTTTGGGTTTTTTTTTTCAATAAGGTCACTAGTTGTTATTTTTGACCTTGAGATAAAAGTTGAGATATTTTTCTTATTGCAACGTCATAAAATTTGATTTAACTTTTGAAAATGGGCATTGAAATACAAAGAAAAAGTAGAATTTAATACAATTGTGAATATTTCAATATAAATTTTCAAGACAATCTGAATTTGTATAAAAAATTTTAATAAAGAAACAAGTCCTTAATAATATGATAAAAATAAAATAGCAGATAGAATTTTTTTAAAAATATCTGTACTTGGGTGGCTTAGTAAGCGCGGAAATCGATGACTAAAATCGGCGAAACCGATGACTGAAAGCGCCGAAATCGATGACTAATAGTCACAGTAGAGAAAAAATCCCTTAGCCACTAGAAAAACAAAGTGATTTTTTGTTTGGTTAAGATTGAAAATTCAAAATTGAGACTTAGCCACTAGAAAAACAAAGTGATTTTTTATCTTCTGTTTTCAGTGGGTGAGACTTCATGAGTGGTCGTCGAGTATGCGGAGTTGTGTTTGGAAAAGGGGGCCTCATGGGGATGATTCCAGCAGCAGGGGATGATTTTTTTTTCTTGGGTGAACTCGTCAACTATGAGTCAACCATGGAAAAAAGGACGGTGTGTGAAATGAAGAGGTGTGGGCTCAAAGGATTAGGATTACGTGCGTTTGTGGGAATATAATAGGTCCTTGTCAGATCTAGGAATTCCTGTTTAATTTGCTCGAATCGTTGAGTTGTGGCACGAGCTGGTACCACCGGACCGGATGATCACCACGTATGCGTCCGGATCACCTATTCCTTAGCACTCCATCACGTTATTAAAAAATTTAGGTGATTTTTTTTTAAATTTAAAGAGTTTTTTTTTTTTTTTTCAGATGAGTGCTCACTAGGGGCCCCTGAGTGGTCCACTCGCGGTAGCACTCAGTGGATCCCGATTCCTCGCCTGCTGTGTTAGCTCAACTTTCTATCGTTGCTGTTGTCGTTGTGAACCTAAAACAAATTACTGTTTGCTTGGAGGCTGGTCGGACCCACAAGTTTCGCGTAACTATCAAGTTTGCCAACCATTTTTAAGGCCTCTCTCGCTCTGTACTCACATATTCCCTCCAGTCCAGTTCCACCAAAGAGAGAGATATAGAGAGAGAAAGAAAGATGGCACGTTCGATGAGGGAATCCGAGAATGAGCCCACAAACAGGGCCTCATCATCTCAACTTCTCCCACCCAGGAGAGGTGCCGTGCTGAAGAGGATCTTGGGATCGTTGGTCCGTGCAGTTAGAAATGTTGCCTGTCGATGTGGTGTGAAGAAGCATGTTACGACGTCGCCAGACTAACAGCCACTACAGAGTACGGATCCCCTCTTCTCCCCCATAAAACTAAGACTTGCTGTGTCTTCTCCATAGGTATCAGTATGTTATACAAAACCTCTGGGGAAATGTTTCAGCTCTTGTATTTTATAATCCTCAGTCTAGTGAAAATACTCTTGCCTTTTCCCATAAAAGATTTATAAAGATGTTTGTATTCACTTCTGTTAGTTACTTAGTTTTATGAACTCAATTCAGTAGTTAATATAATAAATTGATTAATTTCTTTATTTATCAATATATTCATGCTATCATTTCATGAGATGAATGATGTTTTATTATATATTTGAACATAACCAATGCGAATGACACGATGATTCATGAGATGAATCGAAGTCCATAAATATATTAGATGTAACACATGTGTATGGATGAGATCCAAATACGAAAGACATGCGTAGCAAATCTTATACTTAAATATCTTTACAACAAGTGATGGGACTGAACATCTCATACTGATAAGGTTGCAGTACCCTGATCACTATGAGATAGTCTCGATTATCAACATGTAAGATTCTGGATCAGAGTGTTGGTACATTTGATGTATTGAAGGACTATGAGAAGCAACGTATAAAATACTGTCTTTACTTTAAGGTTTGCTCTCATAATTCCCTAGCAATAGGCTCTCAATCGTGAGACATTAATGAACTCAAGTTTCTATATATTCATTTGCTTTGAGTCACCAATGAGTGAGGTCAACTGTAAGTCAACACCTCGGTGATTTGGGTACTTAGTAGTAGAGCTGTGGGAACATTCAATGGTCAATATGTAATCTATCTTTAATATCTCCTTGTGCCAATTAATGGATTTATCATTGGTAAGTGCGCACCCATTCTAATTATGAGTTAATTGGAATGATACTTATGATCATTATAATTAATTGGGGCTAAAGGATAATAAGATATGAATCTAGTTTGAAAGACATGTCATAGCGTGAAAGATCAAGAGGTCTTGAAGATTGCTAATTGATTAGTGAAAGTGTTTCATCATCAAAGAAAGACACAATTTTTTCATTAGAGCACAACCGAGCTCCAAAGGTATAATCTACTTCCTTGCATGTTGTAGATTTATTTGATGCTTGTATGTGGTTGTTTCTATCTTGTTGATAGAGTTATTTACTGATCATGATGGGTGAGATTGAACCTGAATTGGGTTTTAGAGCCTTCTGGATAATTGATCCCTGCATCAAGTGGGAAAAAAGTTTTTGAAACCTATCCTAGAGGCCCACATATTTCCAACAACTTCTTCATCTAGCATTTTACTATTGCTAAAGCCTCTCTCTCTCCCTCTCCCTCCCTCTTCTGGGTCTTTAGGGGTAGCAATTCAAGAACTCTCAAATATCTTTATACCTTCAAGAACATCTTCAAATATACATAGTGTCCAAAAGCATTTTATCAAATTTTATTTTTTTTCCATATCAAATCGTCCTTTACTTTATATCTCCCGAATTTGAAACATGACACGCTCAAGTTATTACTCTCGAAATATAACACCCACAGGCTGAGTGGGGCCGAGAGTCGCTACTGACTTAAAAAGGCACCATCAAAGTTTAGTTTAGTGCACCCAATTGGCAGTGCATGGCATCCTCACCTAATCAGGCCCCATAGGACTACTATCACAGAGCTCATCATTTAGATCCTCACAGAATACGAAAGGCAGGTGAGAGACTAAGCAGTGATTTCAGAGATCTTTCTCATACGATTTGCCCCAACTTATCGAATTACCGACCTGTGGAGATACAGTGCATCTCTTGGGGCTCACGACGTCCATTAAATAGAACTAGCCAAAAGCCCACGCAGGGTAAAATCCTGTGTATTTGATTTATAAGTTTAAAATGCAAGGTTAATATCCAAATTACGGTACAATTAATATAGACGCATGGACGGGGTGAATGATCACACATGATCTCGAAATTATATTTCTGAACACACGTAATCACGATGAATGATCATCGTGATGATGTTAGAATTGATTCTCTATCTATTCTGCCATGTCATGTCATGTTTGCCTATTTATTTTGGATGACTATTGTGTGGGGATATTTTCCAGGCACCGAATTCACCGTGCAGCGCTCAAATGACACTAGGTAAAATGAGGGTCCCGAAGTCAGAAATACGAACGGAACCCCATTTTGAAAGGGAAACAGCGATATCTTCAAAATTCATTATCAATGGTCTTCTCATTTTTAGGCCAAATTCCATCGTTTCGACCCCGAAAAAGGCCTTTTTACCATTTTTGCCATATCCGGCACCTCGACGACAGTGCCAACCGATATCACCAGCTAGGCAGCAGTGCCAGGCCCTCCACCTCGACAATAGTACCAGGTGCCTCCATCTCCGCCAAGTCTTCATCTCGGCGAGACGCTCCATCTCGGCCAAGAGCCTCATCTCGGTAAAAGTATTGAGCACTGACAGCTGTCCTCCCATGGACACTTAACCACGTTATAAGATGTGCGACAAGACAAGGGCACCGCCCATATCTCCTGACAGATCGATGGCCAGATGGGACAAGACAAGCTACGATGGGATAGCTATTAGAGTAGAGTGAGCTATGATGGGATAGTTAACCAGCTCCCTGCATCCTCTTTTCTTCTATATAAACACAGCTACTGCTTCAGAACAAAACGGGGGGCAAATACCACTCTGGTACGCCTATCTTCTTCCTAAAAAATCTCCATCCCTTGCTCAGTTTTCACACTAACTTAGGCATCGGAGAGCCCTGCGCCGCCCACAGCCAGGGTCTTCTGACCTGTTTCGTCTCCATTATCCAGGTTTTCAGGCAGCGGTTCTTCCGTCATCAACAAGGAGCTTCAGCCTCCGTCCTCCTCAATGAGTCTCAAAAACACTATCCCCAGGTTTGTGAATTTTTGTGCACTTACAACTATATATATATTGGAAGATAGAAATAAATTTTGAAAGAGAAAAGATTACCCGATTTCAAACAAATTCGTGAGATGCGTTGGATTAAATGGGGGGAGCAGTGGATGCGTATGGATTAAATGAAAGGTCAGGGAATGTGTTTTAAGCATTGAAATTGGGCACATTTTTTTTAGAGATTCAAGAGATGTGTCCTAAGAGTTGTGACTTGTGAGTAAATGTGTTTTAAGGATTGTGAAGGGGCACTTTCTTGTGAGTGAATGTGTTTTAAGGATTGAGAAGGGGCACTTTTGTTTAGGCATGTGTTCAAGAGATGTGTCCTAAGAAATGTGTTAAGAGATGTGTTTGTTGGGAGGATGCTGATGTCGATGAAGGAGAGTTTAGAGCTGGCCTTTTTTTTTTTTTCAACTGATTTTTGACTTTGAGATATAAGAATGAGAAGAAAATGCTCTTAGACAATGTGCTTCTGATTTAAAAATTTGAAAATCACTTTAATTTATAAAAAAAATGCTGCGTTTCTGCTCATTTTGAGTACAATATAAAAACTTTAAAATCAACTTTATTTATAAAGTTGGAAGGCGTTCCTTAGAATTAGATCACATCCATACAAATAGGCCCAAGAGACATATTTTAATGAAAAGGTACATGTATTTTTAAAACGACACATTCACAAATGAACACATTTTATTGAAAAGGCACATGAATTTTTAAAAGACACATTCAAAATGGGCCCCAAGAAGCTGACATGGCTTCTCCTACGGCAAGAATGGAGTTTCTTTTTTTTTTAACCGCTATCCAACTTTAAAGAGAAAGAATAATTTCTAGTGTTTATACGGAAGGGGCCTTCATTTCCAACTGAGAATCTACTCTCACATGCCTTCATTTATGAGGATTTGCCCTTGTTCATTGCTCGAATTCTTCAGTTGAAGTTGTGGCCCAACCATCGTCACTCGTTTGAGATCAGATAACACTGGTAGGACAGTTTGGCGATCCAATTTCGCCATGTTTTTTGCTTTATCTCGGCAATCCATATTCTTCTTGAATCATTTATAAGAGAGGAATCATATATTTCTATCTACCCTTCACTTAAAAATAAAAAATTATCTTATCGAAGAAAATCAATTCACTATTCTAATTTATGCAAGGAAATTGTAGAGCACCAGCAACCCGTAAAAGAGCTATGCAAAAGATGAAAATAATTTTCCTCTATGCTGCAGATCCCTCTCTTCGCACAGGCCCAACCTCTACGTTAGATAAATATTGGGAGTCTAGA
Organism: Litsea cubeba; assembly: GCA_012931725.1. NCBI lineage: Eukaryota > Viridiplantae > Streptophyta > Magnoliopsida > Laurales > Lauraceae > Litsea > Litsea cubeba. Next base: position 114,145,211 of record CM022947.1, on the reverse strand, counting down.
TTCTTAGGAGTGTCTCAGTCGGTCACTGAATGGAATGCCACAGTAAGGAACACATGATGAAGAAAGATTTGAGGACTTCTCAGTTCATGGAGTTTTTTTTTTTTTGAACAATTCAAATCAAGAATGGTTGGGTATCACTGGTTAGTTGTGAGGCAGACAGAATGCTCGCATTCAAATTCTTCGTGCCGTTTGACTGGGTGCTCCGAGTGAGTAGCTGCTCCGAGTGAGTCTGACTGAGTTTATCTACTGATGGACCCTTGTGGGTCTTCTAACACTGAGTGAAGTAACTTGGGATCTATCCTTCTGATAGAGTTTATCTTATTTTGGGTGTATTTTGATTTATGGTGAATTGAAGTAAAAATGAGGTGAAGCATCAAATTAAAAGAAAAGAAAATATAGTACGCAGGTTATGATGGTCTTTTATTTTTAGTTGTTTGATAGAAAATCTTTTTGACTTTTTGTGTAAAAAAGAGGATTATTTTTTTGTCATTTAGTAAAGAAATGGGATTATATTATATATATATATTTTTTTTAAATGAGCGAATTTTGAATTAGTGTAGATGGAGGTTTTATCTCACTATAACTTTATTAGTAAAGTGCCTAATAGGCCAAGAGTTGTGGGCTTGTGGCCCATTTATTTATGAGCCATAAGATATATGGCTAGATCCAGGACACAAACGGAAAGACAGGCCTAGGTTCAAATTGATTCAGTTTTTGGTAGATGTTTAATTATTCAAAGTCTCATCGTACACTTTTAGGGCCAGTTGGGCCCATTTGCATACCACTTGTCTTAAATCTGAAATTCGCCCCATCAAAGCCACGGAATCAAGGGGGCCTAGAAAATCCATACTGCTCTATAGTGTATTGTCGGATCTGTCCAACTACTCATGTTGGCTTTATTTTATTTTCCAATAATGACGAGGAATGATTGTATTTTTCTAAAAACTTGCATCTATTCGATTAATGATCATGATAAGCTTATCTGTCAAGTTCCGCAGGGGACACTGGCCCTTGATTTAGTGGTCACACTGTAAATGGGGACGTCCATCTATTTGTCACAATAAAATGGAAATGAGAACGGCTTCTTATCCACCTCTTTTCATATCCGTGGGCTCTCAATTGGTTTCGATCCCATAAAAGCAAATAATAAATACATACCCATCCACATAACTTTAAAACGATAAAAATGCCAGCTTCTCATGCATGGCAATTTTATGTTTTCTCTTTTTCTTAATTTGCCTTATTAAAAAAGTAAAAAGACCAGTGGTATCAATCGTTACCTACCCCTTAATCTTTTAAGAAATGGATTTGATAGCATATATCATAAAATAAAAAGTCTACACAATGGCCGGGCCGTGTGATTGATCCCAGTCGAACCCTTAAATGAGATCCCAGCGTCCAGCTGGGATCGAGCACACGGCCTGGCTTGTAGCACGGTTGATCATAAAATTACCACAGGTGAAGTCAGTAGACAAGTGGAAGTTGTGGTGGGTTTCAATTTATCCAAACCCATAGTAAACTCAACCTATTGTCATCCTCAATAAAAGACGATTTAATGGTTAGCCATCCATGAGAACATTACTCATTGCTACTTTTAATACTATGGCTGATGAGCTAATCGACTCACTTGCATGCCACATTAAGTATTCACCATCCATATCTACCCAAATACTTAAAAGGAGTTCTACTATATTTTGGTCGGATACTTCTTTCATCGATCTACCTGTAGGAGCCACACATGCAAGATTTTATCTCTCATGGACTCACTACATCTCTTTCTCGTGTGACACGCTTGGACGCAAAGTGTTTGTTTTGTCATCTACTTGTAATGTGTGGGTTAGACCCAAGAATTAAAACAAGAATTTCAAAGATGAATAAAAAGATTATAATTGAATATGAATTGATGTTGTAGTCTTCATAACAACCATGTGCAACGCACGTATGTAGAAAGTAGAAGATTATCTAACAACAAATCTCCACTTGCTTTATGCATCGTGGAAAACTGGAAATGGCCTATAGATAGAAAATTGAAGCATTACTACTAAATGAGTTTGTGTACAATTATCTCTAAGACAACAACTTTGTTCTTTGCCATTTAGCAAATCTCATGACTGTTTGCGTGGTTGTCTGCCTGGTTGCGTGGTAATTCTGATTTTTACCTGGATACCCAAATATTAACTTTTGGAAATGCTACTATTTTAACTCTGTGGGTTTTCTCTTTTCATTTTTGTGGGCGCACCCGTGTCCCAGCAGCCGACTGGACTGGGGTTAAAAATAAAATTACATGTAAATAGTTACCGGTAATTACATAGTACATAAATTGATTAAATGTAATTATATGCAAGCTTCTTTAGAGTCCTAGTTAAAACATTGCCGATTGTCTCCATCTGAATTTCTTGATATGGAGTAAGTAGTAGAAATTCTTCTAAAGCAAGAATATCGCAAGAAATTAGGTCGAACGGCTCGAACATCAGTGGCGGTAACTTCAAATGACCATAACTTTTGATCATTGTCTGTTTTGTGAAGTACAAGTACATGAATCGAAGATACCATTGTGCTTTACACTATGCGCATAGATTCTGGGTAATAAACCCCAAGACCTGGAACACCTGATTACCTTAGTTCTTCATTGATTTTTGAATGATTAGTGAAAAACTCTAGACCAATGGACATAGGTTTTGTACTTTTGCTGGCTCCAAATTCATAATCCTAACCGTTCAATATTTTTGCATTAACGTTAAAGATAAAAACACAAATTTTCATAGCATATCTTTTCATCGACTTTGAGAAAGTTGGAATAAATTTCAAAAAATTTAAGTAATACTGAAATCATGAGGATTTTACTTGTAAAATCCAGAAATAAAGCCATTTATCCCAAAAGATTCTAGCCATTTGTGTAGCACTGATGGGGTTTGTTAGTCCTCAATTGTTTTCTTTTTTCTTTTTTTTTTTAAAGATGGGGTCAGTGACACTAGCGTCACTGTATTTCTGACGATGGTGACGCTAGTGTCGTTGTTCGGATTTCAATGGCATCATATGCGATTCCAATGCAGAAAATCATACTGAAGAACACTCGTCTTGTAGGAGTTCTGTCGTTGAGCTTGTCCGGCATAAAATCCCTATGGATTTTGTCCTTTTTTGGCAATCGTTTTACTGGAAACATTCCTATTTAGTTTGCAGAGATTGGAACCCTAAGGAAACTCAATTTGAGCACAAATGCACTCTTTGGACAAATTCCCTCCACCTCTTTCACTGTCCCTGTCTTTGCCAGCAGCACCATCGGTGGCGGCGGCTGCTTTGACGGCGAGCTTCCTCTCCTCGAAGAGCTTAGCATCAACACACGCCAGATTTGGCATAAGACCGCATGTATCTTGAACCCTTAAAGGGTGAATCCCGATTTCCATGAAGATGCTGATCTGTCTGGGCTGTTCATATTCCTCATGGCGTTTCGGCTCTTCCAATTGCTCACCGGAATGCTCCATTTTGGCATCATCTTGGGTTGGGTGACCGCCCTCTTCTTTTTTATGTTATTTTCATTATGCTTGCTGGGAAGAATGGGAATTTGGATTTGTACAGGTGCTTGAGCCTTGTGGGGTACTACTGTATGCTGCCCATGGTGATTTTTTCTGCAATTGCGCTGGTTGCCCATCGGGGTGGGGTTGCCATGTTTGGGATGGGAGCGGTGAGGGCTTAGGGTTTGAGATCTCTATATTGGTCCACTCAATATATCAACCAACTGGTGTGCAAAAAAATAATAATCTACGTAGCGGAAATAAAATCACAAGCACACACCACAAAGACACCAAATTTAAGGTGGAAAACTCAAACCGGGTAAAAAACCACCGATCCGTATTGGATCTAATCAAGCACTATGAATCTCGCAATTACAAGAAACTCAGATTTCTTCCATAGATATCCCCTATCTAAAGACTGAAGTTACCTCGTGTCGCATCACGCTTCAACGACATCACACCGTTGATTACAACAGATCCAGCGCTTGACTCCTCAAATCTTCTACGCAAGAAGATGATCTTCAACAACGGTTGCAGAAGAAACTTGCCTCTCTAGAGTACTTGGCAGCACAACTCTTAAAAAATCTCTAGAGAAAATTTCTCTCAATTAAATCACTAATTCAAAACTTGAAAGATGATTTCTTGTCTTTCTCTTACCTTTGGGTTGTGAGAAACACCCAATATATAGCCCCTAATTCGTGCTTAAGACTCCTTGAAATATTCCACTAAGAATAGAGTCATTTTCCAAATTTCTTCTTTCAGTCCGGAGCCAACTCGAATTCAGCGCACACCCTCGCTATAGCAAGCTTCATCCTCGCTATAGCGAGGCATGATTCTGCCTCGGGACGATTTTTGTGTCGTGACATCGCCTGCTGCCTTTTTTTTTTAATTTACACTTGCAGCCTTTGTTGACTTTTGATGCCCTGGCTCCAGATATTCTAACAAGCAATTTCTGTGTTCTGGTCAACAAGGGTCTGCACGTTGCTGCTCGTTGAGCTAGCGCATTGTGGAGAAGAGCACAGGGGGTTGATAGCATATGCTTGCTTGTTGAGCTTTTGTTTGAAATATGAGCAATGGAAGCTGAGATCTATGGAGATATTTGAAGAAAAAAAGGGAAAGATCTGATCTGATTTGATTTTTGTGCGCAGAGCGATGATAGCGTCATTTAATATTTCTTTGAGTGACGCTATCGTCAGTAGGAATAAAAAAAATAAAAATGTGATGGGAAGACCGCATTAGTGCTGCAAAGATGACTAAGACACTTCGAGATAAATGATTGTCTTTTGACATTTTTTCAGTAAGATCCTCTGATATCATTAGATGTACACATTTAGTGATGTGAAATTTTGGTAATTTAGAGAAATATAATAATAGGTGTAGGCCCCATCATCAGAAGATATTCATTTTGTCCCACGTACCTAATCACTTGTTTAATAGTAATCAATCCCAAATAGTAGTGCGTCGCCCAGAATCTGAGGGTTGTAAATTATCTGATCATGGTGGGCCATGCCATTTCCCATTGGATGAAGAGTTTTCGTCGAGTTGCGTCACCTAATAGTCGTCACATTCTCGTCACCGAATAGCATATCTCCAAATCTATCTTTTACTGTCTGTGTGGAGTTGGGTCGGACCCACAAGTCGTGCTTAACCACCAAGTTTCCAGTTTGCATTCCATTTTTTAAGTCCCTCCTGAACCCGATCTCTCTATCTCAAGCTCTCTCACTACACAGAGTACCACAAATTCCTGCAATCCAGTTCCACAGAGAGATTGAGAGAGATAGGGACATGGCGTGCTCGATGAAGGAAGCCAATAACACACCTTCTTCCACCCAGGAGAGGTGCAGTGCTGAAGAGGATCTTGAGAGTTTTGTTCAGTGCAATTAAAAATGCTGCTTGTGGTGTGAAAGAGAAGAATTAGCATGTTAGGCCGTTGCATGACTGACAATCACTGCAAACCCCCTTTTCTTCTCCGCAATAATAAATCTTCTCTATAGGTATCTCATGTACATATACAATATTTCAGCTCCATTTGATGCTATTATATGATCGATTGATCATGGTTATGTGTGTATGTATATAATTTACGTAATTTCTAACTGTTTGAGCCACCCGTGCATCTCTCTCTCTCTCTGTCTTGTTATGGAAGTTTTTTTTTTGTTGAAAACATCTGGTTGATGTTTCTCATGTTATGGTGTTAGCATTGGATTGAAACGGCCGTTTAGTCTTTGGGGGTATTAAAATCGATATCAATGTCTATGATAATGTCTTACTGGGCTTATATTTTTAACATCCTTAATCTGTTGATGGGTCTATCCTTCAACAAGCTTGGCCATGGCTTCCAACCAGTTTTGTTTGTGAATAGTGCAAATCAGATTCTGGGACCCACTTGGATTGATGGTAGTTAGGTGGTGACAGGGGTGGAGAAATATTATGGGTGAGCCAAAAACCTTTCCATCAGCTTCAAATTGTCGATATCTAACAGGTGATAAGTTTAATTTTTATCTTAGCTTGATCCAACGAATTCAGGCGATGGGCATTTCCTCATTAGCTCTTTTGTTCACAACCAACATACCCACAAAGAGGGTTTATATTTGTCACGCTCGAAAAAGTTTGGACTTTGGAGTAATATAAAAATAAGATCCTATTTCTATACTTACAATAAATCCCACCTAATAAAAAACACCTATTAAATAATGATTTTGTAAGTTTTTGAGAGTTGGCTACTTCATGTGGATGGACAAAACATGGGAATAATGTAATTTTATATTTTTTAGATTGGACTGTAACTTGATGAACAAAAATCCGAAGATGAAGAATTTCGAATACTCAATCGGATTTCAGCAGACAAAGGGAGCAAACATTTGCAGTCCGATCGATCGGACCTGAACACCTCTCAGTTATGTACAGGCGATTGATGTCCGATCGATCGTTCAAAAAATGCTCAGTTATTTACAGTCCGATCGATCGGACCCTTTGGCCGATCGATCGGATCTGAAATGCTTTCAGTTATTTACAGACCGATCGATCGGACCCTCAGTCCGATCGATCGGACAGCGGCGAACTGCAGCCTATTTGAGTGGATCTCATATTGTCTTATCCCGATCCCACTCAAACGAGATCTATCCTATTCGTTTCAGAAAGCCTTTTTAAGGCTTAAACCTCTCAAGAAATGTATCTCTGATAGAACTTAAAAACCCTAAACTATTTCTTGAGAGATTGCTTTCCTCCAGAGAGTTTTTGTGAAAATCATGTGCTGAAGCCTTCATCTCTTCTGGAGATTCAACCTCAACGTATTTGCTGATTCGCCTTGTTTAAGGCGTGGAGATCGAAGTGTTGGAGAAGGTGAACGGCGTGTTCGTCGACTAGATCTACTACAGTCTTAGGTTGTGTTCAACTGTAAAGGGGTAGTGAGTATCTTGTAACCTTCGTTTCTTTTAGTGCTTTGATCTTTTTCGGACCAGGGTAAGGTCCCGTGGTTTTTTTCCCTATTCAGGGTTTTCCACGTATAAAATTGAAGTGTCCATCTGGGTGATTATTAGATTGATTAACTTAGATTTCTTCTTCCGCAAACTCATATTGAAATCTGTGTTGGGACTTATTTATCATTAGGATTGATTTGTGATCGACCCTTTTGGTATTTCAATTGGTATCAAAGCAGTTCACACTAACTTATTGTGTGAGATCTCTACAGATTTTCTGTTATGGACTTTAATAGAGATGGGACTTCTATTTCCAAACCTCCTCTTTTAGATGGATCTAACTATCCTTATTGGAAAGTTAGAATGACAGCATTCCTTCAATCCATAGATGTGGATGTTTGGAATTGTGTGGAATTTGCTACACTAAGCCTATTGTTGTTACTGATGACAACAAAACCATTGAAAAACCCATGGCTCAATGGACAAAGGAAGATAAACAAGCATTTAACTTTAACAGTAACGCTTTGAATTCTATATTCAATGGGGTTACCCCTTCTGAGTTCCGTCGTATATCAATTTGCAAACTTGCTAAGGAAGCATGAGATATTTTAGAAACTGTACATGAAGGTACTGTTAAAGTTAAGCAAGCAAAACTTCAGAATTTAACCACAGCCTTTGAGACTTTGAAAATGGATGACAATGAAATATTTGATGATTTTAATGATAAATTATCTGCTATTGTGAATTCTAGCTTCTACTTGGGTGAGATCATTCCTGAACATAAAATTGTCAAAAAGATCTTACGATCTTTACCTGAGCGGTTTGACCCGAAAGTAGTAGCTATAGAAGAGTCCAGTGATTTGGATTCGATCAAGGTTGATCAGTTAGTTGGAAATTTGCAAGTCTTTGAAGCAAATTTAAGGTCAAACAAGAAGGCCAAAGGGTTGGCTCTAATTTCTTCCAAGTCTCGCTTGGAACATGATGACTCAGAATCAGAATCTGAGGATCCAGATCTTGATGCCTTATTTGTTAAAAAGTTTAAGAAATTTCTAAAAGATGATAAGAAGGGTTTTAAAAAATCTTTCCAAAAGTTTAAAGGGCAAAATAATCCTACTTCTTCCTTCAAAGTAAATTCTGGAACAAAATCTGAGAAATTTGTATCCAAAATTCCCTCAAAGGATACTCATTGTTTTTAATGCAAAGGGTTTGGTCATTATGCATCTCAATGCATTAATAGAACTTTCAAACCTCAAGGTAAAATTCTCAATGTCACATAGGATGATGATTCAGATCAAGATGGAAATGATACTGAATCTGAAACTTTCTCTGGTCATGGAAAGTTCATGGCTTTTATGGCACAATCAAACAGTTCATTTGTGCAGGATGTTGAGGAAAACTCTGCTGTTAATGATTCAGAGAATCAAAATTATTTGTCAGATAATGAGCAGGATTTGGTTGAACCTTATGAAAGTCTTCTTAAACACTCAAGGAGGATGACTCTGTTAAATGACATCCTGAAAGGAAAATGGAAGACATCTGAAAAAGAAAAGCTTGTGCTTAAGAATGAACTTCAAGAAGCCCAAGGTCAAGTATCTCAACTTGAATCACAGTGCACATTGCTATCTAAAAAGCTGATTGATGCAGGAAATGAATGCAATATACTGCATGAACAATCTGTCAAAGCTGACAAAGAGATACAAATCATAAAGAAAGAAATGGATTTTTGCAAAGCTGAAAAGGTTGTCATATCTGAGAAACTGAAGGTGGCTACCTTTGAACTAGTTTCTACCAAAGCTGATTTAAATCGGATGAACAAAGGGTCAAAGCAACTTGATAAAATTTTGGGTGCGCAAATCATATCAAGCAACAAGCATGGCCTTGGATTTGATTATCGTGCATCCATGTCATCCACCAAAGGTAAATTTGTTCGAGGACATACATTGTTTGCTACTGAACCTGCAGTTTATCATTCTAAACATGTACATTCCACATTAAAAAAAACTATACCGCCTCGCAAATATGTCCCGACTTGTCATTACTGTGGTATCATTGGACACATTCGGCCACATTGCAACAAATTGCGTAACAGACTTCGCAATGCACGGAGGAACAAAAATTCCACTCCTCCAAAGGTGCAACAAAAATCTATCTGGATTCGCAAAACTGACCTTTACTGTAATGTGGTTCTAACTGCACTTAGAGCACAAAGTTCATATGTTTGGTATTTAGACAGCGGGTGCTCTAGACACATGTCTGGTGATAAATCTCTTTTCACATCTCTTGAAAAACACAATGGTGGAAATGTACAATTTGGCGATGGGAGTAAATCAAAAGTCATTGGTAAAGGTTCAATAAACATACCAGGTATGTCACCAATTCATAATGTTTTTCTGGTTGATGGTTTAAAGGCAAATTTGTTGAGCATAAGTCAATTCTGTGAATCTGGTAATGAAGTTCATTTCTCATTACATCACTGCACAATTGTCGATGCCAATGGGAAAAATATACTTTCTGGTAAAAGGAATTCCGATAACTGTTATGTGGTTGTTAATGAGAACAATATACAATGCAATTCTTCAATCATTAACGATGTTGATCTGTGGCATCAACAGTTGGGTCACATTAACCATGCCTATTTAGAAAAATTGTCTAAGCAAGAATTGGTTAGAGGTCTCCCCAAACTTCAAAAGCCCTCTAATCATGTTTGTGGTCCTTGTCAATTGGGGAAACAAATTAGAGTACCACATAAGAAATTGGAAATGCTTACTACCAGCAGACCATTAGAATTGCTTCACATGGATCTAATGGGTCCGTCCAAAACGGAAAGCATTGGTGGTAAAAAGTATATTTTTCTCACAGTTGATGATTTTTCAAGATTCACATGGGTTCGTTTTCTTAGAGATAAATCTGAAACTTTTGCAGTTTTTTATCACTTATGGCTTCAACTTATTGCAGGTAAGGGAGCTCAATTTGGTGGAGTTGCCAGAATCAGATCTGATCATGGAACTGAATTTCAGAATTCATGTTTTGATTCTTTTTGTACTGAGAATGGCATAAAACATGAGTTTTCCGCTCCTAAAACTCCTCAGCAAAATGGAGTTGTGGAACGAAAAAATCGGGTAGTACAGGAAATGGCTCGTGTTATGATTCATAGTAAGAAAGTGCCACAGCGATTTTGGGCTGAGGCAATAAACACCGCTGTCTATGTGATCAACCGAGTCTATCTCCGGTCTGGTACAAAGAATACACCGTATGAGTTGTGGAATGGAAGGAAACCCACTGTAAAATACTTCAAAACCTTTGGGAGTAAATGTTATATCTTGAAAGACCGAGAGCATCTTGGCAAATTTGACTCCCGAAGTGATGAAGGGATTTTTCTTGGGTATTCTTTAGATAGTAGAGCATACCGCGTATTTCATCTACGTAATTCTACTGTCATGGAATCTATCAATGTAGTCATAGATGATGCTGGACCTTCTTATTTTTCAGATGATGAAGATGACTTTTTCCTAATTCCTATTTCTTCTCAGCAGGTTGAGCAAGACGGCAATCAAAGTAAGGAACCGGCAGATCAAGCACAACCAGCTCAAGATATTGTTGTACCTGATTCAGAATCCGAATCTGAACACTACAACAAAATGCACTATTCCCGGCGTTTTTTTCCCGGTGTTTTATAATTACGCCGGCAAAAGTATAATTATCCCCGGCGAAATACGATTTTGTGCCGGCAATAGTATAATTTTGCTGGCGAAATTTATTCGCCGGCATTTTCCTTATTTCGCCGGCAAATAATTTATTTTCCCGGCGTATATTCTGTTTTCGCCGGGGAATTTACAAGTTTTCCCGGCGTTATACTGTTTTCGCCGTCGAAGGTAATTTAATCCCCCGCCAACGAGTTGTGATGGTTTCGCGCCTGCATTTTATTTCCCCCGCTCTGATGTTAACATTGCGCCTGCGTTTTATTTCCCCCATCTGATATTTCATTACGATTTCATCCCTCTCACGCTCTCTCCCATCCCTCTCTTCCTCGATCGCTCATCTCCATCCCTCTCTCGCTCTCTCCCATCCCTCTCTTCCTCTTCCCGGATTCTCTCTCTCAGGCAGCGCCCACCTCTGCTCCATCGCCAGATCCATCTCGAGATTCCCTTCATCGATCTTCTCCTCTCCATTTTCCTCGCAGCGGCAGCATCCATCGCTCACCCTTTCCATCTTCCTCGCAGCGGCAGCCATCACTCGCACATTCAGCAGCCATCACTCTCCCCTGCCATCCTCAAGGTCTGTCTCCCTCTCCCTCTCTCTTCTTTTCTCTCTCTCTCTCTTCTTCTTTGTTTTCATTTGTTTTTAGATCTGGAATGAAATAAAGGCAAATATTTTTCTTCTCCGCTTTAAAAAAATCCTTTCTTTTCTTCAATAATCTGCTTCTTTGTGATGAATAGATGTGTTTTCTTATATGATTCATGTGAATATCTGTTGTCGGTTTGATTTGTGGTGTTTTTTTTTAGCTCAAATCTTTTTGTTTTTTTGCTTGTTTTTTGGCCTGATCTTGTTTCCTCCTCTTCTTATTCGATTATCTATGGAAAGGATGGAGGCTAGATCTCTAGACCTAATCTTCTGTTCTTCCGCTTCCGAAAGTTTAGGTCTTTTATGAGTAATCTTGTTCTTTGTGATGAATTGATGAGAGTTTTTCATGTAATTCAGGTTAGATTCTGTTTTCTGAATTAGTTATTTTTGGGTATCTTATTGAGCTCTGGGTTAATGGATGAATGAATGAGTTTGATTCAGTTTGAACTGATTGATATGATATTAAAAATGCTGGGTCCGAAGATTCTTTTAGTTATGGCTTTGATCTGTTTCTGTTGTATTGCTGAATTCTTCACTTGAATCCTGATTCTGTGTGTCAGATTCTTCAATCATAAAAATCATCAACTTAGCATTGTTCTTTTTTGATGCATATTGTGATGGTCCCATATCTGAAAGTTGATGATGATGATGACTAACTATTATGTTTGGTATTCATTTGTCTTCGATACCATTCATGGTGAACTAAATTTATAGAAGAAAGGGAAGAAGAAGACTATTATGTTTGGCATCCATATGCTTTCAATCCGGTTCATGGAAGACTGAAATTTATAGATATGCTCATGCCTGTCTATTTGGTTGAGAGTGGTGAGGGCGATCCAAGGGATGTAAAAATTCAGGATTGCTAATGTGTCTATGAGATACCTGCTACATGCTCTCTCTCTCTCTCTCTCTCTCTCTAATTTGGTCTTTAAAACATGCTGAAATCCAGAATTTTGATCCAAAATAGATGGATGTCCTGTTTTAAATGAACAACCATCATCTACTAAACATTTCATATTTCTATTATTCAATTATTTTTAGGTCTTAAAATTAATCTTTCTGAATCTGAGTTAGATCATAGATGCATATGTTTGTAATTTGTACACTACAACAATTTACACGTTGTCATTGCTCTGAATAATAACCCTCAAAAGGAAGCTTGTGTTGTAGAAAACAACTGTAATTCCCCTCTACAGGGAAGATTTATTTTTTTTATCTTGCAGAGACCTCCAATTGTTGGGATTTTGACACGGCACGACTTCATGCCAGAGCACATCCTTGCTCTCTACCCACACTTCAAACTTCACAAATAGGTCTGGTGACAGGAATTTAATTTGATGAGTTGCTCTTTTCTATTACTCCATTACTTGAAGGACTACAGTACCATGTTAAATGAATATTTATGTTCCCCCTCTGTATCTGTACAGGTGGATTGCATGGCGACAGTCCCTTCAGATCATTTAAAAAGTGTCTCATTCGGTAGCTAATGTCACCCAACTGCAATGGTTTATTTTGTAGTCCATCCATGCAAGACATGGCAGATGAATGCGAACTGGTCCTAAAAATCTACAGAGATGAGAACTCTTGGTAAATAAGTGAAAAACACTACAGGATTTCGGCCAAATTTAACCAAAATTCAAAAATGAATTTTTTTCATAGGATTGTTCAGTTCAGTGAGGGTTCCGAACAGAAATTGTTCTGCCATTTTGGCTGAACCAAATCAAGATTGACAACCACGTTGTAGCCACTAAAATAATCTAGAATGCTTATAAACTCGATATCCTAATGCAAAATAATTGGTCAAACCAAAAACAATTCCATGAAGGAACATTATTATAGCTAAATTTTGTGCATCCCTCCAAGTTTTCCTTGGTAAGGGTAGGTGCCCTAAGTGTGCATAAAATTAGAACAGACCCAAAAAAGGGTGATGTAAATAATAGTGCTATAATCTCTGCAGAATTGGACCGTCCCACAACTGTGCACATTGAAACTTACAGAGCAACTTGAAAAGGGCTCATATCACAGTTGAATGGTGATCTTTGTCGCAACCACAAGACTGTAGGTCAAAGTCATCTTACCAATCAGCAAAAATAAAATGCCACAAAGACCTCACCCAAATCAACTTCTAAAAAAACTCTACGCCCTAAGCCCAGGTCCCAGTCACAGTTCCATCTGCATTTGAGATTTCATGTGACCATGCAACAAGGAAGTTTAGCAAAGGATCATTTTTCATAGTCAAATTCCTTCTTTCGTTTGAATGGGTAAAGTGACTCAAACCTACAACCTTGTTGCAACGTGAACACCTTCCAACCATCGTGAAATTTTTTTTTGAAGCAAAGAGGGCTTGATGTATAACATAAATGAATTTTTCATACTATGCACTACTTTTGGCGCAACAGCTGGTCTCAGCAAACTGCATTGAGGCTTTCCTTGTGTATGATAAATTAAAGCTCGATTTTTCTCCTTTTGAAGCTGTGTTAGTTTCCATTTGGTGCAAAATACGGACGAAATCCACTTTAGCTTCAACCCAGAATTTGATTTCCTTTTTTTTCTTTTTTCTCTTGTTAGGTTGGAGCTTTGAGAGTAGTAGCAGAGGAATCCTATCACTGTGTGCGAGCAGGTATCTCATTTGAATCTTAATTCCTCAGTTTGAAAGAAACATTGTTTCTTATGATTATAGATGGGAAATTAGTTGAAAGGATTGAATAAATAAATGTGTAGATTGATTATGAAAACATGCATATCATATGGGCATGGGGCGAGATTCATGAATGCTGAGATTTGAGTTGCATAGAATAATTAGATTCATGGAGAAGATATGTTGATGCAACCCAAATTTGAGTTTAATGGATATCTTATCATTCATTTCTTTTTACATTTATTTTTAAACCATCTAATGGTTGAATTTGAGTTAACCACCACCTTACATATATATGAACAGATATGGACAAGAGTTGGATGCTACTGTATCATAATAGATTCAGTCAGCTGTATATAGACGGGGTGAATTCTTTATTGAATTCGCAAAGGCAAATTCGCGCGGGAGTAGAGTGATCAAGTGCCCATGTAACTATTGCTGCAACAGTTTTGACCATGATTATGAGATTGTGAGAAACCAACTACTCGTACGTGGGATGCTGGTATCCTACGACACCTGGTTGCAGCATGGGGAACTTGCACAATCGGATGATAGCGAGGATAAATCGGATGAGGACCGGGATGGATATGATGAGTTACTAGAGGATCATGGCAGGGGGACTTACATGATGGATGATACCCTAGGGATAGATGATGTGCGAAACTTTGAAATTATGCTGGAGGCTTCCCAGCGTGGTTTGTACCCTGGTTGTAAAGATTCAGAAACGCTGTTAGCGTTTGTCATTAGGATGCTACATGTGAAGGTTCAATATAGGTGGAGCAACAAGTCATTTGACAAGGTCTTGGAGATATTTAGGGACGTCCTACCAGAAGGTAATGTGGTGCCCGCGTCCGTTTATGAGGCCAAGAAGCTACTGCGTGACTTGGGCTTGGGATATGAGCACATCGAGTCCTGCAAGAATGATTGCATACTTTTTTGGAAGGAGAATGCTCACCTGGATAAGTGTCCGGAATGTGGGGAGCCTAGGTACAAGGTCAATGATGGCAAGGGTAAGCAAATCGCTCATAAGATATTGCGTTACTTCCCATTGATACCTAGGCTACGGAGGTTATACATGTCCCGGATGACGGCCAAAGAGATGAGATGGCACCATGAGAATGGCATGGATGGCGATCTGGGTAGGCATCCGGCCGACTATAAGGAATGGAAGGAATTTGATTTGAAATTTCCAGAGTTTGCACGGGAGATCCGCAATGTGAGGTTAGGATTGGCCACCGATGGGTTTAACCCCTTCGGCAACATGAGCACTTCTTACAGCATGTGGCCCGTCGTACTTATGCCTTATAACCTTCCACCCTGGATGTGCATGAAGGACCCATTTTTCATGATGTCCTTACTTATTCCTGGGCCGCAGGCTCCTGGGAAGGAGATCGATGTGTACCTAAGGCCCTTGGTTGATGAGTTGAAGGAGTTGTGGGAGATTGGTGTCATGACTTACGATGCCCATAGTGAACAGACCTTCCGAATGCATGCGGCTTTGATGTGGACCATTAATGACTTTCCCGCGTATGGTAACTTATCTGGTTGGAGCACAAAAGGTTATTTGGCTTGTCCCCCTTGCAACGAAGATTCATTATCGTGTAAGTTGAGAAGTAAGATTGGGTGGGTTGGACATCGAGCTTACTTGTCTGAGAACCACCTCTGGAGAAGGAGCAAGAAGTTCAATGGTAAGCCAGAGCATAAAATAAAATCCTTGGATTTACCGGTGCAAAGGGTACTTGATCAGTTGGATCAACTACCAGAAGTTAGGTTCGGGAAGGGCCCCAACAGCAGGAAAAGACCTCGTGAGCCTACACTATTAAATTGGACAAAGAAAAGCATCATGTATGAGCTACTGTACTGGAAGAAGTTAAACCTTAGGCATAACCTTGATGTCGTGCACGTAGAGAAGAACATCTGTGAAAATGTTGGGACAGTGGTAGGCATAGATAAAAAGAATAAGGACACAGATAAAGCGCGCGATGATTTAAAGGATATGGGCATCAGGCCGCAATTGCATCTGCAGAGGAATGAAGAAGGATCCATTGTGAAACCCCATGCATCCTTTACGTTGGACCCGAAACAGGAGGGTTTTTTTCGAATTCTTGAAATCAATCAAGTACCCGGATGGCTATGCAGCAAACCTCTCAAGGTGTGTGACATCGAAAAATGGCAAATTATTGGGTATGAAGAGTCACGACTATCATGTGCTCCTACAACGTCTACTTCCGGTTGGCCTACGTGGTTATGTTGATAAGGAGTTAAGTACAACTCTATTTGAGTTTGGCAGGTTCTTCCAGGACCTCTGCTCGAAAACATTGAAACAGAGCGATTTAAAAAAATTAGAGGAACGGGGAGTGTTCATACTTTGTAAGCTCGAGAAGATTTTTCCTCCGGCATTCTTTGATGTAATGGTCCATTTGGCTGTTCACTTGCCTCGTGAGGCCATGCTTGCTGGACCGGTACAATATCGGTGGATGTACCCCATTGAAAGGTAACCGTTACCAAGTGCTAAAGTGTTGTTCGTGTAGTAATGTGATTGTCTTGTATAAGTAACCTTAAAACTAATGCCTCTTTGTTTGAAGGTTTCTAGGGACTTTAAAAGGTTATGTTACTAACCGAGCATGACCCGAAGGCTCGATCACTGAGGCTTATATTGTCAAAGAGTATTTGACTTTGTGCTCAATGTAACTAAAAGGGATTGATTGAGACGAACGAAACGATGATGGTGGTGTGCGTAGTCCCGGGATGGAGATCTTCACACAAAGTGTCCGTCCCTTTGCACCGATCACAAGGGCACCAGATCCTGTTCAAAATGAACGCAACATGGCTCACTGGTTTGTTTTGCATAATAGTCCCGAGTTAGAGCCATATCTTGAGTAAGTGCTTTGGCTTAACTACATGTTTGCATAGATTGTGTCCTTGTTGATCCTTCATCTACGTTTAATTACTTATGAATTGCATTTCCTTACGTAGGGAACACAGGAATACAATACAAAATCCAGAAGGGCATGACCTAAGTCAAATACAGCGAGATCAATTTCCAAAATGGTTCAAGCAACGTGTAAGATATATGATCCCCTATTTGCACGGTAAACATGATCTAATTGGGCCTGAATTCACATTAACTCAATAAATTATGTTGCATGTTGGTCATGTAGATGAATGATTTGCGGAATCAAGGGTCGCCAGAAGCAACCGATGAAATGTGGTCGTTATCAAATGGTCCCGGTTCGATAGTATATATGTATTCAGGGTGCATATTCAATGGTGTCCGATTCCACACCAGAGATCGCGAGAAAAGGCGTTTGTGCCAGAATAGTGGTTTGGTCGTGCAAGGGGAGCATCTCGGGAAGACAATTGACTTCTACGGGTACTTGTGCAAAGTCTGGGAATTGACATACATGCATGGGGTAGGGTGGTGTTATTCCAATGTGAATGGTACAACACCGGTACCAGAAACAAAGTATATACCGATCAACACATAACAAGCATTGATGTTACTGGTCGGTGGTATAAAGATGATCCATTTGTCCTACCAAGTCAAGCAAAGCAAGTTTTTATGTTATTGATACTTGCAAAGGCAACAACTGGAGAATCGTAGAACGAGTCAAGCATCGAGGAGTCTGGGATGTACCAGAAGTTGATGATGTGCCTAACGAGGCCTTCCAGCAGCACGAAGCAAGTGATGTTGTCCCAATCTGTGTCGAAGATAACGATTTGAATTACTGTAGAGATGACATTCCGCCAGATATAGTTAATGGTGAGGAGCCATTGGCGGAGCATAGCGATGGCGAAGATGAAACTATGGCGGAGTATATAGACGAGGATGATGATGAAGACAATCTGCATAGCCAGTCCGATCCGGATATCGATCCTGACGTAGACTAGGATGTGTAGTTTTTGTTCTCTAATTTCTGTATGGACAAGTGTTCTAAATTAATGAAGTTGTTCGTTTACATTTCATGACTCATTTTATAAATATATCTCATTTTATTTCATTTTATTCGCCCTCATTCTCATGTGTGTCATATATAGTTCTCAAAAATGCCCAAGGGAGGTAAAACATATGTCAGGCCTGGCTGGGTGGCCAAACAGGCAAAGTTGACAGAATACGAGAAGGTGAGAAATAAGAACATCATGGAAAGAGACGAGAAATGTCGTGCTTTGGGGGTAAAGAAAATAGCCAGCACTGTTTTGGATTGAGTCAAACGGGCAGAACGAAAAGTGGAGTGGGAAATAGAAAATCGGGTGAAGATGACGATGATGAGGAGTATCGACCGCCCCAGTGTGATTTGGGTTGGTTATTCAGATGAAGATACAGGTGATGATGGGGATGATGAGTCTTCTGGGGTCTGATCATGCGAATATGGTAATTTCTGTCTATTGATTTATGACAAGCCATTCTAGTTATAAACATCTTTCATCCACTTTATTATGTATTTCAGTACTAATACTTCACTGTTGTGGCGTGACAGGTTACTGATATGACTCTAGGGAAGCGAAGTAGACATGCTTCCGTTGTAGCAGCTGCACTGTCCCAGACTAAACCGGCACTACCTCAAGTCACACAGTCTTCCCGTGCAAACCGCACGCCCGATGAGGCGGCCGTAGCTAGACCGACACAGCCTCAAGAGACACGGCCTTCTCATGCGGATAGCATGCTTAAGGTGGCGACCAATTCTAGACCGATGGATCCTATAGGGATTGCCGTGTCTTCTGGCCAGCCTGACCAGGTTTTGAGTCAGCGTACTCCGAGCAGTAGTGTTGGTGAGAAATTTAGAATTATTTATGTTTAAGATTTACATTCTTTTAATTTTATATGCTTAGTAACAAAATTAATATTTTGATCATGACATCATTAGGCTTAGGCGAGGGCTCCTGCCGTGTACGGGGCATGACACGGGAGCTGAAGGTGCAAAAACTGAGGCGGCAACTTGGCCATGCCATACCAATTTCGATCCCAGCTTCGAGCCATGCGCCAGAGGGTGAATTTGCTACTGCTTTTGCGAACCTTCTCGGGCAAGTGATTCGAGCTGAGGCACCTGTTCGGAAAGAAGGCTGGAAGTCTGTGCCTGAGGTGATCAAGAATTTGGTGGTAAAGCGAGTTCAGGTAATTTCATTTGCGATAACTTGATGCAGATTCATGGAGACTTATTAATATTTATTTGTTGTCTCACATAACATGTTTATGTTTGCAATTACAGCAAACTTTTGACTTCGGGGACTATGTGAACGATCCGATCATCAGGGATGCCGTTGATGTGAAGTGCAAGAAGTTGTACAGGGACTGGAAGCACGAATTACATACCCACTATCTGTCCCTTTTGGAGGCAAGGGTGCCCGATCCAAAGAACCACCCACTAAAACCTTGTAATGCAGATGACTGGGCCTGGATGATCGATAATTTGTGGGAGACTATGGAGTGGAAGGTAAATTTTAATGGTTTTGTATATATATCTTCCTCAATTATTGATCAAGATCATTGCAGTAGTTAAATTTTGTTTCTACTAATACCTTATTTTCTATTTATCTGTGTAGGATAAGTCAAAGAAAGCAAGAGTTAGCCGATCGAAGATGCCATGGAATCATACGAGCGGCTCTAGATCGTTCCTAGCACGCAGTTCTTTAATTGTAAGTGCAGATTTAAGAATTTATGCCATTTGACTAAGTTATGAAAATTAAAGTTATTATATTAACGAAAATTATAATGTCATAACAGATGGCACATAATGATGGGCATGCACAGGCTTTTCCCGATTTCTACCACGACACCCACTATATGCATGGGCAGAAAAAGTGGATAAATGAGGCAGCTCAGAAGACACATGTACTGATGCCTAAGTCATGTCTTATATATCAATACAAATATACTTTTATACATTTGTTAAATCACTTTATTTGATTTTTACATGTTTAAAAATGGCAGGAGGAATTAGTACGAGTTAGCGCCGAACAATCCCAACCCTCCATAACATCTCCGTTGACAGAGCAACAGATATCCGTTCAAGTGCTTGGGCATAGATCGGGATACCTAAAGGGTTTTGGCGTCCGGACAAAATCTTGTTTAGCTTCAAGCCAGAATCGGACAGGCCCTGATCCTGAGGTACAACAATTGAGGCAGCAGGTTGTTGAGTTTTCCCAGAGAACAATTTTCTTGGAGAACTTGGTCCTCCAGTTAGCTCAGCGTGTAGGCGTAGATCCAAACACAGCTGCTGGTGTGGATGGTGAAGGTGGAGATCAGGATAGGACTTCTCCAGGTTTGTATATGACTACTCTTATCAGCTTTGGGACTTGTTTTTGTTGCTTCTTATCAGCTTATAATGCCTTGGCCTTTCTATTATTTTCTCCTTTAATGTTATACTTTGCCCTTAAGCAAGAATAGTACAAACAATTTAAAGGAAAAGAAACAGGATTAGTCATCTCTTTCACTGATATTTCCAGCGTTTCATTTCTTTATTATATGTTATATTAATCTCTCTCTCTCTCTCTCTCTCTTTCTCTCTCTCTCTGTTTTTTTATTTGCAGGATTGAATGAACATTGATGATAAAGTTTTGTTGAAAGATTCCATGCAGGAAAGATGCGCCAACATGAAGACCAAAATGGATGCAGAGTAGCAGATTGCTATATATTAAAATGGGATGCATGGAGTTTTTTTAAACAACATTGCAAATGTTGGAATGTCATAGTAGAATGTTAGCATGGATTTATATTTTGTAATGGTAATGGTAAAGTGTGTTGTAAGGATATTTGAATGTTAGCATGGATTTATATTTTGTAATGGTAATGGTAAGGTGCTTTTAATGTTGTAAGGACAGTTGAATGTTAATATGAAGTGGCATGAATGTTCTTGTTTCATTTCTTGATGGTTTTGGAAAATAAATGGGAGAAAGGATGTGTGCATGGTGTACAGGTGGAGGAAATAACTGGTATTGGGTTCATGCGGTGCTACGGTGCAACTATGAGAGTTCAGGTGCTTAAAAACTTCTTTATTTTCTTTGATTTTGTTCTACCTAGACCAAATTAGCAGGGTTTTTTTTTTTTTTTTTTTTTTTTTTTTTTTTTTGTGAATGCATTTAATCTGCATATTTGCCCTTCTTGCAGGATCTTGGAAAGTATTTATTCTGGAAGTGTCTACATCTGGGAATATCAGTTTTAGGTAAGGAATGCTTATATAAATATTGACTTTATATAATTGTTTGACTATTTATATGGATTTTCTTTTTCTGTTATACATTCAGCTTATCTGTGTTGCTGATTATATTTAGATTTTAGAGTGTTCCTATGCATCGTGTAACTGTTCTTCATGGGTCTCCTTGGGTCCTGAGTCAGTTCCTCAATAAATATGAATGGTTCAACAATTGAGTCAACCAACTTTTCTAATTGTCCCTAAACTTCATTTAACTGTGCATAGACTTTTCTAAAAGACCACTATAGATCATCTTGCAAATTACCATGTTTTGTCTTGTATTTTATTCTTGTCAAATGAGGGGAGGCTGTGCAAGGAGATGTGGTAGGGAGATGATTTAAAAGCAGAGAAGTTCCCACATTTTTTGGAGAGGCAGAATTCATATGTTTCAAAGTCTATCCTTGGATCAATCTATGATACGATGAATTCATCTAAATTGAAAGATTTGTCATCAATCTATTATAGTTGTGTTTGGATTTACCATTTTTCAACTGGTGTGGCTGACAGTTTCATTATTCAGATTACAACAGAATTTTGTTGGAAGGTTTTATTCTTCGGAAGAACTGCTACATATTCCTTATCATGCATATGGTTGTAACTTGTGTAAGTTGGCAATGGACTAGTCTCAAGGTTAAACTTGTATATCAAGGTTACAACACCTTTGTCATTTTTCTTATGTACCATATACATTTGAATAGTTTATACTCCAGCTGCATTTGTTCAACTGATTTTTAGGATAAAGTTGAAGTAAGGCAAGGATCTTGGTTTGAACCTATTGAAGATGTGATGGGTAAGCTAGCAGGCCTTGTTAGTAATCCACCATATATACCAAGGGATCAAATACCCAGATTGCAAGCTGAAGTTGGCAAACATGAACCAAGATTAGCCTTAGATGGAGGCGAGAATGGCATGGATGACCTTCTTCATCTATGTGAGGGATCTTCTTTTGCATTGGGATCAGGTGGATTCTTTGCCTTTGAGGTTCGGATCTCTATGTCCTTTTACTAGCTTTATAATATTGATATTCTTCATATATCTTTTGAAAGTAAGCCTTGTTTCAATGTCACATGAAATATAGTTTTCTGGCCAGTGAATTGACTCCACTTTGCTAGTCGCCTGGTCGAGTCAACAAGGAAACCAAATGGGCTGGAATCTGCTCAGTCCTTCTCCTTTAAGGTCCACATCTTCATTTCCTTTTACCATCCTCATCATAAAGACACGCTCATAGCATTTGGAGGTGCTAAGATCAATCCCAACTTCACATGTAATGGAAGTTTTCCAACCTCCTGGGTCAACTAGCTACTCACAAGGTTGAGTAGACCTGGTGACCTTGTGGGCTGACAGTTCATTCAGTAAATTAATTTGAAATCTTCTAGGTAACTAAAATATAGGATAATGCATAACAACTCAGAAAGTACATATTTTCTTGAAAAATCTTATAAATTCCTACTGTAATTTAAATTCTTAATTTAACTTCTACTAATCAACTATTGTAATTAATATTTGGGGTCAAAGACCTTAGGGATACCCTTGTCAAAAAATAAAAAAAAAGTCAACCTGTTCAACTGAGCCAAACGTGAATGAACTAAGTCACAAGTTGACTATGTGAAACCCTAATTTATCCAGGCTTAGTTCAACCTGACCCAGTCATCTAGTGTGGGGCTGGGCCAAGTTGACTCAGTCGAGATCGTAGTTGACCGGGTGAGTCCGGAAACTATTATTATTATTATTATTGTTATTATCATTAGTTCAACCTGACCCACCATGTAATTGCCTGGCTGAGAAATAAAAGATAACTTAGCACAATTTTTAAAATATTAAATGTGTGGCCCACCTGATGGGTGGACGCTGGACAGGCATATATTTGGCATGGCCGTGTAACAAGGAAAATCTGTTTTCTCGAAGTTTGTCTTGTTTGACACTCATTCTACTGTTAGACACTGGGACATGTAAGAACACTTGCAGTCATGGAAAACCCTGACAAAGCTAAAAGCCCTGTTTTAACAAACAAAGTTGAATATTTGTATGAACATGTTGCTGTCTAATACCTTTTGTTTGTACTTCGACACTGTTACACTCATCCATGTCCAATGTACATAGGTCATTTCATTTTTCACAGTGAAGCCCATCTGGGGAACACCATGGTCAACAATTATGCTAATTCTTTTCTGAGATTAGTAGACTAGTGTGGGTGGGCTTAATCTCCATGTGTTTGTTACTTTGCAAATTCTTTCCAATCAAATAAAGAACCCAGCTTTTCTTCTCTAAGCATCTGTTATGCAGGGAGTCGAAATTACAGCATTGCAATTTAGCATATTGTTGTATTTGTTTAATTTAGCTTGGGGAATCAAATCTAGTTGGCCAAGGTGCAGTGTTTAAGATGCAAGCTTGAGTGATTCATGTTAGAATAGCCCATGAATTTCAAAGGGGAATCTAGTCTGTATTGTTTTTGCTTTAGGAATAAAGTGAAACTGATTTATGGTTAAGATGCCTATGATTTCCATAGATGTGGTGTTCTCCCACTTCCCTCTGGTGTCCCAAGAGTCTTTCTTTTCATCTTAACTTATTTTCTTTTTAACTTATCTCTTTATTTTCATGGCTCAGATAGTTCATATTTAGTTTTCTTCACTAGCGACAATCAGGCCTGTAACAATCTGAAATTCTGACCTAAACTAATCTAAAAGGTGAAAACAATTCAAAGAGTTTTGTGCATACACAGTCGAACTGTGGGCAATATTTGTTATTAATAGACATAACATCCAAATATTTGTTATTAATGGACATAACATCCAAATCGTCTAACACTGATAGATGAGGTGGGTTTAAACATGGTGGATGACTGTGTTATTCTATTGCACCTTCATGTGATTCATGCACTTGCCTATTACAGCTCCATTTTACCATGGTCATACAATGTTAGATACCCTCTTTTTAATCCCATCAAATGGACTGCACTCTCAGACCCTCACCGAGATAGTGTTTACCCTGAAACCAACCAAATTGTGTTGGTCTGGCAGCACTCTACATTCAAAATGTTCAGAACATTTGTGATCTTCAGATCAGCAGCCAAGATCAGATCGGTTGCAGGCCTGTATTTGATTTCTGAAATCTTTTTTTATTTGGTGATTATGAGTATTCCTGCCTTGTTTATGAGTGCAGATAACAAGGTTTGCATGTGGTGGATTTGCTGTGGGCTTTGGAGGGAGCCATTCCTTATTTGATGGTGCAGGAGTTTTCCAGTTTCTAGTATCTTGGGCTCATATCTCAAGTGGGAAAGATGAATCTCAGCTCATCTTGCCCAAACATTCAAGGGAAGGACTCTTGAACTCTCTATCTCCCCCAAACTCAACCCACGTTGTCGGTTCCATTTACGAGCAATCCCACATAGCTGCTATTCAAGATCTCTATGGAATACCCATGCAGGCAATAGCATCTGATGATTCAAGTTGGGAGACAGCACTCTCAAGCTTCAGTGGCTGAGTGTCTGACATTATATAACCAAGACTTCTCTTTTGCTTTTGGAGCACCGAGCATGTCTGAGTGTCTGACATTATATGTTATTTAGGATCATCTTTTGTTAGTGTTTTATTTGGTATTCTAATGATATTAGAAATGTTCAAAAAGTAATGTTTGTTGTGTTTGAAATTGTGCGTACAGGAGGCTGACAAATACAGGAAAAATATTAAAAAAAATTTTTTTTTTAAAATATAAATGCTTTGCCGGCGCAGTAAAATGCCGGCAACAATTTTAAAAAAATTTTATTAATGTTTTCCCGGCGCAAAAAACGCCGGCAAAAGTTTTTTAAAAGTTTTTGTCAATTTATTATTAAAAAAATTACCTTTCCCCGGCGCAAAAAAAACGCCGGCAATGTAAACACGCCGGCAAAAGCATCAAAAAAATGCCGGCAAAATCTTTAAAAAGTTGTAATAACTCCTTTTCCCGGCAAAACATAACACCGGTAAAAAGGTTTAAAAATTCTTTTATTGGCTTTTTCCGGCAAAAAAATAACGCGGGAAATCCTTTACCGGCGAAACATAACGCCGGGAAAAGTTTTTAAAAATTTTATTACTCCTCTTTCCCGGCGAAATTAATATTGTGCCGGCGAAAAAAAAACGCCGGTAATGTTTACTCCTTTCGCGGCGTTTCTTTATTTTGCAGGTAAAATACATTGCTGGCGTAGTATTACCGGCGAATTGCCGGCGCATCAAAAATCGCCGGGAAATCAATTTCCCGGCGCTTTCTTGACTTTTGCCGGCGTTTTTTTAGCGCCGGGAAAAGTGAAATTTCTTGTAGTGGAAATTGAAATGTCTGGAGCAAAATTAAAGAGCTCGGCTTCAGGAACATCAAGTCATCAACCTTCTCCAAGCAAGGACATACATCCTCGATCTCAAAAAGGTCAAGTACTCAAAGATCACTCTCTTGACGAAGTCATTGGTGATATTCATGCTCCATTGAAGACTCGACAGCAAGTACAAAATGAGAATTTGAAATGAGCATGGTTGGAGAACTATCATTTTTTCTCGGTCTTCAAATCAAGCAATGTGAAAATGGGATATTTCTTTCTCAAACTAAATATGCTCAGAACATTTTGAAGAAGTTTGGGATGGAATCCTCTAAGCACTCCAATACTCCTATGAGCACCACTATAAAACTGAGTTTAGACTCTTCTGGGAAGGACTTCGATGAAAGACTGTATCGCAGTATGATAGGTAGTCTGTTGTACCTAACTGCTAGCCGACCAGACATTTCGTTTAGTGTTTGTGTTTGTGCTCGATATCAAGCAAGACCTAAGGAGTCACATGTTCAAGCTGTCAAGAGGATTCTGAAATACGTAAGTGGCACCACTGGCTTTGGAATATGGTTTTCCAAAGATTCTACCATGAATGTTGTGGGGTTCTTCGATGCTGACTGGGCAGGTTGTGTTGATGATAGAAAAAGTACATCTGGGGGCTGTTTCCTAATTGGTAACAACTTGGTTGCATGGCATAGCAAGAAACAAACTTCAACTTCTTTATCTACTGCTGAGGCCGAATACATAGCAGCTGGAAGCTGTTGCACACAATTATTATGGGTGAAACAAATGCTATCTGACTACGGCATTGAACAAACTACAATGGTAGTTTATTGTGACAACAAAAGTGCGATTAACATCTCTAAAAACCCAGTACAACATTCAAGAACCAAACATATAGACATCAGGCATCATTTCATCCGAGATTTGGTTGAAGAGAAAATTATCTGCTTGGAGCATATCTCTACGGAAAATCAATTGGCTGATATCCTCACAAAACCCTTTGACCCAACTAGGTTTGACTCCTTCATAAGTCTCTAGGTATCTGTTCTTACCCCTAATTTTTTTTGCACTTTCTTTTTCATTGCTCATTATTGATTTCCTAGCGTGTGATTCATTGAATTTTTTTTTGCTTTGTTAGAGATACACATTTTACTGAAAATAATTTCACTGTTTGATGGTTATGATCTTCTTGCATAATTTCAGATATTCTCTCCTGGTTATTTTATGAGTAGCTCACAGAACATTTAAAAAAAAAATACCGGAGGAATAGGGCTACCTACAAGTATGAGTGATAGCCACCAAATGATTGGTAATTTTCTTTGGAAAAGGCTACCATACTCATTAGTGTGAAAGTCACCTATGATGGTTTTTCTCTGCGATGCTCAAAGAGCTTTACATTAAAAAAAAAAAAAAAAGGAAGGAATTTAGGGGGAGCTTTGCTACTCTAGTTTGCCAGGGGAGTTGTTTCTATTTTGTGTGATTCTATCATTCATCCTAGCACAGACTAATTTTACAAAAAAAAAAAAAAAAAAATATTCACATTCAATCACTCTCTAATGCTTGGTAGAATATTTTTTGGTGTATGATCATTAAGGGATTTCTTTATGACTTTGTTATTAGCTTGTGCAACATTTTTTACCTAGGCCCGTTTTTATTTATTTTACCCAGGTCCGATCGATCGGACCTTGATGACCGATCGATCGGACAGTGTCTCAGTCAACACAATAAATAAACCGTGGTTCCTCTTGTTTCTTACTCTTACCTCTTCTGCCCTAGCCCCTCATTCTTTAGCATTCTTCCAAGATTTTCCTTAGAGGTTTCAAGCTTCTCCAAGGTAATTTTTTCTTTAATCTCTTTCAATTCATCTCCTTCTTTTCCTATTATTTGGTTGTGATTGTTGTCTTGGGTTGTTAGAATGTGATTCTATTGTAGTGGATGTTGGTTTGGTTGTCCAAGATCTCTTGAATGGGTCTTTTTCATGTGTTTGGCAAGATAGTGTTTTGCTTTTTATGTATTTCACTACTTCCTGCTTGTTACATTTCTGAGTTGAAAGTTGGGTTGCTATATTTATGTAGTGCACACCAAGTGTTTTGCTGTTTTGCCTTAAAGACTTCATGCCTCCAAAAACTTCTCAACCTCGCAAGAGGACTTTTCAGCGTGGTAGTTCTTCTTCTTCTGCACCATTTGATGCTCAAAGGTTTCAAAGTCTTTCGAAAGAATCCTCTTTTGATAATGTGTTTTCCAAAAAACAAGTCATTGTGGAACGACAGGTTCAATTTGCCAGAATGGATATTGACTTCAAGGATTGGCTTCTTGAAAGAGGATGGAACTCCCTTTATGAATTTTCACCTATTGCTTATGGATCTTTGGTGAGGGAGTTTTATAACAACATTCATGATATTGGGAACGAATCATTCAAAATATTTGTTCGTGGATTTCTAATTGAAGTTGATCCAAATTTTCTCAGTCAATTCCTTCAAATTGACCGGAGTTTAGATGCAGTATATCCCGAACCTGAACCTGACTCAGATGATATGGAGGATCCGGTGGATGACACTGACTGGGGTGCTGTAGTTACGACTTTAACTGGTGGTCGTCGACGCGATTGGGTTGGAGGAGTTCTTAAACAGAAATATCTTACTCCCTCATTCCGCATGCTCAACTTGTTTGTCTGTTTCAATCTTGAACCTAAGGGGAGGACTTCTGAAGTGATTATGGAAACTGGTTATCTGTTATATGTAATTGGCACTGGGAAGCCCATAGATGTTCCACTTGTTATTTTCAAGCATATGCTGGATGCCCTTCAAAGTGCTTCAACTACATCTTTTCCTTTTGGGGTTCTTATTTCGAGGATACTAATTTCTCATGGTGTTGCTATCAGCCCTCATGATGATGTTGCGAAAGGAAGAGGACCAATTACATATCGCACTATTACTCAGTCTACCTCCCATGTCGCTGATAGTGATGAAGAAGATCAGGCTCATTGTGCTGCCGCAAGAGATTTTGAACCTCCGCCTGAGACACCGATGCCATCTTACTTTCAGGATTTTGAGAACCGCTTATTTGATCAATCGACTCAGATTGAATTGCTTGAATATAGAATGGATTCTCAGTTTCAAGATGTGTTTGCACAGATGGAACAGCTGAACCTTGGTAGTAACCGCATTGAGGGCAAGTTTGATACTCTCCTTCGTCGTTTTCCTCCTCCGTAGTAGTTGCTTCTTGGTTGTTTTTCTGTGTTTGCTTTTATAATGCTACTGTGCTTTTCTAATTTATTTGTGGACTGGTATTGATGCATCATTTTGTTCTCCTATTTGCATCATTCGGCTAATAGAATTTTCTTTATCCTTGTCAATTTATGTCCAAAAAGGGGGAGAACAGTTGATCATGGTTGATGATTTATAGTCTTTTTGGTTAATTTATCATCTTTGATTTTTGATGATCTTTGGTCAAGATTGGTTGTGACAGGATTTACAGGTATTATCAAGATGGAGCTGAAGATTTTCTTTTAGATAGTTTATGGGTAGATTTTCATGTATTAGATGTTTTGTCCATGAATTGCCAAAGGGGGAGATTGTAAGTTTTTGAGAGTTGGCTACTTCATGTGGATGGACAAAACATGGGAATAATGTAATTTTATATTTTTTAGATTGGACTGTAACTTGATGAACAAAAATCCGAAGATGAAGAATTTCGAATACTCAATCGGATTTCAGCAGACAAAGGGAAAAAACATTTGCAGTCCGATCGATCGGAACTCTTGGCCGATCGATCGGACCTGAACACCTCTCAGTTATGTACAGGCGATTGATGTCCGATCGATCGTTCAAAAAATGCTCTCAGTTATTTACAGTCCGATCGATCGAACCCTTTGGCCGATCGATCGGATCTGAAATGCTTTCAGGTATTTACAGACCGAGTCCGATCGATCGGACAGCAGCGAACTGCAGCCTATTTGAGTGGATCTCATATTGTCTTATCCCGATCCCACTCAAACGAGATCTATCCTATTCGTTTCAGAAAGCCTTTTTAAGGCTTAAACCTCTCAAGAAATGCATCCCTGATAGAATTTAAAAACCCTAAACTATTTCTTGAGAGATTGCTTTCCTCCAGAGAGCTTTTGTGAAAATCATGTGCTGAAGCCTTCATCTCTTCTGGAGATTCAACCTCAACGTATTTGCTGATTCGCCTTGTTTAAGGCGTGGAGATCGAAGTGCTGGAGAAGGTGAACGGCGTGTTCGTCGACTAGATCTACTACAGTCTTAGGTTGTGTTCAACTGTAAAGGGGTAGTGAGTATCTTGTAACCTTCGTTTCTTTTAGTGCTTTGATCTTTTTCGGACCAGGGTAAGGTCCCGTGGTTTTTTTCCCTATTCAGGGTTTTCCACGTATAAAATTGAAGTGTCCATCTGGGTGATTATTATATTGATTAACTTAGATTTCTTCTTCCGCAAACTCATATTGAAATCTGTGTTGGGACTTATTTATCATTAGGATTGATTCGTGATCGACCCTTTGGTATTTCAGATTTTAAATTGCTGGCAAGATGTGGAAATTTATAGGCCTCAGGTATGGGTTTTTGGGGCCCTAGTTCTCGAACCGACTTCTTTATTCACCTTATCCCACCTACCACCTTTTGTCATTAACTAGAATAAATTTATTTTAATTTGATTCAGATAAGTTGCATGCATATTACTCATATTTATACCACACCTGATTAACTCCCAATAGCACAAATTTTCTCAAGAACTGACGCATTTTTTCTTCTTCTTCTTCTTAATATTCATTTCTGTTTTTGGGTAAATTAGGGAGAGATCCCTCATTATTGGGCTATAAAGTCTCTAGGACATAACATTATGGTTTAAGGCTTAGCGTCCCTTGCGCATGGAATTAATTCAGGCGGTGGTCCCTAAGCATGTGACATCATATTTTTTATGACATATTTGCCCTTCTAACCATTTAAATGGGTGTGTGGTCCCTAAGCATGTGACATCAGATTTTTCTTATGACTTATTTGCCCTTCTAGCTATTTAAATGGGTGTGTGGTCCCTAAGCATATGACATCACAGTCTTTCCCAGATTATTTTTACAAATCCTTACCATCTGTAACGGGTTGGGTCTTGGAGCATGGCAAGTAGACTACTTCATAATCCTCATGGCTAGTCCTAGAACAGCCTTGAGAAAGTCTTTCTTTATCGACATTGGAAGAGCACCTTGATGAAAGACATTGTTTCAATAGAAATGAAGAGCTAAAGAAGAAAACTAAGAGATTGCTTGAACAACTGATTGCATAAAGTCACATGGGACAGGTTGCTAGATTCAGTTAAATTTTTATCAAAGCTAGATAAATTCAAACTAAATCTAGTCAAACCAAACCAAATCTAGTTAGATAATATCATATCAAAGTGACATAACTTGTTTTCAAATTGGTTGTGATTACAGATAAATTCATATAAACTCAAATAAACTCATGCCAAAGTCAAATAAGTTCACATCAAAGTTAGATAAATTCGCAGGAAACTCAGATAAATTCACTTAATTCGTATCAAACTCAGATAAACTCAAAGCAAACACAAATAAATTCATATCAAACTTAGATAAATTCGTACAAAACACAGATAACATCATGCCAAAGTCATATAACACATACAAAACTTAGATAAATTCACAGCAAACTAAAAAAAACTCATTTAACAATTCAAAAAAACTCATGTCAAAGTCAAATAAGTTCACATCAAAGTTAAATAAATTTACAGCAAACTCAGATAAATTCACGTAAATCATATCGAAGTCAGATTAATTCAAAGCAAACACAAATAAATTCATATCAAACTTAGATAAATTTATACTAAACACAGATAACATCATGCCAAAGTTATATAACATCATGCCAAGGTCATAGAACACACACAAAACTTAGATAAATTCACAGCAAACTAAAAAAAAACTCATGCCAAAGTCAAATAAGTTCACATCAAAGTTAGATAAATTCACAACAAACTCATATAAACTCACTTAATTCGTATCAAACTCAGATTAATTCAAAGCAAACACAAATAAATTCATATCAAACTTAGATAAATTCATACCAAACACAGATAACATCATGCCAAAGTCAAATAACATTATGCTAAAGTCAGATAACACATACATCAAAGTTAGATAAATTCACAGCAAATTCAGATAAATTCACTTAATTCGTATGAAACTCATATTAATTCAAAGCAAACACAAATAAATTCATATCAAACTTAGATAAATTCATACCAAATACAGATAACATCATGCCAAAGTCAAATAACATTATGCCAAAGTCAGTAACACATACAAAACTCAGATAACACATACATCAAAATTAGATAAATTCACACCAAACTCAGATAAACTCACTTAATTCTTATCAAACTCATATTAATTCAAAGCAAACACAAATAAATTCATATCAAACTTTGGATAAATTCATACCAAACACATATAACATCATGCCAAAGTCAAATAACATTATGCCAAAGTCAGATAACACATACAAAACTTAGATAACACATACATCAAAGTTAGATAAATTCACAGCAAACTCAGATAAATTCACTTAATTCTTATCAAACTCATATTAATTCAAAGCAAACACAAAATAGATTCATATCAAACTTAGATAAATTCATACCAAACACAGATAACATCATGCCAAAGTCAAATACCATTATGCCAAAGTCAAATAACACATATAGAACTTAGATAAATTCACAGCAAACTCAAAAAAACTCATTTAAAACCAAGTTGAATACATTTTAAAGTCAAATAAAATCTTGTGAAATTTAATTAATTTCATACCAAACTCATTATTTCATAAGAAACTCAGATAAACTTAATAAAAACTCAGAGAAAATCATTTCAAAGTCACATAATTGTTGGAATTTGAGATGACTTGAAAGTCTTTTGATGAATTGAAGAAGTTAGCATCTCAAGTATTAGTTTGAGTTGGAATTCTTGTCAACACATTGTCACAAACATGATGTTAATAAGCTGGTATTGATAGAGCTGAAAAGAAGAAACAGAATTGAAACAGTCAGGAATTAAGAATTCCTGATGCAGAGCACGCGGTCGACCGGGCTCTTCATGCGGTCGACCGAGCAAGAAGAAACCTGCAGAAAACAGAAAAAGGCACCTCTCAGTTATTTTCGTGACACAGTGTGTCTTCGGTCGACCGAGCCCTCAGGATGTCGACCGAGCTCGAAATTGTCTGTTTTCCAGTCAGTGTCTTCGGTCGACCGGGCAAGCTAGGATGTCGACCGAGCACGGGAACCAGAGTTGCGCAGAATTACAAGTTTTGCACGAAAATTCAGCACAGTTATCTATTTCGTTGGGAATCTTTCTAAACGAATTGTAGCCTGTTTTGAATACAATTAAGGGTTATTAAAACCTATATAAAGGCATGCTTGGGTCGTTCATAAACACACCAAGAAGAGACACCAGAGAGAGAAGAAGAGAAGAGAAAAGAGAGAGAGTTCTTGAGAGAAAGCTGGTGCTGTTGCTGTGTGCTGTTGTGCTGCATCTTTCTACAGCAATTGTGGATGAGATTATGCTCTAGAAGATGGTGTTTTCGTCCATGAGTTAAGTGTCTCTCTGTTTATGCTTTAATTTCAATTTGTAAGGGATTGAGAGAGAGAGAATTGTAGAGGGGAAGGGCTGTAGACAGAATTAATCTTCTACTCTGTTTTTAACATCAAGTTGGTGCTTGGTGTTTGGGGTTTGGTGATCCTATCTGTTGGTGCAGATAAATTGTAAAGGGAGTCGGTGCTTCCTAGATAGTTGGTGCTATCTGAAACTCAAGGGAGTAGGTGCTTCCTAGATAGTTGGTGCTATCTGAAACTAAGGGTTGGTGCTCTTTGTCGTTGTAGCGACTAAATAAGATTCAGATCTGTCCCGGATTGGTGTTCGGACAGTCTTTGAACCGTGGACGTAGCCTTTCGGTGAACCACGTTAAATCTGGTGTCATTGTGTGGTTTGACTTGTTTTGTTGTTGAATTGGACCTGTTTTTAGAAATCACTGATTCACCCCCCCCCCTCTCAGTGATCGCGGTATCCAACAATTGGTATCAGAGCGAGGTTCCCTTGATCAGTTTAATACGCTAAGGGTGATCTCTTGTCAAATCACATGGCAGTCAATACAGGGAATATGAAAGCACCTCTGTTTGATGGTTCTAATTACTCTTTCTGGAAGATTAGGATGCAAGCCTTCATCAAATCTCTTGGCTATGATGTTTGGGAGGCTGTCAGAGTCGGTTACAATGCTGCCAACGTACCCAATGATACAGCATCGAAGAAGTTGGCAGACAACGACTCCAAGGCGCAGAATGCACTCTTTAGTGGCCTTGTAGACAGCGAGCTTGTCAAAGTAATTGCATGCAAAACAGCCAAGGAAATTTGGGACAAGTTGCAAAGCATACATGAAGGTGATGAGAAGATTAAAGAAGCCAAATTGCAAACTCATCGCTCTCAATTTGAATCTCTTCGCATGGAGGAAAGCGAGAATGTTGACTCATATTTGCAACGAGTGAATGAAGTCACGAATGACATTCGTGGACTAGGGGAGGAGATTAAAGAGCC
This sequence comes from Litsea cubeba, assembly GCA_012931725.1. NCBI lineage: Eukaryota > Viridiplantae > Streptophyta > Magnoliopsida > Laurales > Lauraceae > Litsea > Litsea cubeba. The sequence goes on along the minus strand of CM022947.1, from coordinate 114,111,212 downwards.
GGTCATCGTCAAAAAGGTTCTAAGATCTCTTCTTCCTCGGTTTGATTCAAAAGTCTCAGCCATTGAAGAAGCCAAAGATCTGAATGCATTTTCCATGGATGAATTACATGGTTCTCTAACTGCCTATGAGATGCGCATAGGAAAGACGTCTTCATCCGATAAAGAAGCGGCTTTCAAAGTTCAGAAAAAGGCAAAAGAGACTGCTGGTCATGATGTTGATTCTGATGATGATGAGCTTGAGGCTCAATTTGTTAGAAAGTTGAAGAAAGGAAGCATTGGCAAGTACAAAGGGAAGCTACCCTTTAAATGCTTCAATTGTGGCGGTGTTGGTCACTTTGCTGCGAAGTGTCCCCTAAAAGAAGACAATGATAATGACTCTTATGCTGAAAAGAGTAAAGGAAAGAGAAATTTCAGAAAAAGGGGCAAAGCTAAAAACTTTCTATGTCAACAAGATGACAGCACGTCTGAAACTTCAGACGATGATGAATCAACCGAAGCTCTCTTCATGGTCACTGTTGAAGAAGAAGAAGAGCTAGATCCGGAAGAGGATGAGGAGGCTGAAGTCAATCTTGAAGAGGAACTCATAGCCGCACTTGAGGAGCTAAGCATGGAACGCAAATCAAGTAAGAAAAATCTGAAACTTCTCCATGAATCTGAAAGTTCTATTATTTCTTTGAAAACTCAAGTAGAAGAATATAAAAGAATGGTAGAAGTCCTTGAAAACCAAATAAGTATCAAAAAGGAAGAGGCTATGAAACTTGAAACTGAGGTCGCTAGAGCAAAGGCTGAAAATTTGGAAAATAGCAAGAAACTCAAAGCGCTCCAAGCGATTGAAGGGACTATGAAACTCAATGAACTACTGAAAGTTCAAAGACCAGCCCACTTCAGATTTGGTCTAGGATTTGAGAAAGGTGAATCCTCTAAGATTGCACCTCCTGAAAAGAAAAGTTTGTGAAGCAAGTCACTGCACCTTCTAACTCTATGAAGCCCACTCAACCTAGAAAGGAGTCCATTCCTGTTAGAAAGGTAATGAAGACTAACCAGCCACAAAGAAGATACAAATTCTATGGTTATTGCTTTCATTGTAATATGTTTGGACATAAAAGAGCTGATTGCAAATTCTATGTAAAAAACAACCCATTTGTGACTAGGAATCCTTTTTCAATCCTAAGTAGCCACAAAATTGAGTGCTATATGTGTCATAATTATGGACACTTGGCTAGGGATTGTAGGTTGCCTATTGCTAACCAATTTCAGGTTGAAAAGAAACCCAAGTTAGTTAAGGCATGGAGGGCAAAGAAAAGGGAAGGTAATCCCAAAGAATCTCTCATTGTGCAAACGGCATTCAATGCACAAAAGAAGACAGCACCATGGGTCCTTGATAGTGGTTGTTCAAGCCATATGACTGGTGATAAAGAGAAATTTGTCAAATTACAGCACTATGAAGGCGGTTCAGTGAAGTTTGGCAACAATGATGGTGCCAAAATATGCGGAAAAGGTGTTATTCAGCTTATGGCAAACAAGATCAGATCTGAAGAAGTCTTATATGTGTCTGGATTGAGACACAACCTGCTTAGTGTGAGCCAGATCTGTGACAAGGGTCATGAAGTTATCTTCACAAAGAATGGGTTTGCCATCAAGAAGAGTAGCAACGGCAATACAGTGGCAACTGGAACAAGAACTGCTGGAAATCTCTATACATTGTCAGATGGAGCTGAAAAGACCTGCTTGATGAGTCGGACAGAGGAAAGTTGGTTGTGGCACAAACGCCTTGGGCATCTAAGCTTTGATAACATGTCAAAGATTTGCAATTCAAAGGCTGTAAGAGGAATGTCTAAAGTTGAAAAGCCTTCCAATCCTATTTGCGACTCTTGCCAAAAAGGGAAAGCAAACGAGGGTTATGTTCAAGTCAAAGGAGCATCATTCCAAGAAACCTCTTGAGCTAGTGCACACTGATCTCTGTGGACCGATGCGAACTCAAAGCACCAATGGAGATAAGTATTTCATGTTATGCATTGATGATTATACTCGTATGACATGGGTATTGTTTCTTAAACATAAGCATCAAGCACTTGATCGTTTTAAAGTGTTTAAAGCACAGGTTGAAAATCAATTGGAAAAACGTATCAAGATTTTAAGGTCTGATCGTGGAGGCGAGTTCACATCTGAAGAGTTCACTAAATATTGTGAACATCATGGCATTCAAAGACAGTACTCAGCCCCTAGAACTCCACAGCAAATGGAGTTGTGGAACGGAAGAATCGCACCGTACAAGAGATGGCTCGTACGATGCTAAGTGAAAGCAAGATGGCTGACAAGTATTGGAAAGAGGCAATTCATACGGCTGTATACATTCAAAACCGATGCTTGATCAGGCCACATGAAGTCAAAACTCCCTATGAGCTATGGTTTGGAAGAAAAGCAACAATCAAGCACTTCAGAGTCTTCGGCAGCAAGTGTTACATCAAGCGGCTCGAACAAAATCCGGGCAAATTTGAAGAAAGAGCTGACGAAGGTATATTTCTGGGTTACTCCTCTACTAGCAAGGCATATAGGTGTCTTAACAAAAGAACCAGAAAAATCATAGAAAGTGCTGATGTTAGAATTGATGAAAACTATGAAGCAAAGAGTGGAACTCATAATGACAGTCCAGTTTATGAGGACTCGAGTGAGATTGATGATGAGATGGCTGAGAAATCAAAAGATGACTCAGAAGATACTTCACCTAAGAAGCACAGCACTTGGGTAGAGCAACACCCTAAGGATCAAATCATTGGAGATCCTAAGGCAGGCGTTCAAACTAGACAAAGTGTAGTTAGCAATTACTCACTTGTGTCCACCATTGAACCCAAGACTGTGGCTGAAGCCAGTCTCGATAAAAGTTGGTTGAAAGCTATGCATGAGGAAATGTGCAGGAATTTTGCTGAAGAAATGACGAAAGAATTTGAGATGATTTTCACGAAACCTCTGCCAAAGGAAGTCTTCGAGTATCTCCGGAAAAAGTTAGGAGTTACTCACTCTCCTAAACCGTAGGAGTTGTGCTTGAAAGGGGGAGCAATGCATTCATTGAATATCCTATTCGCTCCTCGGTTTGGTCCCTTTGGATTTGTTGTCAAAGGGGGAGAGATGTTATGCTACGATAGCAAGGAGAGATGTTATGCTATGTTAGCAAGGAGAGATGTTATACTATGAAAGCTACGGGGAGATTGTGACAGTGCATGGTTGATATTTCCGAATTTCAGAATTGGTTCCAAGTGAGTGTTGAAAAGAACTTGGAAGAGCTGCAAGCTGGAGATGAAAGTGTTGAAGTTCCAATAGTGTTGCCAACAATTCCAAAGGGGGAGATTGTTGGAATTTGAGATGACTTGAGAAGTCTTTTGATGAATTGAAGAAGTTAGCATCTCAAGTATTAGTTTGAGTTGGAATTCTTGTCAACACATTGTCACAAACATGATGTTAATAAGCTGGTATTGATAGAGCTGAAAAGAAGAAACAGAATTGAAACAGTCAGGAATTAAGAATTCCTGATGCAGAGCACGCGGTCGACCGGGCTCTTCATGCGGTCGACCGAGCAAGAAGAAACCTGCAGAAAACAGAAAAAGGCACCTCTCAGTTATTTTCGTGACACAGTGTGTCTTCGGTCGACCGAGCCCTCAGGATGTCGACCGAGCTCGAAATTGTCTGTTTTCCAGTCAGTGTCTTCGGTCGACCGGGCAAGCTAGGATGTCGACCGAGCACGGGAACCAGAGTTGCGCAGAATTAGAAGTTTTGCACGAAAATTCAGCACAGTTATCTATTTCGTTTGGGAATCTTTCTAAACGAATTGTAGCCCGTTTTGAATACAATTAAGGGTTATTAAAACCTATATAAAGGCATGCTTGGGTCGTTCATAAACACACCAAGAAGAGACACCAGAGAGAGAAGAAGAGAAGAGAAAAGAGAGAGAGTTCTTGAGAGAAAGCTGGTGCTGTTGCTGTGTGCTGTTGTGCTGCATCTTTCTACAGCAATTGTGGACGAGATTATGCTCTAGAAGATGGTGTTTTCGTCCATGAGTTAAGTGTCTCTCTGTTTATGCTTTAATTTCAATTTGTAAGGGATTGAGAGAGAGAGAATTGTAGAGGGGAAGGGCTGTAGACAGAATTAATCTTCTACTCTGTTTTTAACATCAAGTTGGTGCTTGGTGTTTGGGGTTTGGTGATCCTATCTGTTGGTGCAGATAAATTGTAAAGGGAGTCGGTGCTTCCTAGATAGTTGGTGCTATCTGAAACTCAAGGGAGTAGGTGCTTCCTAGATAGTTGGTGCTATCTGAAACTAAGGGTTGGTGCTCTTTGTCGTTGTAGCGACTAAATAAGATTCAGATCTGTCCCGGATTGGTGTTCGGACAGTCTTTGAACCGTGGACGTAGCCTTTCGGTGAACCACGTTAAATCTGGTGTCATTGTGTGGTTTGACTTGTTTTGTTGTTGAATTGGACCTGTTTTTAGAAATCCCTGATTCCCCCCCCCCCCCCCCCTCTCAGTGATCGCGGTATCCAACAATAATTTCATTTGAAACCTTGTTTAATTAATAACAAACAAAGTTAAATTGAAATCAAACTCAAAAAAATAATAAATATACAGATAAATTCATTTAAAGTCATATTTAATTGATCATAGACTAAGATAACTTTATATAAAGTTTAGATAAATACATGTCACAGTCAAATAATTTCATATCAAGCTCAGATAAATTCAAACCAAAACTTAGATAAACTTATATCAAACTCAATTAAGTTTAAGTGAAGATGATTCGATTGCTTGAGGTCACTGATGAGTTGATTTTACTTCTTTGTGCAATTTCCTTCATCTTTGATTTCAGAATCTTTATTTTGCTTAAATTTCGGAGTGTATGACGGAATATTTTAAAGCAATGTATGTTTGGTGACGTATAGAGTATATAAAGAGAGGGCATTTTTGTCTTTTTGACTCATTAAATGTTAAAAGGGGACCGCTGCCTTTATGAGAAAATAACCTGGACCACAGGCTATAAAAGGTACTGTTAAAGGACCTTTCACCAAATGCCCCTTAACATTTTCAGGATTTTCTTTGGAGTAGAAGTTAAAGGCATTTTCAGGATATACCGTGCTTGTGAAAACCTACTTTGAAATTGGAAAATTGTATACGGCACCTTGTTGAAAATTTCCTTGACCACCCGAACCGTTTTATATGGGTATTATATTGATTTCAATTTGTCCAGAAGACCCAAAATGTCCATATTTTAGAGCAGAATATGGTTGTCTTTGTATGGTAACTTCAGAAAAGTACATAAATAATTTTGTATGGTACCCACCAAAATGATGATCAAGGAAAATGTTCCTAGCGTTGGTAGCAGCCCAAACGTTATGATCATCACCTAACCTTCTAGATATGATCGTACAACGATGTGATAAGTGATGATGAGTTGTGAAAGGTCCCTAGTATATGGTTGAAGTAACGCGACATTATCTGAATTTTTTTTTGTTATGAAATTGGAATATCTAATTTTAAGGGAACTAATATGTCAAAATCACAATATAATTTTGATTGAATTTCGTTTATTTTTATTGGCTTATCTATTTTCTTATTTCGGTACTAATTGTCGAAGATGGTCCGATTACCAAATTGGTTGAGGTGGGGCCTATGCCGATCGCAATCTTAATTCCAGGGGCTTCCCAAGCTATTAAGGGGGTCTGATCTATTTGAAGGCTTCAAAGTTCTCATGGAGTCCCACGACTGAAAGAGTCTGTTCTCTATTGCGTGGGTGCATTATAATTGTTTTAGGGCCATTACTTTTTTCCGCCGTGGCTCGCCTGTGGTGTCTCTATCATGGATCTGGATTTCCTGTTTTATCCAAACAGAAGTGTCCTCTTTGGATGAAGAAAAAGTCTGCTTGGACGTAATGGGGGGTCGGGTTTTGGACCGACCCCCTATGTCCAAGTCCAAATATCGATGATATTTGGACTTGGATATAGGGGGTCGGTCCAAAAATCGAGTCCCCATTACGTCCATGTAGCATGGCTGTTGGATGAATCACGGGTCGCCACGCATGAAGATGAAGGAGGAGGCCGAGAAAAGAAAAACTATTTCTTCTATTTCGCTCTGCTACGTATTATGTTATATAAGAGGGGTCCTAAATCTGCCACATGGTGGGTGGCTTCTCCTGTTTCGCTCTGTAATGAGATCGGATCCCCTGTTTGAACTTAACGGGAAGCTCTTTTTGGTCCAAGAGCAGTGCTATATGGATCGATTTGAAAATCGGTTCACGTAGAATTTTTCTTGGTCCAATGATGGGGTCACATGGGGATAGGCCCGGCCCGCCAGGGAAAACCCCTGGCACGGCACAGCCCGGTGGCACGGCCCACAGTGGGGCGGGCCGTGCGGGTTAGGCGGGTTGGGTTGGCCTGACCTGCGTAATTTGTATAGATTTTTAAAAATAAATGTGTTTGGATGAACTCGATCTCACAACCTAATGGTTGTGAAAGATAAACACAACCACTAGACTACCTAACTTTTGTATACTAATATGTATTCAAATAATATTAAAACTAGTTAGATGAGGATGTGAACCTAACCATGAATATTAAACTATTAGTTACATTAGGATGAGAACTTAACCACTTTAGATGATGATGAGAAGCTAACATCTTTTTTATCCAACTTTTTACTCTTTCATTCAAACAACCTGAAATATAAAAAAACACATATCATGTCCTTTTTTCTACTCATTTTTCAGCCAAATTGAAATGCCATGGTTAAGGATATTTCAATTGAGATGGCAAACTCAATTTCTATTTTTTGGCTGAATTATCATACTTTAAACAAGAACTTAGCACGGTTAAATATTTCTACTTTTATCAATAATCATCTCAAGTCTTCCAAATGACCCACCATGAAACCACAACCTTGGACTTCATTTTATTTAGATTTGCATCAATTTCTTTATTTTTTAGTTATGGGTTTTTAGTCTTAGTCAATAATTCTCATTATCTTTATCATGGTTACATATTTTTTACTTCTTTTTCCTAGTGTTCATATCAATGTAAATATATGGCTTCATGTGATGTGATCGAGAGTGGAGTTATAGGTACATGTGACGAGATTATATTGAACATAAATGACTGAATTATGAACATATTCTTGTGTTTAATCCTGAGCTTTCCAACTTATAAAGAATCTCAACTTCTCAAATGCTTAGGGGTTCTTGAATATAGATGAATGCAGGTATGGAATTTCATTTGAGATTCTCAAATATCTCTGAAGAAAATAAAATTATTGAAGGCAAGGGGCCGGGGCAAATTTAGTAAAGGTAAGTGTGTCACACCAAAACATTCCCCTTATTACTTCTCCCCAAAAACACATTGCCCCTCTTTATTAGTGTGACTAATTTACACTAAAGTCCTACCTTACTAAGTTATGTAAGTGTTTTTTTTATTAGAAAATGCCTAGGGTTGTTAGTTGGCTGGGAATTAGATTTTTATAAATTTAAAAAAATATATAAAAAAATAATTTTTTTTGGCGGGCCAGGTGGGCCGTGCCTAGCGGACCTGGCGGGCCGATCCTGGCGGGCCTGCGGGCCGTGCCTAACGGGCCAGCGGGCCTGCGCGGCTCGGCCCAGCACGGCCCGCGTCATGGGCCGTGCCCAGTGGGCCGTGCCGTTGACCGGGCCGTGCCGTGCCACGGCCCGTTGACTAGCGGGCCGGGCCGTGCCGGGCCGGGCCGGCACGGCACTTGACATCTCTACATGGGGAGGAGAAATTTTTTCATTTTTTTGCATCTGCCCCATGTATGACCCCCTCGTGTCCAAAAAGGGGATCCGTTTCCCTCAGTTATGTGTTATGTTGTCAGGACTGCGAGTTTTGTCATTGTCAGTGTTTACAAAAAAAAAAAGGCTCTTATTCTATTTCTAAATTCTTACCAACTTCCAGGCCGTGATTTTGGGGCTGGCTTTGGAGGAGACATGTTTCTTTCTTTTTTGGCCAGAACCAGCAGACAAGAAGAATCTTTGGAAAGATACAGCTTAAAGAAATAGCAGCGTGAATGGGATCACCGTACCCACCCCCGTAGGTCCCTCTTAGGGGATGTGACCTAGAGTTTGGAAGATCTTGATGGACCCAGGGGTGGCCCTGGGGACAGCCCACACAGGCGGTGGGCTGGGGCCCCAAATTTTGGCCCAAAATGGGGGCCCCAAGTCTAACAGTTAGGAAATAAATCTCAGTAGTTAAGAAAAAAAACCTCAGATCTGATATTTCGTTGCCCCACTTCTGCGTTCCTAATTTACAATGCCATGACAACAGTAATGGATTTTTATCTCCTTAATTCCAGCAATGAGTTATGAGGCTCTTCGCGTTTCATAGCTAAATGCCTCCTCAAGAGTCACGACCCCAATCCCATCTTTAAACGCTTCTTCCTCTTCCTCTAACACCTGCCATTCTCAGATTCTCTCTCTTGGCCCTTTAAGTTTGAACTTATGTTGTATCTATTGCCTTTGTCTATCAAGGTATGTCTTCTGCTTCCTAAGGTCTCTGTTTTTGTTAGACCTTTGTTTCATGGACGGTTGAGATTATTTTGATAAATGGTCGTGTCTGTGGATTTATATGTAGACTGGGTTGCACATGTAATTACTTTAAATGGCCGACACCCATGGTACGCTTGAACAGTTGAACATTATATACATATATAATGTGACTTCCGCTTTGCAGCCAGCCTTACAATCCTACCCTCTATATTTATATGTAGTTGATTTTGAACATAGAGATCTATAAAAAATCAAATGTTTTATGAAGTCTAAATATTTTAGCCTTAAAACAAGATCTGTAATGAGACAACTATTAACACCAATAATATAATAACATTATCTATTAATTGAATGTTTAGTCACTATTTTTATATCAATTGATAATTAAAATAATAATTTTAATTAAATAGTCAATTTGTATTAGATTTTATCTTTTATTTTTTTATCATTTATTGGTAGGTATACGGGTAGGGCCACACTTTAGAAACTCGCCTAGGGCCCCCGAAAACTCAGGGCCGCCCCTGGATGGACCCTGTCTGTTAATTAAATCTGGCCCCCACCTCAATGTACTGCCCATAGGTTTCATCGTCTATAATGACGGTTACGGTTAGAACATCCTGCATGTGTACGCGATATATCCCAGTTTAGGTCAACCCGAGTTTGTTGGGACTATTGGAGCGAATGTTTGTTAGAAAAAGCGTGATAATGAATATGTCTTGGCACACTGTAATCATTTTTTCATTAAATAATCAATTCGATGGTGGTTGGAACTAACTCGTATTGACATAAATTTTAAGTATACTTCATTTATTTAGAGGACATCTTTTTAAATGGTATGGAATTCAAGAGGCGGGCCTAACTATGGAGTTCTTAACTCCTAATTTCTTTTAGATTAATGCCTCTGAGGATCCAGATTCCACATGCATAGCAAGAGTCCAATCACCAGGTAACTTTGGTGATTTGCTTTTTAGGCCTTTAAGATGTGGGTACCATTGACAACATCTGATAGCAAAGTTGGTTGGATATCCCTTGTCTCTCTCTACTGCCCTTGCTTTAAATTCTTTAAATTCAGGTAGCGCAACCCTTGAGCCCAACAGACCGACCTAATCGAGCCTTGAGAGTTGAGAATTAACACCTTTTTTTGCCCTTTTCTGTTTGGTTAAGATTGGGAATTGAGACTTAGCCTCACTCTACCGTAGGCAACAGTCACTACCGACCCCCTCGTCTCCCCCATAAAACTAAGACTTGCTGTGTCTTCTCCATATGTATCAGATGTATATTATACAATATCTCAGTTTCCTGTGATGATTTGAAGTGATCAACTGCTCATGGTTACGTTTTTATGCATGTATATAATATATTTAGTCATACCTGCCCTTCTCCATTCCAACATTGGAAAATGGCTTGTCTGGGGAATGATTCATCTCTAGTATTTTATAATCCTCCTTCTAGTGATCTCCATCTATATCATTTTATTATGTCTAACCCCTATCATTTTTTATCTATTCATTGGGTCTCTCCGTCAACACTTGATTGGAATGCAACTAGTTCGGTTTCTGAATGGCGCACATTAATGTGTGGGGGCCCATCTGGATTTATGCCAGTTAGATAGTAGTAAGGGTCGAGGAATTAGAAGGGTGAGTCACAAACCTATCCCATCAGCTTCAAATGCTTCAAGTTTAACAGGTGATAGGTGAGGGCCATTTCCTGATAGCTTTTATTGTACACGACAAAAATAGGTGGGTACAAAAACGATTTCATATGTAGATATTTGTCACACTCTCTAAAGTTTGGAGTGATATAAAAATGGAAACCTATATATTTCTATACGGGACAATGAATCCCACCTAATCAAAAGCCCCTATTAGGTAATGATTTTATATTGCTGTTTGCTATCTAGGCTGGGCACTCTTAAGTTTGGATCTTGGAAATGCATTGCAATATTTTTCCTCTGGGTTTCAAGGTCCTAAGAGAAATTTCAGTATTCCTGAGTGCGTCACCTTCAATTACCAGAGTGTGTACTAGATGGATGGCTACTTCCAGACCTTTTAAGCAGGCCCTGGGATTCAATCTGGGTGGGGTGTGTACATGGATGGTTGGCGGCTGAATCAAGTGCTCATCAGGACTCTTACTGGGTTTGTCTAGCAACTTTATTATTAGAGTCAAGTACGGTAAAACCCTCATTTCAAAAAAAAAAGTCTCATTAAAAGCACTTTAATTCAAATTTTTAACCATATTTTATAAAAAAAATAAAAAAATAACTTTATTTCTCCACTAAAAAACAAAAACACTCCACTATATTACAAAAAATCATAAAATTTCATAATAAATAATTAAAATCAAAATATCATTTACACCACTCATCTCCATTACAACCCTATTAGTAAAGCCCTCAAACAGGCTCACCACTTTGACAGAACTTTGTGTGGAGCCTCAGAGAGTGCGAAAGGCAGGTAAGAGACAGAAATTCTACGTGATGTGGGCATAAATACAAATGAGATCGGCAGGTAAGGCCTGACATTGGTCCAAGAGCCGTTGGATCTCATTTTTAGACCACTTTTCGGGCCTAGCATCAGTCCATGTAGCAGGGCTGTTCACATGTGTATCATTTTTTCACTCCCTTCATAGACGACAGTACCACTCTCTGATGATTTTTCCTTCTTCATTGCTCGGATTCTTCAGTTGATTTTGTGTCCAACCAATGTACAGCCGTTTGAGATCAGGTAACATTGATAGAATTCTTTAGTGGTCCAATTTCTTCGTGTCTCTGATAAATCCAACGTGGGAAACCACAATTCGTCTTGGTTCATTTGTACACCAAGAGAATTTCTCTGTTTTGCAAATTCTCATTTCTATGAGAAAGGAATTTGTATTTATGCCCATCACATAGAAATTTGAAATTTTCTTATTGAAGAAAACTAATTCAATTTTCCATCTTTTATAAGGAAAATGTTCGGCACGGACAACCTCAATATGAGCTACGAGGTATAAGAAAATATTTTTCCTCACTATTGTGGATTTCTCGCTTCGCACGAACAAATATACTCTATTTTTGATAAATCTTAGGAGTCCATAGTCTTAAGAAAATCTCAATCGATTACCGAATGGAATGCCACACTCAGGCTCATTAAATAAAAATTCTAATTTCTAACATATCTAAATGCCTTCACCTTATAATCAAGCAAGATTTTGAGGACTTTCTAGTTCAGGGAAGATAATTATTTTCTACCTTTCAGATCAATAATGTGGGAGCACCACTGCACAAGTAGTGAGGCAGACAGAGTGCTCGTATTCAAACTTTTTTTGTCCTGTGGTTACTATTGCGAGTCAAGGTCTCATAAATGAGGGGCCCACTTTAACAGATTAAGAAGAGTAATGGTGCTTCTTTTCTCATTTCCATTGAGCAGATGCCATGTGTCGGATGCTCTATATCATTGTGGAATGTAGACTTGGTCGTGACATTGATGATGCAAAGGAAAATGAGCAATCTTCTACCATGTACGGTTGTGTTGAGGAGCAATCCCATCCCGTAAACTGTGGTTTAAAAATGCTCTGAACCAAACAGGACCCACATTCGGGCTCCACATGAACCCAGTCACAAAACCGACCCTCATGTGTCACTATACAGCCAAGCCTATTAGCTTTCAAAACTAGGGATATAACCCGTAGCGTAATATACTTGTTAGGAATTTCATTTTATTTGCGAACTCTGGATCCGACAAAACTCTAGGTCCATTGCGTTTTATGTTTCTATTTTATTTTATAATAAATTGTAGTTGAGTCGCCGAAACATTTAAAGCGAAAATTACAGTATTTTGGAGCACATAAGCCAAATTCCATAATGTACTCTGGCTACAACAAAGAAATAGTTTGCTAGAGTGAGCTCGGGACAATAATTGGCCTCGCTATAGCGTATCATGGTCGGTTTGCCCAGTTCAATCAGAATTTAAATTTAGAGTTTGAGTCTAATTTCAATTCTAATTGGAATATTTTTAGAAGATTCTTACACGTTTTTAAGACTATATAAATGGTGATTCTCTCAACCCAAAGAGATACAAAAAGTTACTCTCTCTTGTTCTAAGGTGAGAAAATCCTAAGACAGATTCCTTATTCTCTAAAACTATTATTGAGAGATTGGGCTGAAGATTTGCACTCGAATGTTTGGAGCTACTACTTCATTGTATAAAGTTTATGCATCTTGGTTCTCTAGGTGTTTTTGGAGGATCAAGCATGGGGAGCGGTGCATCAGCGAGTAGTCGTGGCAGCAAGAAGTTGTCTAAGAACAACTACAGTCCTTAGGTCTACGTACATATTGGAAAAAAGGAGTGGTGAGTATATCTTGTAACCATTCAATAGTGATTGATTTCCTGATCGTGATTTTTCTCATTGGATAGGGCTTCCACGTTAAATTTGTATCTGCCTTCTGGTGGTGTGTGGCTAGTAGATTGATTAGCTAGTTTCCTTTGTTTTTAATCCACTGCATTGATTTTTGTAACTAACATCCATTCGAGTATAGTAACTTTCAACACTCATGATAAACATATGGCCTATAATGCTTTCACATTTGTTTCTTTCCGTCCATTTTAGGGTTGAGGGGGTCTAGCTGTGAGGCCCCACCCCTTGTGGGCCCTAAATTTGGATTTGAATACCAGATTATAGCCTATTGTATCTAATTATACTAATTATGGGGTTTAGTTGAGGGTAGAAAGGTATTTTCTTTGGTTTTAGTGAGTTTAGTCTAGTTGTGTAATTAGTAGAGTCAATAGGGTGTCTTTTGTTATTTCTAAAATTAGTTAGTTTGTTAGAGGCCCTAGTTAGAAATTAGTGTTTACTATAGAGGGTATCCACTGAGAAAACCTTCTAAAACCTACCAAAAGACCAAAGTGCCCATAACCCTAATCATAATCCTATTCAAACTAAAAGGGCACTTTATTTCCTAGCCCAAACCCCCAACCTATATAAGCTACCCCTCTCATTGCCATACGATGGCTACTGTTCTCCTCTCAAATTTTCCTCTTTCTCTATTCTTCCCCATTTCCCTCTAACTCTCTCCCAAATTTCCTCTAATTCTCCCATCTCCCTCTCGTTCTCTCTCTAAGGACTCTAAGAAGAAGAAGACATACTACAGCTGTAACTTATTATAGGATTTCTCTCTATCTTGATTATCTCTTCTCCCTCTTCTAGTCAGGTAAATCCCCTATTCTAGTTCAATTTCTATAGGAATCTCTCTTTCTCTCTTTAAATCTCATTCCTTATAGCTTTTCTCTTGTGCATATGGGTGTAGGAGTAGAAATCTCACTGGCTCTAAGATTTTAGGGTGACTGTGTGACCGAGGAGACCCTACAGCAGGGATTCCCTTTTTAGCTTGGATTTCTTTCTTTCTCTCTCTTCCTCCTTGCAATCGATTGAGGCAAGTACAATTTGCTTATTTAATATGGAATAGGTGTTTACTGTTTTTGATTCTCGGTATTTCTATTTCGATGATGTTAGGACTGTTAGATTTACCTTTGAGCATGTTTTCATGGATGATCAGCCATTAATGGATGGGTTGATCTCACTTGGAAGATCAATGGCTCACGGACTGGATGATTGGGTGTATATTGGAGTGCTTTTCTTATTTCTGTATGTTTCTATGAAGTTTGGATGAGATTGGTTGAGTTCTGGTTGAAAAAGAAGGAAACCGAAATTCTGGGGTTACAGAACGTCTCTGCGCCTGAGCTGAGATCAGCTCAGCTCTCTCAGCATTGGCCGAGCTCAGAGATGGCCGAGCTCAGCATTGACCGAGCTCAACATTGGCCGAGCTCAATGTCCTAGCCGAGCTCAGTCTTTTAGTCGAGCTCGGTGCTTGACCAAACTCAGTACCTAACCGAGCTCAGTGCTTGACTGACATCCGTGCTTGACCGAGCTTAGTGAATGACCGAGCTTAGAGCCAGTAGACTGAGATTCAGAAAAAGGAACTGGAACCTGGGACACACTTCAACCAGGATTCCCAGTGATTTCGATCGACCGACCAGGCCAGGAGGTCGACCGAGCACACTAAAATTATTAAAAAAAAAGAGGCATTACCTGTATGGTGCTTGTTCATCTGTTCCCAGTGTGTCGGGTCGACCGCCCAGGCCAGGAGATCGACCGAGCACACTGTGTATAATGACTTTCTCCGAGTTTAGTTTCTTATATTTTGATCATGTGGGGGCCGTTGACCATCCAAATGGACTTCCATCACTGTGCTAAGTCCGAGTCATTGGTGTGGCTCAACCTTGACTCGTGGGGCCCACTAATCAGAGTCCAGGTTATGTAATCTAAGATGATTCGACCTTTATATGTCGCCAATGATGCTCGTAACTTCTGGAGCACCAAGCACAGTATCTATTAGCATCTGATGTTATGTTTAAAGATCAAATTACCTATGATAGACCTGAACATGAAAGTGGACCAATTACTCAGGTTGGATTGTTGATATTTTCCATTGATTACAGTACTTAGAGATTTATCTCCCTCATATTATTATTGCCACTCTATCATCCTTATTATTATTTTTACCTAATAATAAATTGAAAAATGGAAGACCTAAACTTAGGATTACTTAGAGGTAACCCGGTGGTATGATTAGGTGTACATTGACCCGTGTATTTGGCTAGGAGGGTCTTTTTATGGCCTAAGTTTGGATGTGGATTACCCTAAACTGGAGAGGTTGGATTTTATGGACTTGTAGCCCATTATGAATGTAAATGGACTGTATATCATTGAAAATGGACTTATCTCTTCATTTGGGCTGTTATAGAGCAGGCAATGTATTTGGTAGGCCTTGGTATAGATCCAATTATTAGACTTGGACATGGATTGTGATCCATGGATTGTATTGGGTACTTGGACCTCTTAGAGATATTGTTAGCACCTTGTTCACGCAAGGCAAAGCTTAGACAGACATAGACCCTTATTGTTTCCCGATTCGGCATAGACATTCACTCAGTTGATCTAAGCTCAGCCAGTTGAATTGATCATCACTGGTATGAGCTATTGAGAGTGTTGTGTGGCTATCATGATGAGCATTGTTGGAGACGGACGGTGTGATACCTAGTCCGGTCTCAGAGTGTGTTGTGGATGTTGTTTGCGGGGCTAGATAATCCCCAGCACTGGTGAGGTTTCCCCTCCGCGATTGTATTCAGTATGGGAGGGCCACAACATAACATCCCGCGGTATTCTAGCTCGTGTGAATGTGCGAAGTTGTTTAGATTAGATATCTTATTTATTATGATTCTAAATACTTATCTTGCTCAACTGCCTAGATTCTATATCATTGTTACTCTCTTTAACATCTTCATTGTCTCTACTCATTTTGATGCATGCATCCTATATTACTTGTATACTGTGACTTGCCAGATCTTTAGATCTGATTCATTCTTAGTGCTTAGATTTTGACCTCGAGTTCGAGGGCGATGCGTACGCATTCTTAGAGGTGCCCGTAGTAGGAGACTACGGATGGTGACCGGCCGACCAAGAGGTCGAGCCGGTGGTTGAAGAGCCGGCACATGGGGTTTGAGTGTGCATCTGTTTATTTTGGGATTTGAGTGTCTTTTGTCGCGAGATGGTAGTTTATGAAAAATGTAATAAACCTTGATTTTTCATTTGACATTTTTTAGGCTGGACTTCAGCCCGTTATACTTGATATTTCATTTTTGATACCATATGATTCCGCTATCTCTGTTATTACTTCCGCTTTACTCTTTATGCTTCCGCAAATTTAACCATTGATGTGACGTTGTTCAAAAAGTTTTAAATTGGACCTCAATACGGACCTACGATTTTGAAAGTTCTCGAATTTTCCGGGAAGTAGCGCGCCTACTTCGGTACATTGACGGATTCCTCGGTATTCGAAATTGGGGCGTTACATTAGCTGCTCCAAGTACGTGTGGTTTGAGTTTATCTGCTGGTTGTAGATGGACCCTTATGGATCTTTGAAATTGAGCGCAGTAACTTGGGATCTATCCTTGTGATGGAGGTACCCTATATGGGTTGTGGCCCATTTATACATGTCTAGAAATCGGTCACATACCGAAAGGCAGGCCTAGGTTAAATTTGATTGAAATATTGGTAGATGTTTAATTATTCAAATTTTCGTAACAACAAAGGGAGAGTCTTATTTATGTTCGCTAAGCATGATAGTGTTTGTGATTCAAACGAAGCAGAGGTGCGAGTTATCTTGAAAGCTCTTTGGTGTTATTCAAGATCTTTTCATGAAAGTCTTATTGTGGAGAGCAACTCTTCGAATACAGTTTGCTTTCCTCCTTATTTTTATTTATTTTTTTCATCTCTTGTAATGAAATTTCTTGTTACCGTCTCAAAAAAAATAATTTAAAGTTAATTTAAAGACTCCTTGTGCATTGTGGGCCCAGTGGGGCCCATTCGCATACCATTTGTCTTAAATCTGAAATTCTCCCCATAAAAGGCCACGGAATCAAGGGGGGCTACAAAATCCATACTGGTCTATATTACTATATATGTGTGGGCATGAAGTGACAGGTTACTATACATATGTGTGGATATGCTCATGTTGGCTTTATTCTATTTTGTTTTTCAATAAAGATGAGGGATGTTTTTTCAAACTTGTATCTGTCCAATTACTCATCATGACGGCATGTTGGGTGACAGTGGCCGCTGATTTGGGGGCCACACTGTATATGGGGCAATCCAACTGTATGCCAATATGACATAGAAATATTCCCAGTTGCACCCACTGAACTTTTCTTGAGAATGAATCTGAACCCATAGCTGCCAACCGACTGGACCGATGAGAAACCTATCAAACACGGGACTTAAGGATTGAAGTGACAAATTATAAAAACCAGATGCTTTGTTTGGACAGCATAGGTGGGTGACATTTCTCTTTCATTCCCGCTTCACCCGTCTCCTTATTTGTCTCTCTCAAACAGAAAATCCGTTTTACAAATGGTATATCCAATCAAGTGGCCTATCCCAATGTTCGAATTGCCACTACCTTATAATCAAGCAAAATTTTGAGGACTTTCTAGTCCAGTCCAGGGTAGATGTTTATTTTCTACCATTCAAATCAATAGTGTGTGAGCGTCACTTCATAAAGTTAAAAAGTAGTGAGGCAGACAGAGAGTACTCAGATTCAATTTTTTTGTCCTGTGGTTACTATCGCGAGTCGAGGTCTCATGAATGAAGGGCCCACTTTAACAAATTAAGAAGAGTAATGGGGCTTCTTTTCTCATTTCCATTGAGCAGATGCCATGTGTCAGATGATCTTGTATCATTGAATGTAGACTTGGTTTTGACATTGATGATGCCAAGGAAAATTATCAATCTTCTACGGGGTTGTGTTGAGGAGCAGTCCAGTAAACTGTGATTTAAAAATATTAGCAAAAAAAAAAAAACTGTGATTTAAAAATGCTAGGAACCTAACAGGACCCACATTGGGGCTCCACATGAACCTAGCCACAAAACTTTTGGACCCACATTTGTGAACACGTTTAGTGGATCGCAGTCAGAAATACTATTGGTAACTTGGGAATACTTTCTATAATGTCACTCAAAAGTGCAGGTCTTGATGAATTATCAATAATGAAACTTTTACAATGAAAAGTTTATTTACCGATATCGCTATAATCTTCAAATTTCCACAAATGCAAACAATAAATACACACCCCTTTACGTAATTTCAAAATGATAAAAATGCCTGCCTCTTATGCATGGAAATTTAATATTTTCTACGTTTCATAATTTACCACATTAAAAGTGAAAGGACCAATGGTGTCAATCCTGACCGGGGCACTTGTAAGTCACGGAATGAGTTTAGCACCCTCAAATAAACTAATTTCCATAATAACACACATTTAAAAATAATATCCAAAATAGCAACCCGCGCCTACGTGGCATATCCAATCCTAATACATGTTAATGACGGTAACGGAAGGTCAAAATTTTCGGCTACCCAAAGCCATGAATATAAGCCTTGTCAAATCACAAATTTGGATCTTTACCAAGAAAGCAACGCCTTGTCAAATCAAATATTTAGGTCTTTACCAAGAAAGCAATAGTTCTGGCATTACTAAATACATTGAAGATGTCAAATAAAGTGATTTTCATCACTTAGATATTATGTGATGAGTGATGAAAACCCAATTTTCTGTCCAAACCCAATCACGTAAAAGGTAACAAACTGCATAAACTTTAAAATATTAATTAAGATATCATAATTAAATTCTTCACAGTATATCAAATTGCCAAGCCAATTAGCATATTTAATCAAAAAACCACTTTTTTGTCCAAACCCATTCATTGTCTCCAATTAATTAATACAACAATAGCTCCATTTAGCATCATACAAAAAAAAAAAAGTTTTGCTCCACAATTTCTAACTGCAACATTCAACAAATGCATATCTACCAACCTGCCATGCAAAGAAACAACACTGTATTGGATTGAAAAACAGAAATTGAAGAGGTAAAATGTAATAAAATCACAACTTACTTCATTGGTTTCTATTTGGACAAGAACGCCTATTATGACCCGTATTTCCACATAACCCACACGCCAAAGGCTTGCGACCACCGTCTCTAGCGTCCATCTCATTATGAATACGAGTTGATTTTGGACGGCCTTTGATATTTCTCCGCATATTTTCATCCGGAATGAGAGTTCGACCATTATAAGTGGGCCAATAACATTTATCCGGAATAAGGTTAACCGTAGGAGCCTAACATTTCATGTAATTTTGCATAGAATAAAATTCGTCCACAAACTGAAGAGCACCAATTCTACGTGAAGCACATGTAGCCAATACATGTGAACAAGGATGATGATAGATTTGCCACTTGTTACAAGAATAAGTTCTATTGCCAAGGTGAACAACGTGCACTCGTCCACCTCTAACCCGATCACCAGAGTGTGCTGGTGTAGTTTTCACTTCAAATAAGCCAGGATTATGGTGATACATATGAACTTCATGCCCATTCGCCTTAACTCTTAACCCAGTTAGTTTAGCCTCAATTGTTGTAGTGAATAAAGCACTAGAATGTAGTCGCGCCTCCCCGTGCTCACATCTAACTGCAAAGTAGCTATTGACTCTGTAGAACGTAAGCTGCACCAAAGCTGTAATCGGCATAAAACAAGCCCCTTTCAAGAAAAAGTTAAATATCTCAACCATATTTGACGCCATATCTCCCCACCTTCATCCTCCATCATGCAACAACGTCCAAGATTCAAGAGAAACCCTATTACCCCATGACTTCACCCAATCATTATCAAGGTTTTCAATCTCAACCCACATCCTATCAAATTTGTGTTGTTGATTTGTCATGGCGAACCCACTTATTACTGACTTCAAATGCTTATTCTTGAACTTTGTGTTGAAATTACTGACAAAATGCCTCATGCAGTACCGATGATATGCCATTGGCTCATTCCAACCAAGATATGGATCTTGCATGGCGTTTATTATACTGATATGTCGATCAGATATAACACATAAGCACTCATGGTTTGTCACTTTCTCTCGAATGCAAGCCATAAACCACCCCAAGTGTCATTGGACTCTCCCTCAGTTATGGCAAATGATAATGGAAGTAGCGGTCAATTTCTATCAATCGCAACAGCTATCATCAGCTTTCCACAATATTTTCCATACAGATGAATTGCATCAACACAAATTACAGGTCTACAATACCTAAAACCCTCAATAGAAGGACCGAAAGCTCAAAAAACACGTTTAAATTTCTCCACTCCAGGACTAGATGTAGCCTCTGACTCCTAAACTACAACTGATCTTGAATTGGCTTTTTGCATTTTCGCCATAAATGCTGGCAATATCTTGTATGACTCCTCCCAATCACCAAATAATAGGACCATGGCATGTTGCTTTGCTAACCATGCTTTCTTGTAAGAAATTGTAAAATTATATTGCTCCTTTATCATAGCTATGATTGCTTTGCTAGTAATTGATAGTTGGGTTCTGACAACATCCTTTATGCAATGAGCCACAAAAATTGAATTAAGTTGCACATGATCACGATTTCCATTCGGATTAACGCAAGTGTGAGGGCCTTGATGGACTGCAATCCTAAAATAACTACTTCCCAATGGTATAGATGCTCTTAGTCTCGAAGTACACCCATTATGTGCAAGCTTACACTTTAATATCAATCTTGTGGAGTTGTGAAGAGGGGAAAACTGGGGGTTGATACCAAGACCTCGAGTTTTCAAAAAGGGAGGAACCGTGGCTCCAACCACTCGGCTAACCCCTTGGGGTTATCATCATCTCTTATGGTTCTGAGGTAAGAAAATCCTAGGAGATACATTGATTCTCTAAAGCCATTATTGAGAGCTTATGGTAAATATCTACTCCAAAAGGTACAAGCTTCTACTCTCTTGTAAAAGAATTGTTCAGTTTGGTTGTTAAGGTGTTGCTGAATCGATTGCGAGAGGAATGGTACGTTGCGAGAAAGTCATGGCAACAAGAGAAGTTGTGTAAGAACAATTACAATCTTTACATCGACGTGCTGACTGAGAAAGGGAGCTGGGAGTATATCTTATTACGGTTCAATAATTGTTGATTTCAGATCGTGGTTTATCTCCCTGTATAGGATTTCTACGTAAAAGATTGTGTTTGTCTTATTGTAGTTCATGATTGATAGATTTTTTTGCTAATTTGCATTATTTTTGTTTCCGTTGTATTGGTTATAAGACTACCAGCCATTCTAGTAAGCAACTTTTATACCTGTATCAAAGGTATCATCGTGCTTTATACTATGAGCATAGATTTTGAGTAATAAACACCACGACCTTGAACACCTGATTACCTTAGACCTTTACAGATTTTGGATAATTTGCGAGAAAGTCTAAACAAATAAATATAATTTTTGCTGCACTGCAAAACTTATAATTATAACCATTTAGTATTTTTGAATTACCGGCAAACATCAAAACACAAATTTTCGCATCTTGATTTTTCATCGACTTTGAGAAAATTGTAAAAAACCTCAAAAAATAAAAGAAAATCCATATTTATTGGATGTACTTGTTACTTATATAAAAATGGTGATTTTGATAAATATAATAATATATTTCATGTACGTAATATTCGCATAAATAACATATGCATCCGGGCCATTTACTTATATACTTTGCCCATAAAAGGGTAACTGTCCCTAAAATTCCATCTTATTCATCTTCACTCCAAGAAATCGAGAATCATCAACTTGCTAAATGGCAATGCATGAAAAGTAAAACTAACGTTTATAAAAGTCAATGTTAATGTGAACGCAATCGCGTATCTACTGAAAGTATTTACATCCCAAGCAAGTGGGGCCCTCTTATGGAGATAGAGTAATGGACCGTTCTTTTTTATCGTTTAGATGTGGGGTCCACCATGTCCTTATATTATAATTTCTAAAGTACAAATACGGGAGGGGCACTTCATCCTCCAACTTGAATAGACTGTCACCTGCGTGTCATTTTCTCGCCACGTCCACTTGCAGATAATGTCATGCGTGCCAAACGGCAGGTGGCTGCACAGTTGACTTCCTGGTCCCACCACATCGGCCCATTGTTGACCACATAACCAGTTAGCAGCTATTACACCCTTTGGTATATTAGGTTTCTATAACTCTGCAGTGGGTCCCCTATAATGATGATACAGACCATCCAAGATGAATATCATTCTTTCCTGTGAAAGTATCCATGAATTTTAGTTTATTAGAAAATTGGCCCCTTTATAAGTTAGAACAACTTACTAAAAACGTGACGGGGCACTGGAATGGTAGTGTTGTTGATGTGACATTAATCACATTTCAGTCAAGTGTTCAATCAAACCGTGGGACCCACTCTATTAAATCGATATTTGAGAATAAATCACTAGGGGATGATATATATTCATCATGGATGGTCCCCATTATCATCATGTGGACCTCTCCAATCTAATTTCTAGATTTTCCCACCTTTATAGAACTTGGGTGACTGAAGAAATCCTTCCCAATAAGTTTCGGGAGTCCAGATCAAAATCACTTTTCAGTAGAGCTTACTAAATAAAAATTCGAATGGATAAAAATGAATGCTCCCATTTTACTTGGAGCTCACTAAATAAAAACTTGAATGGATAATGAATGCCCCCATTTTACTTGGAGTAAATCTAAAGACATCCCACTGGTGGGAGGGTGTTGTTTATCTTAAACAATTTGGATCATGAATGGGTAAGCAGAATTGCACTCGGATTAATATGCGGGTGCCGTGTGAACTATGGCTAGTCAATGGCAGGGTTCGTAAAAGAGGGCCCCGCTTTAACAAATTACAAGAGTGAGGGGTTTTATTTCTCATATCCATTGAGCAGATGCAATGTGATAGATGATTTGGATCATTAAATTTGGACTAATTAGTGGGGACATTGATGATTAGAAGGAAAAAATGAGCAATCTATTTCCTTCCTATGGGTTTTTTGCGACAGGATTCACATTTGGGCTCCACATGAGTGGTGCTCAAGTCCAAAAAGCATTGCTATTAGCTTTTAAAACCAAGGACATTATCAATTGGGTAACATACTCATTGGTATTAGCTTTTTTTCCGACATTTTAGGGTTTGTGGGGGCCGATCTGCTCCAAGTGAGTGTGACTTGGGCTTAAAAACCTGCTTGCAGTGGGACTAGGAAAATTGAGTGCGGTAACTTGCGATATATCCTCTGATGGAGTTACCCAAAGGGTGACTAGGGTTGTGGCT
The DNA here is from genome assembly GCA_012931725.1 of Litsea cubeba. Classification (NCBI taxonomy): domain Eukaryota; kingdom Viridiplantae; phylum Streptophyta; class Magnoliopsida; order Laurales; family Lauraceae; genus Litsea; species Litsea cubeba. Next base: position 114,087,954 of record CM022947.1, on the reverse strand, counting down.
TCTTTATTTATCTACTCTAAGTTACATGTCTAGATCCAGGACACATACTACACACAGAACCCCTGGGTTCGAACCTTTTGCAAAATTTATATACTTAAATCAAACCAAACCAAACCAAGCCTTTTCCCACTAGGTGGGGTCGGCTATATGTATTTGACGACGCCAATCAAATCTGTTTAGGGCCATGTCCTCCGTTAGATCCATGTAGGCAAGATCATGTTTAATAGTTTCTTTCCAACTTCTCTTGGGTCTCCCTCTCCCTCTCCCTCTCCTACTCTTGGCAAACTCCATGCTTTCACACCTTTTAACAGGTGCCTCTGTTGGACGCCTTCTAACATGGCCGAACCATCTCAGTCGATTTTCTCTCATTTTATCTCCAATCGGTACTATTCCTACTATGCCCCTAATCTCCTCATTCCTAATCCTATCTCTCCTTGTGATCCCGCACATCCATCTTAGCATTCTCATCTCCGCAACTTCCATCTTCTTGACATGATTATGCTTTACTGCCCAACACTCTGATCCATATAACAACGCTGGCCGTACCGCCACCTTATAATACTTTCGTTTAACCTTGAGGGGGACTTTCCGATCACACAAGACCCCTGAAGCACTCCTCCATTTGGTCCACCCGGCTTGAATCCTATGACTTACATCAGTATCAATCCCTCCATCCTGTTGCACCATAGATCCAAGATACCTAAAGTTTTCTTTTTCTACTATCTTTTGTGTGCCCAAACTTACTTCTATGTTACCAGGTGTCCTACTTTGACTAAACTTGCATTCCATATATTCCGTTTTGCATCGACTTAGCCTAAACCCTTTTGTCTCTAATGTTTTCCGCCACAATTCAAGTTTAGCATTCACTCATTCTCTCGTCTCATCCACTAAAACAATGTCATCTGCAAATAACATACACCACGGCACCTCATCCTGGATATGTCTTGTAATCTCATCCATAACTAGGGCAAACAAGTACGGGCTTAACGCTGAGCCTTGGTGTAGACCAATCGTGATAGGAAACCCCTTAGTTTCGCCGCCAGTCGTCCTTATAGATGTCACGACTCTATCATACATATCCCTTATCGCCTCAATATAAGCGACACAAACTCTTTTCTTTTCCAGAACTTTCCAAAGAATCTCCCTAGGAACCCGATCATAAGCCTTCTCCAAGTCAATGAACACCATATGTAAATCTCTCTGACCTTCTCTATACTGTTCCATTAACCTCTTCAAGAGAAAGATAGCCTCCATGGTTGATCTCCCAGGCATGAAACCAAATTGATTCTCTGAAATATTTGTTGTTTTTCTTAGTCTTCTCTCAATAACTCTCTCCCATAATTTCATCATATGGCTCATCAATTTAATCCCGCGGTAGTTCGCACAGTTCTGAATATCTCCTTTGTTCTTGTATATGGGTATAAGAATACTTTTCCTCCATGCATTAGGCATCTTCTTGCTCTTTAGCACTACATTAAAAAGCTTTGTCAACCAACTAATACTATCCTCCCCCAAGCACCTCCATACCTCAATAGGGATACCGTCTGGCCCAACCGCTTTCCCATTCTTCATTCTTTTCAATACATCTTTAACTTTTTCCCTACTGATTCTCCTATAGAACATATGATTCGCTTCTTCTCTAGAAATGGTAAGCTGCCCCAATTGTATGTCACTACTACTACTTTCGTTAAGTAACTTGTAGAAGTAGCTATTCCAACGCTCCTTTATCTCCTCCTCCTTTACTAATACCTTTTCATCCTCATCCTTAATGCATTTAACTTGGTTTAAGTCCTTGGTCCGCCGAGCTCTAGTTTTAGCAAGCTTGAATATCTCTCTTTCGCCTTCCTTAGTGTCAAGTCGCCTATATAGCTCCTCAAATGCCTTTGCCTTGGCCTCACTAACTGCCTTTTTGGTTTCTCTTTTTGCTTCTTTATACCTCTCTAAGTTCGCTTCAATTCGATCCTTTTGCCACGTTTTAAAGCACTCTCTTTTAACTCTTATCTTGTCTTGGACGGCTTCGCTCCACCACCATGCCTCTTTCTGTACCGGAGCACCCCCTTTAGATTCTCCTAAGGCTTCTTTCCCTACCCTCCGAATACACTCTGCTACCTTATCCCACATATTATTTGCACTCTCATCTGTCGCCCAAACGTCTTCCTCTAGTACTCTTTCCCTTAAAGCTAGTTGCTTATCACCTTTCAGGTTCCACCATTTAGTCCTTGAGCATCTATACAACTTCTTTTTTCTAGTCCACCTTTGTAACTGCACATCTATGATCAACAACCTATGTTGGGAAGTCAAGCTCTCCCCCGGTATAACCTTACAATCTTTACAAGCTAAACGGTCTCTTTTCCTAGTTAAGAAGAAGTCAATTTGTGTCCTCGATGAGCCACTCTTATAAGTCACCAAATGCTCCTCTCTCTTTCTAAAAAATGTGTTAGTTACCATGAGATCATAAACCACTGAAAACTCCAAGATATCCTTCCCTTCTTCATTTCTATTACTGTACCCATGTCCCCCGTGTACTCCTATGTATCCATCTACGTCACGTCCTACATGACCATTCAAATCACCTCCTATGAAGACCATCTCTCCTTGGGGTATCTCTAGTAGCACTCGTTCCAAGTCTTCCCAAAACTTCTCCTTATGTCCATCTCCTAAGCCCACCTGGGGGGCATAAGCACTAATTACGTTCACTATCTCTTCTCCTAATACTAACTTAATTGCAATAATCCTATCTCCATAGCGCTTTACATTCACTACATCTTCCTTTAAGTCCTTGTTTACCACTATGCCGACCCCATTCCTCGATCTATTAAGTCCCGTATACCATAACTTATACCCGGTCCTCTCAATCTCATTTGCTTTGTGTCCCACCCATCTTGTCTCTTGCAAGCAAGCAATTGCGATTCGTCTCCTTTCCATTGTATCCACCACTTCCATAAGTTTCCCAGTTAGGCTCCAAATGTTCCAAGTGCCCAATCTCAGCCTTCTATTTTGGACTAGCTTCCTTACCCCCCACACTTGTCCAATGAAGTGTGAGGACCCTTGCCTATTTAGCACTGCACCCGGGCGCCGATGCAGCGGTCCTTACTCATTTATCACTGTACCCGGACCATACAGCGCGTCGCTAAGTAGGGGACGCCCCAACGAAATTTCATTAGGTATCAAATCCATAAAAAAATCCGACTGAGTATTGTGCTGGCTGTCGGCTACCTAACGCACAACCCTCCTCCTTTGTCCGGGCTTGGGACCGGCTATGTCAAGGATACCCCAACATAGACGGAGTTAAAATTTATACACTTAGTTGCAATAAATATGTTGGCCATGGTCAGACCCTTCAGCACATACATGCCCAAATCTGTTGCCCCTTTTAACAATTGGGCCAGAAAGATGAACCCAAGTACAACACACGGACTTAGAAAACGCACCATTTATGGACTGTGGTCAATTTTGACTTGAAAGTTGAGAAATGAGACTTTTTTGAGGCTTAACTTCTAAGAAAACAAAATAATTTTTACACTACACTTTGTGCGGTGCATCCTCCTAGAAAACGAACTTCTGTTTTCTCTGAGAGGGGAGAGAGAGGGGAGTGGGTTTGGAAACGAGGGCCCGGGATTGACTCGAGACTCAGGAGCCATCATTCATTTGAATGAGTCTACTCCGTAGCCAAGAATAAAGGAGGACGGTGTGAAAGCAAGATTTCCTTCCTCCAATGGAGGCACGTGTGAGGAAAAATAGGTGGATTCCAGTTGATTTGTCTCTGCTACCATCGTGCTGGCGTCTTTACTTTCCCGTTCCCATTTGGAACAGGTGTACGCCCCACCATCGGAAGATATTCATTTGATTCGACGTACCCAATCACTTGTAATCACTTGTTTACTAGTAAGTAGTAATCAATCCAAAATTGTATGGATCGGGGTTCCCTGTTTTCTCCAAACAGGGCACTCCTGTTTTGTCGAAATAGGACATCTGTTTCCAAATTGAAGTGTGTGGCCCAGAATTCGAGGGTTGCAAATTATCTTATCATGGTGGGCCACGCCATAGATGAAGCGTCTTCGTTGACTTCCGTCACCTAATAGCCGTCACACTCTCGTCATCTGTTTGGAGTTGGGCGGACCCACATGTGATGCGTAACCACCAAGTTTCCAGTTTCCGCTCTCATTTTTTAAGTCCCTCCTGAACCTGATGTCTGTATCCGACGCTCTCTCACAACACAGAGTACCACAAATTCCTGCAGTCCAGCTCCACAGAGAGATTGAGAGAGAGACAGAGAGGGAGATGGCGGGTTCGATGAGGGAGGCCAAGAACACACAACTTCTTCCACCCAGGAGAGGTGCAGTGCTGAAGAGGATCTTGAAATCGTTGTTCAGTGCAATTCAAAATGTTGCTTGTGGTGCCAAAGAGAAGAAGCATGTTAGGCCCTTGCCAGGCTAAAAAGTACCACTACGAACCCCTCTTCTTCCCCAACAAAACTAAAGACTCACTCTTGTCTTTTCTATAGGTATCTAATGTGCATGTACAATTATTCAGTCCCCTTTGTTGCTTTTATATGATCGAATGAATGATCGATTGATCATGGTTACGCGAGTGTATGTATATAATTAATGCAATTTCCTACTGTTTGAGCCATCCGTGCACTTCTGTCTCTCATGTCATGGCGTTAGCATTGGACGCAAACGGTCGTTTAGATCTTTGGGGGTATTGAAATCGATATCTATAATTGTCTGGGCTTATATTTTTACCATCCTTAATCTATAGATAGGTCTATCCATCAACCTATGATTGGCAATGGCATGCAACTAGTTTTGTTTTTGAATGGTGGAAATCAGATTGTGGGGCTCACTTGTATTGAGGGTAGTTAGATGGTGACAAGGGTGGGGAAGTATCACTGGTGAGCCACAAAATCATTTGTCACATCGTGGTCCAGAATCACCCAGGCCTAGGGTAATTCCCAAGATGAAACACACGTACTCCCGTGTGAATGTACCGGTCGTGAATCAAACACAAACACATGAAGGAGAAAAGCTATTCCACTTGTGAGTCAAACTCACTAAAACCATTAATCATCAGTGAATTATAGCGGAAGCTAAAATTTTCTTAAACAAAATGAATATCAAGTCCCTATACAATCCATTTACAATATTCAAATTTGATACAAAAAGAATTATACAATTATATACAATGTTTTATACAAAAGAAAGTCTACAGGTATAACCTATGTACCAATACCAAAAGTATAACAAATTAAATAAAAGCTACTGTGACCCACACAAAAGAAGTCGATCACACATCTAACTATAAGCTCTCAAAAAATCTTGGCGCTCTCCGAAACGAGAAGTCTCTACAAGGGCCCTACACTAGGTCATTCCTCTAGTCCTGAAGGTACCTCTTGGGTAACCTTTGTTCCCTCTTAGGCATCTACAAGCCCGGGAGTTGCATCTGCCCCTGTGACACCAAGTGTAGTATCTCAACAAAACAATATAACAAGTATAGGCAATAAATAGGATATACGTAACTTTTCAAGAAAATTAAATGATAATAAAAAAAAATTGATGATAAAAGGAAATAATTAGACAATTGTATAATAATGAATAAAATCATACTTTTGAAATCTATACTTAATACAAATACAAATTGGCAACTACATTAAACTTATCCTCTCAATGAGAGCAATTTGAATATAATTGGGATATCACCAACTGCCTGGCCAAAGGCTAGCTGGCTACCCGGTTCTGGAATTCCGGTTACTCCAGACGACATACTGCAGTAGTCTCAAATAATATGAATCAAATTATCCTGTCGGGTATCAAATATTGAAGCTATATGGTTTGTAGTGCCGTTACAAATGAATCAATTTAAATAAGTTTATGGATTTATTCATAAATCAAATCAAATAGAAATCTCGATAAACCAAATACTTATTCAACTCAATTTCTCCCTCGGTCTCAAATAATTATATAACATTTAATTAACAAATTAGAAAAGTAGATGGTGAAATCAAGTATAGTAAACAATACGACTATTTTATCAAATGTGGTATATACCCCCTAAGATTCGTAGGATTTGTAAATAGATAGATTTTAGTGTTTATAAATAGGCCCCTGATTCTTCTTTTTAATACTTTTCATGTCCCAAAATTGATACTCCCATCACTAATAAGCAGCCACCATGAAATTTGTGTTGGATTTTTATATAAATAACGATTTTGCCCTTACATCCATTAAATAAAAATGAGTATATTATTATTTACAAAAATATCATTATTTTATCTCAAGTCCCAATGATTTTTCTTAATAACTCTCTCATGCACATGACTAGAGGTGGGCCTGGGGATTGAAGCTCCCACCCATATATGCGAAAAGTTTAAAATTTCCCCTCAGTCCCCAAATTCTAAAAAAGATTTTTTTTTTTTACATTTGCTTGTTCCTCTAGTATTTCTTTTGCACCTTCTACACATTAAGCATAATCACGTATTTTGAGACTTTCATCAATCCAACGGTGGGTCGTCATGTTTGGATTAGATAAATTATAACCAATTATAAGTACAAGTGTTGATTGTCGTCATGATCAATTTGAATTTAAAGAAATGAGCCCTGTATTGATAAAAAAAAATGAACTTATGTAGGGTTATTCTCTCCTACTAAGTGGGATTGTTAATGTTACATGCTTTAGAAAAATAATTGAGTGTAAGTTTTTGAAAGGATGCATATAAAGATAAAAGAGATGAATAAAAGTGTCATTTTGCTCTAAAAATTTATGATGGTTGGAAGACTATTGATTTTGGAGACACTGAAGTTATTAAAATAAAAATATAGGAGTCTATATGTAAATACTAAAACTTCTTAAACTTATTTATAAATCATATAAACTTTAAAGAGGGTATATATGAAAAATTAAGCTGTTATTTTATTTCTAAATTCTTACCAACTTCAGGGCCGTGATTCGGGGGCTGCTTTGGACGAGACAGGTTTCTTTTTGCCAGAACCAGCGGACAAGAAGAATCTTTGGAAAGATACAGTAACAGAGATAGTAGCTTGCATGGGAATTGGGATCACCGTACCCACCCCGGTGTAGGTCCCACCTAGAGGATGTGACCTGGGGTTTGGACGATCTTGGTCACCCTTTTGTTAATTAAGTTTGGGACCCACCTATCATGTCAATCCTGCCCACAAGTTTCAACAGTTTTTGTATTAGAAAAAAGAATTGGGCAATCTCAGTTAGCAACTTAAAAATAACTAAAAACAGTGTGTGTACTCGATGGATGGATGGGTACTTCCAGACGTTTTAAGCTGGCCCTGGAGTTCAATTTGGGTTGTGTGAATCACAGTTTTGTCTAGTGCACCCCATTGGCGGTGGCAGCCTCTGCACATCAGTACCCGAGAGACCACTTCGACAGCGATTTATGTGGAGCCTCTGAGAGTACGAAATGAAATGCAGGTGAGAGACAGCCCAATGATTTCAGAGATCCTTTTCGTACAAAGGGTCTCAACCTGTCGAATTACAGACCTTTCTATATACAATGCCTCTAGGGTGCTGTTATTCGCACCCACCCTGTAAATAGAGTGGGTGTACGGCCTATAGCAAAATGCTAACGGGTGCTACTAAATACACCCGGTCTACAAAATTAGGATATAAGGCCAGTCTATGAAAGTATGTTCCGTACTATTTTCTTCTGCAGCTTCTGTCGGTAATTATTAGCACCATTCACTTCATTAGAGGAAGAGAGAGAAAATGCAGTACACACGTGAAAAAAGCACATTAACGGCCTCGATTTTGACTCACAAGGGTGGGCCCCATGAAATGGCCGTTATTACCATTTTGATCTGAGAAGGGGAAAGAGCTTCAGCGAGAGGACACGTGGAGTGTACGGTGTACCAGAGAGAGGTATTTGTATGGGTGGGACCCACATTTCATTTATCCATACACATTGTTAGATATATACTAATTCATGGATTCATGCCTAATCCCAAGAAAAAAAACAATCCTGGATGGGAGAGTAGAAGATCCAAGCACTTGAACTAACCAGATGTTGATGCGGTGCATCTCTAAAGTGAATAAAAAATTGAAGGAAGCTCATCAGATTCGACCTCACCATTTGATTTGTGGCTGCTTTGGGTAGGAAGTGTTCTTTTCTTTCTCTTCTTTTTTTTTTTTTTTGTACTTGGACATAATTAGCAGAAATATAAAGAAATCAAACCATAATGACTACAAGGTCCACCAAGACTGGTTAATTCACTCCTTTCATTTTTCAATCATGACCAACATTACTATTAGAAGGAAAAATTACCGTACCAACGGCACAAAATCCGATATTTATCCCATGTCAGATGAAAGACTGTAATTCACCGAATGGAAGATCATACACAAAAGGACGATCAAAACGGGACAGAAATACCCTTTTTTCCTGCGATATTCCAGGATTTTAGGATATCGCACAATTCGATATGTTAGGCCTGTAGGACATCGCACAGTTACCTACTTCCATCCCATCACATATCATTGTTTTTCACCACAGAAGGTCCGTTTTTCATCTTCTCTGTTTTCGTTGAGGATGTCTGTTTCCATCTTCTCCGTTTTCACTGAGGACCTCCATTTTCACCCGTACTTTATACATCTTATTCATCATTAAGTTTCATATATTTCAAACTCTCGTCTCCCCAACCCTCTTCTCCTGGTTTTATCTTGTGCTAAATCTCACAAAAATATAGACCCATCTCGGCTCCACGCTTGTGAGGTTTAGCATAAGATAAAACCAAGAGAAAAAGAGGGTTGGGAAGATAAAAGAATTTAATGAAAGATTTTCTTTTGGGAATCTATATTTTTGTTTAAGAATAAGGTAGATTTTTATTTGAGGGTTTTACCCCAAAAAAAACCCTTTAAAATTTGTAAATTAACACCACTGGTCAAGAGGATCAAAAGAGATTCAAACATTTGTTGCGAGTTGGCACTTGGCAAGACTCTCTATGTTGACATTATTTCCCAAACTAGCAATTGTTTATGTTTGAATAAATTTATTTGAAATATCCAAAACTTTTGAGATTATCTAGATTTTTTATGTTATTAGTATTTAGTAGTTATAATCCAATGGGTGTATTTAGAAAGTCTCAAAAAAGAAAAGAAAAAAACCCACTCTCGGAAGAGGTAGTAAAAAAGTTACATAAATTTTTTATCTCGAGGGATGTTTCGAGAATTTGCCCACCCCTTTAACCCCCTTATGGGTCCCACCTATTTGCTGTGATTAATAAAGAACAAAAAAATGTTTGGTCCAGATAAAGGGCGTCTTTTGTGTTGGGTCTTCATGTTGGCACAAAAATCAGCCCACCGTTGATTTCTTTCATCATGCGGCCATTGACTAAATTCACATGTATAAAACTACTCGTTTTTTTTTTTTTTTGGTGTTGATTTCTGCACCCAGTCTATACGAAGTTAGGGTGTTTTTCTTTTCTTCTAAAGTTTGCAACTTTCATCTTGAAAATGGACGAAGGAGAGATTTCAGAGATGGGTTTTTCTTCTTTTCCTCTAAAGATTCCAACTTTCATCTTGATAATGGAAGGAGAAAAGATTTGAGAGCTGGGCTTTTTAAGAGTAAGGAGAGAGAGATAGGAAAGTTTCAGTTTTTGTCAAAATGAAAAAATGAAACCCCATCAAAGAGAAATATTGGAAAGGAAATCTCACAGACAAAACACAGAGAGAAAGATCAATCAGGAGAATGAGAGAGAAATTGAGGATTAAGATGGAGTGATTTTTGCAGAGAGAGAAAGAGAGAGAGAGCCCCAAAGAAAGAGGACGAGGCATAAGGGTGGGGCCCACCTGATTTTCTTTTTATGGCTAAGAGGTGGATAAATTTATAATCATGTGTTATGTATTCAACTTAATTTTGTCATTGGATGATAAATTTGAGTGCCTTAAAGTCCAACCCTTTGATCTTAATTTGAAAATACCCAACCCCATTTGCTCAAAATTCCAAGGCTTGCATGATAAAAAGTCAAAATCCAATTAAAGAAGAACAAATGGAGGAAGTGAAATACATTGATTATGGGTTTGTTTAGTGACAAAAGGGGTGCCCAATTCATAGACACGTTGGATAAGAGAGACTAAAAAGTGGGGTCTTGATAGGACGTTCATATGTCTTGTCATGGGCCATGTGATTTGGTGACCCATCAAACAAGTCACTTGAATGTCAATACATCCCTATGCCCAATCAATAGGGATGTAGAGTGGGTTTACTTACTAACTAGGCTGGGTGTATTTACATGCCCCCCTCTATTTATTGTAAAACGTTGGGCCCACCACGTTCATTGAATAGTATCTTTTCATCTCCAACCGAAAATGTACTTTCACATGTGTCGTGTTTTTTTCACTCCCTTCATAGAGGACAATACCACTTTCTGAGTAATTGCCCTTGTTCATTGCTCGGATTCTTTAGTTGATTTTGTGATATAACCATTGTACAGCCGTTTGAGATCATATAACATTGATAGAATTCTTTGGTGGTCCAATTTCTTCGTGTTTGTGATTAATTAAACGTGCGAAACTTCGATTTGTTTTGGTGCATTTGTACACCAAGAGAATTTCCCTGTGCTAGAGGAATCTGTACTTATGCCCGCCACATAGAAATTTAAAATTCTCTCATCGAAGAAATCCAATTTTCTTGTTTTTGCAAGAAAAATGTTTGGCAATGACAACCACAACAAGAGTTACATGGTAAGTAAAAGTACTTTTCCTCTCTACTGTGGATTTCTCTCTCCGTACAAACACGTACTGTACTTTCAGTAAATCTTAAGAGTCCAGCGTCCTAAAAATTAACAAAAAGTCTACATGGAGTCCATGGACAGACCCCATAGTTTTGGGGGGAAAATCACCTGATGTCAGGTGATTTTCCCCCCAAAATCATGGGGTTAGTCCATGGATCGATCCATGAGTTAGTCCATATAGCAGGGCTCAAAAAATAAAGTCTCAATCGGTCACCGAATGAAATGCCACACTAAGGGTCATTAAATAAAAATTCTAACATATCTAAATGCCTTCACCTTATAATCAAGCAAAAATATCATGTTTATTTTCTACCATTCAAATCAATAATGTGTGAGCGTCACTTCATAAAGTAGTGAGGCCGACAGAGAGCACTCAGATTCAATTTTTTTGTCCTGTGGTAACTATCGCGAGTCGAGGTCGCATGAATGAAGGGCCCACTTTCACAAATTAAGAAGAGTAATGGGGCTTCTTTTCTCATTTCCATTGAGCAGATGCCATGTGTCAGATGCTCTGTATCATTGAATGTAGACTTGGTTTTGACATTGATGATGCCAAGGAAAATGAGCAATCTTCTACCCTGGGGGTTGGGTTGAGGAGCAATCCAGTAAACTGTGATTTGAAAATGCTATGAACCTAACAGGACCCACATTTGGGCTCCACATGAATCCAGCCACAAAACCAACCCTCCCGTTTCCCTATAGTGGTGGTCGCAGTCCAAGAAGCCAAGCCTAATAGCTTTCAGAACACATTACTCGTAGGGCAATTACGTACTCATGATAAAAATATGGCCTATAATGCTTTCACATTTGTTTCTTTCAGTCCAGTTTAGGGTTGCGCGGGCTTAGCTGCTCAAGTGAGTGCGGCATGAGTTTTAACTGCTGCTTGTAGATGGATCCTTGTGGGAAGTGGCGGATTCACGATTTTCATTTGAGGGATGGATGTCTTTAATACCTAGTTTGGTTTTGGGGCAAAATGAGCATTTTCATGTGGATTTTAAGGGAAGAGTCATGATTTTTATTGACTTTTTTTTAAATACATCGCAGTTTAACAAGTGTGACCGCTCCCACGTGATTGTGGGTGGGTCCGCCTCTACTTGTGAGTCTTCTGAAATTGAGTGTAGTAACTTGGGACCTATCCTTATGAAGGAGTTACTCTATAAGGGTTGTGGCCCATTTATACATGTCTAGATACATGCCACAAACCGACAGACAGGCCTAGGTTCAAATTGATTCAATTTTTGGTAGATGTTTAATTATTCAATGTCTCCTTGTACACTGTGGGACCAGTGGGGCCCATTCGCATACCATTTATCTTAAATCTAAAAATAACTCGGCTTTTTTCCAATCAAGTTACCATAAAATATTGTGAAAATGAAAACAAGTTTTCATATAAATAAAAATTAAGACGTAGGAAATTAATAGAAATGAATTTGGAAATCTGATTTATGTATAACTTTTACTGCTTTTATCAATTTACCTAGATAATATTGTGATTTCCTTACTATAGTCTTTGACCCTTAATTTTTAAAAAAAAAAAAAAAAAAGGGGATCGCAGTCAGAAATACATTAGTAATTTGGGAATACTTTCTATCATGTCACACAAAAGTGCAGATCTTGATGAATTATAAATAATGAAACTTTTACAATGTTTTTTGATCATTTACCAATATCGCTATAATCTTCAAATTTGCACAAATGCAAACAATAGATACACACCCCTTTACGTAAATGCAAAATGATGAAAATTCCAGCCACTTACGCATGGGAATTTTATATTTTCTACGTTTCTCAATTTACCATATTAAAAGTGAAAAGACCAATGGTGCCAATCCCGACCCGACCATTACCTTCCACGGAATGGGTTTAGTAGCATATATCATGAAATTGTCACAGGTAAAGCCAATAGGTTTGCAGACTAATGTTACTTGGACCTGGTGGTATATTTGGAACGCCAGGAATGAAATCATCTTTAAATCCAACCCATTCAACCCGGCCTCCATTATGGGAAAATTATGCGGGCCTTGCATGAATGGAAGGTGGCAACAAATCTCTCCATACCTTCAATAGCAGTCTTCTACCACTAGCAAATTGGACTCCTCCTGTAACGCCCCAATTTCGGATACCGAGAAAACCGTCAAAGTACCGAAATTAGCGCGCTACTTCGCGGAAAATCCGAGAACTTCCAAGATCGTAGGTCCGCAGTGAGGTCCAATTTAAAACTTTTGGAACAATATTATAAGAACAGTTAATATTGCGGAAGCATAAAGAAATAAGCGAAAGCAATACAGAGATAGCGGAAGCACAAGGTATCATCAAAATCATATCATGTATAACTGGCTTATCCAGCCTAAAATGACAAGTGATAAAAACCAAAGTTTAATTTTATACTTCCAACATTACCCAACTCACTGCAAAAATCTCCCAAAATCCCAAACAAACAGACACTCAAGCCCGTGCCACTGGTGCCGGCTCTCCACCCTCCAGCTCGACCTCTTGGTCGGCCGGTCCCCATCCGTAGTCACCTACTACGGGCACCTCAACGAGTACGTACGCATCGCCCTCGAACTCGGGGTCAAGACCTAAGCACCAAGAGTGGATCAGATCTAAAGATCTGGCAAGTCACAGTATGCTAATAATATAAAATGTATGCATCAAATGAGTAGAGACAGTAGTAAAGTTAGGAGAATAGCAATGGTACAGATCTTAGGCAGTTGTGCAAGATAAACAAATAGAATTAAGATAAACATAATATAATAAACCTACACAAAATGGCACACTCACACAGGCTGGATACCGCGGGATATTATGCCGCGGCCCTCCCAAACTGAACACAGTCGCGGTGGGGAAAATCTCATAGTGCTGGGGATTATCTAACCCCGCAAATAACATTATCCATCAACACACACTGAGACCGGACTAGGTATCGCACCGTCCGTCTCCAACAATGCTCATCATGATAGCCACACAACACTCTCAATAGCTCCTACCAGTGATGATCAGTCCAACTGGCTGAGCTTAGATCAACTGAGTGAATGTCTATGCCGACTCGGAAAATAATAAGGGTCTGTGTCTGTCTAGGCTTTGCCTTGCGTGAACAAGGTCCTAATAAAGTCCCTAAGAGGTCCAAGCATCCATGGATCATAATCCAGGTCCAAGTCCAGTCAACGAATCCATACCAAGGCCCACCAAATACATGGCCTGGTCTATAATAGTCCATATGAGATACAAGTCCATGTTCAATAAGATATGATCCATTTACATCCATAATGGGTCACAAGCCCATACAATCTAACCTCTCCAGTTTAGGGTAATTCACATCCAAACTTAGGCCATAAAAGGGTCCGCCTAGCCACAGACACGGGTCAATGTTCACCCAATCATATTACCGGGTCACATCTAAGTAGTCCTAGGTTCGGGTCCTCCATTTTCCATTTAATTAATAGGTATAAGCAATAATAAGGACAATAGAGTGATAGTAATAATATGAGGGAGATGAATCTCCAAGTACAAAGATCAATGAGAGATATCAGCAGTCCAACCTAAGTAAATGATCCACTTCAGATTCAGGTCTATTTCAGGTAATTCGATCTTTAAGTGAAACCACAGATGCTAAAGAATACTGTGTTTGGTGCTCAGAAGTTATATGCATCACTTGGTAACGTATAAAGGTCGAATCATCTTAGATTACATAACCTGGACCTTAATTAGTGGACCCCACGAGTCAAGGTAGAGCCACACCATTGACTCGTGGTTGGCACAGTGATGGAAGTCTATTTGGATGGTCGATCGGTCCTACATATGATTGCAACAAATGAAATTAGAATCTGAAAAGTGTCACTGTACACAGTGTGCTCAGCCGACCTCCTGGCCTGGGCGGTCAGCTCGGCACACTGGGATCAGAGAAGCAACACCCTACAGGCAAAGCCTGATTGTCCAGAACTTCCTGTGAGTTCGGCTAACCCCCTGACCTGGGTAGTTGGCCGTGCATACTAAGAATTCTGACTGAAGGGAATGTCTCAAGTTCTAGTCTCCCTTGTTCTAATCCGGCCTTTTCGGAATCCATCTCGGAGTTCGGCTAAGCACTTGAGCTCAATTGAACACTCAGCTTGGTCACCTAGCTTAGCTCGGCAAAGTGCCTAGCTCAGTTCGGTCACCCAGCTGAGTTCGGTAAAGCATTGAGCTCGGCCAGGCATTGAGGTCGGTCAAGCTCTTAGCTCGGTTAAACGCTGAGCTCGGCTAAGCACGGATCCCGATCTAGCACTGAGCTTGGTAAAACACTGAGCTCGGCCATAACGCCGAGCTCGACCATAACACTGAACTCGGCCTAGACACTGTGCTCGGCCTAAACACTGAGCTCGGCTAAAACGCGGATCTCAACCTGAGCATTGTGCTCGGCAGAATACTGAGTTCGGCTAGTGTTGAATCCAGCCATCGCCGAGCTCGGCCAGTACTGAGCTCGGCCATCGCTGAGCTCTGTCAATGCGGAGCTCGGCCATCACTGGGCTCTGCCAGTGCTGAGCTCGATCAATGCTGAGCTCGGCTATCGCGGAGCTCTGGGTTTGAGGAGAATTTCATGATCCTATATCTGGACCAGGTCTGAAATCAGGGATCTACCTAGGCCTCACAAATTCACTGGACCACTTTCCCATGCTTGATCAGATTAGATCAAAATCCACCCTCATGGTCGCCCAGGGCCCCTCAAACAGATGTGGGGTCCTGATTTACCAAAGGTGGTCCCACCTCGGTCCCGGTCTCGACGCAGCAAGATGGGTTTTCACAATTCCCCCATCCGGGAATTTGGTACAGTGACCCCAATCCCCCTAGACTTCTCCTCAAACCATCACAGAAACATAATCAAAGAAGAAAAATTACTTCTATATCAACCATCCATCAACCGGACCATTGATCATCCAAATGAGGTGACCTCATCCATCAATGGCCAAAGAAAAACCAACAGACAGGCTCAATAAGGATCTAACATGTACATACAGCAATTGGAATTGTAATTGCAAATCAAAGAAGGAAAACATGCAATCTAGACTATCAGCATAGGGCACTTGCCTGATCAATTGAAGGTAGAAGGAAAAGAGAGAAAACAACAGAGAACCAATTAGTAACCACGGGTTTTAGGAGTAGGGCTCCTCCGTTGCAGATCAGTCTGGGGTTGGCCTTCTATTGGAAATTCTGGGGAGAGAAAGAGAGAGGGAGAGGGATAGGAACTAGAGGGAAGATGAGGGCTTGTTGGAGAGAAGTGGGGAAGAAGGAGAGAGAAAAGAGATAGGAATTGAGAGAGAGGAGATGAACAGTGATTGCTTGGGCAGGGAGGGTTTAATTTAAATAAGTTGGGTCTTTGGGTTAGGGACAAAAATGCCCTTGGGGTTAGAATAGGATTGGGGTTAGGGTAGAGGGTACTTAGGTCTTTAGGTGGGCTTCTAGAAGATTCTTTGGTGTAAACCCCCTATAGTAAACACAAATTATTAGCTAGGGCCTCTAACAAACAAACTAACTCTAAAATTAACAAAAGACACCCTAATGACTCTACTAATTACACAACTAAACTAAACCTAGGAAAATACATAACTACCCTTATCTAAACTCCATAATTAGTATAATTAAAAATACTTAGGCTAATATATAGTATTCAAATTCAAATTGATGGCCCACCAGGGGTGGGGCCTCACATTCCTCTCTCGTTAAAGACATTTGGTCCCCAAATGTAAAAAACAAAGTAAGCACATACCTGCAGTAGAAGATGTGGATAATCTCTAGCCACATGGTCTCGTAGCTCCCAAGTAGCCTCAGCTGGTGTGTTATGCTCCCACTGAACCTTCACAAACTGAATGGTTCGGTCCCGAAGCACCTTCTCCTTAGTGTCAATGACGGCGACTGGCTTGGCGATGTAGGACGTGTCGGGCTGGATGTCGAGCGGCTAGTGATGCAGAATGTGGGTAGGGTCCTCCACATACTTCCTCAACATCGAGATGTGGAAGACGTCGTGGACACCTGATAGCTCTGCTGGCAACTGAAGTCTGTAGGCGACGTCTCCGATCCTGGCCTTGATCTCAAAAGGTCCGACGTACCTCCGTGCTAACTTGCCCTTCTCGCCGAATCTGAGGGTGCCTCGAGCTGGGGAAACCTTCAAGAATACACGGTCTCCCTTCTGAAACTCAAGTGGTCTGCACCGGTTGTCTGCATAGCTCTTCTGTCGACTACGGCTAATCTTCAGGTTCTCCACTTTCTGGTGGATATTCTCACTGGTGTCGCTGACGATAGATGGTCCATAGAAACTAGTGACACCTACTTCCTCCCAACAGACTGGGGTCTTGCACTCCTGCCGTACAACGCTTCGAACGGTGCCATTTTGATGCTCGAGTGGTAACTGTTGTTGTAGGCAAACTCACAGAGTGGCAAAGAATCCTCCCAGTTCTCGTTGTACTTTAGGATACAAGCTCGCAACATGTCCTCCAAGGTTTGGTTGGTGCGCTCCGTCTGTCCGTCTGTCTGAGGATGGTAGGCGGTTCTGAAGCTCAACTTGGTACCCAAGCCCTGCTGTAGACTCTCCCAGAAATGAGATGTGAAGCGTGGATCTCTGTCTGAAACAATCGAAGCTGGAACTCTATGCAAAGAGACGATCTTGTCCACGTACAGCTTAGCAAGGACGTCGAGTCCTGCTCTCATCGACACTGGCAAGAAGTGAGCTGACCCTCTTTATTCACTTAAAGACAAAAAAATTCCACTTTTCTATACAAAAAGTCAAAAAGATTTCATATCAAACATCTAAAAATAAAACACCATCATAACACCTAATATTTTATTTTCTCTTGATTTAATGCTTCACCTCACCATACTTCAATTCACCACACATCCAAACAGGCCCACTATACTTTTATGTAGAACCAATGGTCGGAATATGATCCCTTTTGTTGTTAAGCCCCTCGTTTTAATATAATATCCCTATTTTGGAAAAAAAAAAGTTGTGGTGGGTTTGGGTTTAACTGCCCCGATAGTAAACTCAACCTATTGTCATCTCTGAAAATCTAATGATTAGCAATCCATGAAAATATAATTCATTGCATCTTTTAATACAACGGTTTATAGAAAATAAACTTACTTGCTTGCCACATTACACGTACTGTGTCATCATATATATCTATCCAATACTAAACGGAGTACTATATGTTGGTCAAGTACTTCCTTCTTCTTCAAATGACTGTAACTTTTGATCACTGTACATCTTGTGACGTATAAGTATCTTGTCAGGATTTTAATTATGCCGGCTAATTCATGGGTTCGACAAAACTCTGGGTCTATTCAATTGTATTTTTCTATTTATTTTAGAGTGGACTTTGTTGTATTGCCGGTAGTGCTGAAGCGAAGAAAGAGGAAAATGAGAGAATCCCAGAAGACAATTAGGGACCCAATCAATTGGATGTGTTAAGCCTCCCAGTTAACAGGGCTGACAGGAAAAGTCTGGGAGACAGTTGAGTATTGATCAATCGGTCGATGGGATTCAAGTTTGGGACTGTGCAAATTTAGTATCCTCTTGAAATTGGAACCTCCATCGAGTCCTATTTGTGTTTTAATTCTAAGCCACGAATCTTGGATTGTATAAAGGGTTTTTTCTCTCAGCCCTATACGGCATATCAAGTAATTCTCTCATGGTTTTAAGGTGAGAAAACTTTAGGAGAGATTCTTTAATTCTCTAGAGCCATCATTGAGAGGTTGTGCTGAATATCTGTTTTAGGAGGTTTGCTGCTGCTGCTATCTGGTAGAAGATTTGTTAATATTGGTTGTCAAGGTGTTGTTGAGTAAAGTGCAGAGAACGGTGCGCGGCGGGGAAGTCGTGGCAACATGAGAAGTAGTGCAAGAATAACTATAGCCTTTAGTCGATGTACTGACTAGGAAAAGGAGTTGTCAGTATATATTGTAAATGATAAATAATTATTGATTTTGAGATCGTTATTTTTCTCCATGGATAGGGTTTCCATATATAAGATTATGTTTGGATTCTCATGGTGTGTGACTGATAGATTTATTTACTAGTTTGCATCATTTTTATTTCCGCTGCATAGATTATTATACTACTATCCATTCTAGTAAGCAACTTTCATACCTGTATTGAATGTATCCTTGTGCTTTATGTCATGAGCATATATTTTGAGTAATAAACATCAAGACCTTGAATACCTGATTACCTAGACATTCACAATTTTTGAATAATTTGTGAAAAATAATAAATAAATAAATATTGTTTTTGTACTTTTTTGGGCCCCAAAGCTTATAATTGTAATTGCGTGGTATTTCTGCATTATCGGTAAACTTCAAAATGCAAAATCTCGCATCTTAATTTTTCATCGACTTTGAGAAAATTGTAAAAAACCTCAAAAAATCTAGGTAAACCCAAATTAATTGGATGTGCTAATTACTTATGTGAAAATTCTGGTTTTGATAAACAAAATAATATATTTTATATGTTTAATATTTACATATGTAACATATACATTCGGGCACTTACTTATATATATACTATGCCCTTACTGTCCTTAAATTCCTTCTCATTCAACTTCACTCCATGGAATGGAGTCGAGAATCATCATCTTGCTAGTTGCTAAATGGGAATGGCTTGAAAAAAGTAAAACGAACATTTATTAAAGACGATGCAATGTGAACGCGAATTGCCTGTCTAGTGGAATTGTTTACATCCAAACAAGTGGGGCCCTCTGATGGACTTAGAGTAACCGACCTTTGCTTTCTATTTCTATCGGTAAATGTCGGGTCCACCATTTTCTTAAGTACAAGTACGGAAGGGAACCCTTCATCCTCCAACTGAATGGACTGTCACATACTCGTCATTTTCTCGCCCCGCATCCCTGGCTGATAATGTCATGAGGCCACTCTTTTTTTTTTTTTTTGGCATGTCAGGCATTTTGCACAAGTGGGACCAACGGCAGGTGGCTACACAATTGACTTCCAGGTCCCACCGCATCGGCCCACTAGAGACCACATAACGAGTCCCAACGGACTATTGCAGCTATTACACCCTTCGCATATAGTATAGTTTCCAAAACTCGGGAGTGGGAACTGGATCCCCTGTTTGGCCCAATCAAGGGACACCACATCAGGGCGAAAAAAAGAAAAATTTTTTATCTTAATTCCGCCCCGACTCCGCTGTGGCGCCCCCTGATTGGTTTAAATAGGGTCAGACCAGATGGGGGATCCGTTTTCCCACAGTGGGAGCGATGTATTGACAATCCGGACCATCCAAGATGAATATCATTTCCCCCTTTGAAGTAACTTTGAGTTTCAATTTATTATAAAATGGGTCCTTCTGTGAGATTGAACACATTAGTGAACACGTGATGACGGGGCGTTGACATGGTAGTGCTGTTGATGTGGCATTGATCACATCTCAGTCAAGTGCTCAATCAGAATGTGGGGCCCACCTTATTGAATCGATATTTGAGAATATATCATAAGAGGGAATGATATACATTCATCATGGATGGTCCCCATTATCATCATGTGGGCTTCTCCCGTCTAATTTCTAAATCTTCCCTCCTTTATAGAACCTGGGTAACTAAGGAAATCCATCTACTCTAGATAAGTTTCCGGGAGTCTAGATCAAACTCAACATTAAGTAGAGTTCACTAAATAAAAATCCAAATGGATCAAAATGGCTGCTCTCCTTTTACTTTAAGTAAATCAGAAGACATCCCACTGGTGGGAGGGTGTTGCTCATCTTGAACAATTTGGATCATGAATGGATAAGCCGAATTGCTAAGTAGTGAGACAGGCAAAGGAGTAGGATTAATATTCTGGTGCCATGTGAACTATGGCTAGTCAATGGCAGGGTCCATAAAAGAGGGCCCCGCTTTAACAAATTACAAGAGTGAGGAGTTTTATTTCTCATATCCATTGAGCAGATGCAATGTGATAGATGATTTGGATCATTAAATTTGGACTAATTAGTGGGGACATTGATGGTTAGAAGGAAAAAAATGAGCAATCTATTTCCTTCCTACGGGGTTTTAGCGACAGGATTCACATTTGGGCTCCACATGAGTGGTGTGCTCAACTCCAAAAAGCATTGCTATTAGCTTTTAAAACCAAGGACATTATCAATTGGGTAACATACTCATTGGTATTAGCCTTTTTCCGACATTTTAGGGTTTGTGGGGGCCGATCTGCTCCAAGTGAGTGTGACTTGGGCTTAAAAACCTGCTTGCAGTGGGTCTAGGAAAATTGAGTGCGGTAACTTGCGATATATCCTCTGATGGAGTTACCCAAAGGGTGACTAGGGTTGTGGCTTCTTTATTTATCTACTCAAAGTTACATGTCTAGATCCAGGACACATACCACACAGAACCCCTAGGTTCGAACCATTTTCAAAATTTATACACTTGGTTGCATTAAATATGTTGGCCAAGGTCAGACCCCTCAGCACATACATGCCCAAATCTGTTGTCCCTTTAACAATTGCGCCAGAAGGATGACCCCAAGTACAACACTCGGACCTAGAAAACGCCCAATTTCTGGAATGAGGTCAATTTTGACTTGAAAGTTGAGAAATGAGACTTTTTTGAGGCTCAACTTCTAAGAAAACAAAATCATTTTTACACTACACTACACTTTGTGCGGTGCATCCTCCAAGAAAACGAACTTCTGTTTTCTTGAGAGAGAGGTGGGTTTGGAAACGAGGGCCCCGGGATTGACTCAGGAGCCATCATTCATTTGTATGAGTCTACTCCGTAACCAAGAATAAAGGAGGACAGTGTGAAAGCAAGATTGCCTTCTCACCAATCGAGGCAGGTGTGAGGAAAAATAGGTGGAGTTTTGTAAGATTCCAGCTGTTTTGTCTCCGCTGCAATCGTGCTGGCGTCTTTACCTTCCAGTTCCCATTTGGAACAGGTGTCCGCCCCACCATCAGATGATATTCATTTGATTCGACGTACCCAATCACTTGTTTACTTGTAATCAATCCAAAATTGTAGTGCGTGGCCCAGAATACAAGGGTTGTAAATTATCTAATCATGGTGGGCCACGCCATAGATGAAGCGTCTTCTTTGACTTCCGTCACCTAATAGCCGTCACACTCACGTCATCTGTTTGGAGTTGGGCCGGACCCACACGTGATTCGTAACCACCAAGTTTCCAGTTTCCACTCTCATTTTTAAGTCCCTCCTGAATGAACCTGATCTCTGTATCTCATGCTCTCTCACTACTAACTACACAGAGTACCCCAAATTCCTTCAGTGCAGCTCCGCAGAGAGATTTTGAGAGAAAGGGAGATGGCGAATTCGTTGAAGGAAGCCAAGAACACACAACTTCTTCCACCCAGGAGAGGTGCAGTGCTGAAGAGGATCTTGAAATCGTTGTTCAGTGCAATTAAAAATGCTGCTTGTGGTGCCAAAGAGTAGAAGCATGTTAGGCCCTTGCCAGGCTAAAAACCACTACAAACCCCGCTTCTTCCCCACAATAGTAAATCTTCTCTATAGGTATCTCCTGTACATATACAATATTTCAGCTCCATTTAATGCTATTATATGATCGATTGATCATGGTTATGTGTGTATGTATATATTTTATGTAAATTCCAAACTGTGTGAGACATCCGAGCACTCCTCTCTCTCTCTCTCTCTCTCTCATGTTATGGACGTAGCATTGGATTGAAACGGCTGTTTTAGTCTTTGGGGGCATTAAAATCGATATCAATGTCTACGATGATGATCTTACTGGGCTTATATTTTTAGCATCCTTAATCTGTTGATGGGCCTATCCTTCAACCCTTGATTTGCGATGGCTTGCAACGAGTTTTGTTTTTGAATGGTGCAAATCAGTTTGTGGGAACCACATGGATTGATGCTAGTTAGATGGTGACAAGGGTGGAGAAATATTATGGGTGAGCCAGAAATCGATTCCATCAGCTTCAAGTACTCGATGTCTAACAGGAGATAAGTTTAATTTTTATCATAGCTTGATCCAACGAATTCTGGTTTGGTGAGGGGCTTTTCCTGATAGCTCTACTGTACGCAACATAAATGGGTTCCTTTCTAACAAAAACAAAAACAAAAAACACCATAAATGGGAGTCTACAAAGAGGTTTTATATGTAGATATTTGTCACACTCGAAAAAGTTTGTAGTTTGGAGTAATATAAAAAGGAAATCTTATTAAAGCAAAAGCACCTATTAAATAATGATTTTATATTGCTGGCAAGTTGGGGAAATTTATTGGCCTCAGGTATGGATTTTTGGGGCCCAAGTTCTCGAACCGACTTCTTTATTCACCTTATCCCACCTACGACATGTTGTCATTAATTAGCACAAATGTATTTCAGTTTGATTCAGATTGCATATTACTCATATTTATACCACACCTGATTAACTCCCAATAGCACAAATTTTCTCAAGAACTGCCGGCTTTTTTTTTTCTTCTTCCAAATATCCAATTCTGTTTAGCATTTTAAAGATTTTTTTTGGGGGCAGAACTGTAGAAGTTTAGCATTTTCAGGATATACCATACTTGTGAAAACCTACTTTGAAATTGGTAATTGTAAACGCCACCTCGTTGAAAATTTCCTTGACCATCCTAACCGTTTTATATGGGTATTATATTGATTTCAATTTGTCTAGAAGACCCAAAATGTCCTTATTTTGGAACTGAATATGGTTGTCTTTAAAAATAGCTTCAGAAAAGTACATAAATAATTTTGAATGGTACCCACCAAGATGATAATCAAGAAAATGTTCCTAGAGTTGGTAACCGCCCAAACCTTATCGTCGCCACCTATCCTGCTGGATATGATTGTACAGCAATGTGATAAGAGATGATGGTCCCATCATGGTTGAACACTTTTTAGCCATTTGGTAGATTACCCTGTTTAGATCATATGGATTGCCCTAGTATGTTACCATGTGAAGGAGCTGGTGGGCCTTACCATGATTTCAATCATTTCAGATGCCCCATTAGAATAATAAAATGTTAATTTTTTTTTTTAACTAAATGATGTCTGTCCGCAATACATATTAGTGGGGGCGAGATAGTCAATTGGATCTCATATTAATCAAGTGTAAATCTGAATCACCTGCTTTACACTATTCTGATATCTGGGCCATTACTAAAACAGAGGAGAGATGCTACTTTGAGCGGTTTGGATTTAAATTGGGCCCATTATCAATATAAGTGGCTACATTCTCCTTTCACAGTGGACGGATGATACAAATTATGACAAAATTACTAGTCCCACGGGCCATGGGACTTAAAAATGACAAGAAACACTTATTAGCTTTGGGCCCGATTTAATGGGTTGCACAGCGAAGGGCCATTGAGATTGAATGTGGGCTTTTAGAAATGATATTCACTTCGTGCTTTCAAGGTCAAGTCATGAACTTTTGAAGATGGTGACTGTTAGTGATTGGAAGTAACTCTTAGATGTGAATCAAGTGATGTTTGTTCTTGCCTTTTGCGGTGATCACGGGTCATGGGCCATTGACCTTTGTTTGGAAAGGCAAGTTTGACTCATGGCCATTTTAGGTGATGATGGGGCACGAGCCTTGGATCTTTATACTTATAATGGACAATGTGCTTAACGTTATTGGACCAGATGGTGGTTGGCTTTGGAAATGCATTTTGAGCATTTTGTGTATTTTGGGTCCATGGGTTCTTTTATCCATATCAGTTCCACTGCAGCTACGACAAAAACCGATAGGAATCTATCCTTTAACAATTTACAATAACCAATAGGAATCTATCCTTTAACAATTTTTTTTTTAATCTTCTCAAGATAGAGAACACATGGGATATGTATGGAGGCTAATGTCTTCATAGGATAAAGGACTTATTGATTAGTCATGTAGAAAAAATCACATTCAATGAATGTTGGTTTGTGTGTGATCTAAATACCTCGAGGGATAATTTTCTACTTTAGCAGTGCGTCTATGTGATGACCTGTGTGATGACCTGTGATGGATGGCTACACATCTATCTTACAAATTCTCCTTGTACACTGTGAGCCCCATTTGCATACCATTTGCCCTCTGTAAAGATTTAAAAAGTATAAAGGAAAATGAAGTGGTAGACACTAATGTGAAGTAGAGGCCTGAGAAGATCCATGTCATTTTAGGTTTGCCTGGGTACTTTCTCCAGCAAAACTTGAGTGAGTTTCCACGTATTCTGTAAAAAGATGCAGAAAGTAGAAGAGTCTAGACATGAAATTTGGTCTTGTTTTCTGCAAATTGGAAATTGGCCACATACAGAAAATTGAAGCATTATTACTACTGGAGTTTAAGAAAAAAAGGAGAGGTGAATGATTCTGGAAAACCTTTACAAAGCTGGTGAGAATGGCCCTAATCAAACACTTTACCTATCGGTACATCTCATGAAAACCCGGGGTTACTTGGTTGCTAAGCAACTCCCTCTCTCCCTCTCTCATACTGCTATCCATGGTTCGATTTTTGAATTGATAAATTGCAGTTCTCTTCCAATATGTACGGGCTCTCTTTTGTGTGTGTGCGCAGGCACTCTCGTGAATTCCAGGTCCCTTGGCGTGGGTTGTTAAAAAGTAAAATCAGTGCATCCAATGATACCGACCACTCTATTGTTCTTTCTGTCTTCCTTTTCACATTTTTTTTTTTGAAAAATAGGTTAGAGATCTATGATTTTAAGGCCGAGAAGATTACTAGTAAACCGATTGCAGGCAACTCAATTTAGGGATCTATGATTTTTCCTTATTGATTGATGGTGTGTGGGGGTGTTTTCACTAAGCCGAGATCAGCGCTAGCCCAGGCCTTAAGACAGAATGATTATGCTTCCCCTAGGCCAAGTGTGACCGCGGCTGAAGGATCGCGGCATTCGCCGAGGTAAGAGCTCCCGAAGTCGAACCTATCCGACCTCGGCATCGACCCCGGCAACGCGGATTTGACAGAGATTGATGGGACCAACGACAGGACAATGGCGCATGCTAAGGCATGCCCTGCAGATTATCATTACTGACAAAACGGTGCGTATAGGACACGTGCGCCCCCAGGGCATGGCTCCGGGCCAGGCCTGATGGGACCTGGTCCAAAAGTCAGAACCGCCGCCTGACCCAGCGAGCCTAGCATTTAATGAAGCATGGGTCAGCATTTAATGCATTATGGGCTGAGTGGACGCAGCCACTCGAGTGGCCGGCCCAGTCTTGGAACTCGCCCACAATAGTCAACCCCCATCACCTATAAATAGCACATCCACCTCCATCCTAAAGGTACGCAATCCATAATACACACTCTTACTCTGTGATTTCCTCTCCATCTCCCTTGCTCGTTCTCTGAACTAGCTTAAGCATCGGAGAGCCTTGCGCTGCCTGCAGCCAGGGTCCTCTGACATTTTTTCCTCTCTTCCTCCTCAGGTCCAGTCGGAGCCACGGCAATCTTCATCCAAACCACCCGAGTCAGGGATCCTAATCCCTGATTTAAAGTCCTTAATTTTTAGGCACTTACAGATGGTATCTGCACTACTTTCTCAAAAAGTTGCAATTCATGTTTTATACAAGTGGGGGCCTACAGTTGGTGGCGTTAGTTGGAACAGTTGGTATTTTCAATGGTCGAGCATCTCTGCTTGGTGGGACACTCAAGAGTTTCCGGAATTCCGGATTCAAATCTTGGTGCTATCTGCCTTGTGGAATATGGTAGTTACTCAAAACAGGCAGGGCTCATGAAAAGGTCCCTTTACAAGCATAGAGTAAGTGCCTCCATTTTTTCTTTTTAATATCCAACGAGCATATGCCACGTTTGTCAGAGCCATGAATCTTTGAACGTGGACATGCCATGGACTTGATAATGATGATAGAAGGCAGAAGGGGAAAATAAGCAACCTTCCCTTTCCATGACTGTTTCTAAATGCAAATGTGGTCACAGCATCCCAAACATAATCTCTTCAAATTTGGGCCACCAATCACCACTCACATGGTAACGTGGTCACAGTGTCGCACCCCAAAAAGCAGTCCAAATTGTAATGGCTAGATTCATCACTTTTCCATCATGCGGTAAAGAAGGTGAGGGACAGTCAAAAGAGGCCGACCCTCTTCCTTAATCCTTAATTAAAAGTGTCACTGTTCCATCATGTGACCATGTCATACGTCGGTAAACAGCTGTTTACCCACCCCTCATGACATTATATGACTCTAATACCCTGTCCTGATCGTCTGCTTTGGAGATGGTACGTTCTTATGTAACTAAATTAAATGCCTAACTTCAAATCTATAATATGGGATTCATATTATAAGTGGTTAAAAATAAATATTAAACGTGAATTTTCAAAAGTGAACGTCAAAAAAACCTTTCATTTAAAGGGAATATAATAATAATAAAAAGATGAAAAATGAAGAAACCAAC
Source organism: Litsea cubeba (assembly GCA_012931725.1). Taxonomy (NCBI): domain Eukaryota; kingdom Viridiplantae; phylum Streptophyta; class Magnoliopsida; order Laurales; family Lauraceae; genus Litsea; species Litsea cubeba. The sequence continues at coordinate 114,060,828 of CM022947.1, read as the reverse complement.
TACCACTTCAGTAATTTATTTTTCGATTTTCTTATATTATATATTTTGAAAAAAATTATTTGATGCTAATCTTTTAAAAAATTCAAATTTGATCTTTATTTTTAACCACTTATAATATAAATCCTATATATTCAATTCTGATTTGATTTAATACAAACATGCGTATTTTAAGTGTGTGACAAAGACTATGGCTCATTTATTTATCAGCCCTAAGATATAGTTCTAGATCCAACCCACAAGCCTAAAAGTCATGCTTAGGCTCGCTCAAACCATTGGTCAAATATAGACACCTAGTTGCGTTGGATATGTTGGATAGACAAGACCTTAAGCATTCTACGCCCTAGCCTACCCCATTTACCAATAGGCTTAGAAAGATAAACCCAAATACAACTTTTGGGAATGGCTGCCCCAACGAAGCACGCCTAAAAATTGAGGCATTTTTCTTCTTTACAGTAGATACACACATGCGCAGCCAACACACACTAGAAATTCTTGTACGGGGATTTCTTGAGTTCCTATACAAAGTGGAATTCCTAAATCCTCCTAGGGCATGAGCATTTTGGAATTCCACCAAAATACAAAAAATGTGAAATTTTAGGAATTCTTATTTCAATTACTAGAATTCCAGAAATTCTTGTATGGGGAATTCTTGAATTCCTAGACAAGGTGGAATTCTTAAATCCTCCTAAGGGCATGAGCATTTTGGAATTCCTCCAAAATGCAAAGAAGGTAGAATTCCAGGAATTCCTAAAGACAAATTGAGACTTATCATGTACTGGAATTCATAAATTCTTGTGAAGATACAGGGAATTTGAAAATGCAAGGGGCATCAAGTCTCAAAAACCCCAACCACTAGAATTCCAGATTGGAATTCTAGTAAAGAAACAAGTCCGTCAATTGAGACTTTATCATGTGCTGGAAGTCATAAATTATTGTAACGAAACAGGGGATTTGAAAATGCAAGGGGACATGATGTCACATTATATCTCAAAAATCCCAACCACTAGAATTCCAACAGGAATTCTAGTAAATAAACAACCCTTATGCTCCGTTTTTTTTTTGCTAGAATTCAAGAAAACCCTAGATAGGGTGGAAGTCCTGGATGCTCCCTTGGACTTGAGAATCTAAAAATTTTACCAAAAATCAAAGAAGTTGGAAATTTTGAATTCTCAATGATCATTTGAGACATTTCAATTTACTGAAATTTTGAAATGCTTGACTAGAAATAAGACATTTGCAAATGTCAAGGTACAAAATGACACATCATATCTCTAAAATCCCAACATTCTAAATTTTTATAAGGAATTTTATTAAAAAAACACATCCTCAGAGTGAAGGTGTGAAAAGGAGATTCCTGCCTTATCCATGAACCAAGTTCTCCGCGCCTCGCGGAAAGGGAGTTTAGTGTCTGCGAATTCCGAGTGCCCGACTTTCAAATGTTAAGTCGATCTGTCGATGTCAGAATCAATCCGGATTACAGCCAGATCCCAGCAATCATGTCAAGATTCATTATGCAAGATTGCAATCCAAGGCGAAAAATAATCACAAGATTGACTGACAATGATCTTTGTATGAACTGTATTTAACCTTTTGATCAACTGTTGTAAATGTGCATACCTCTCTCTCCATATCTATAACTAACCAAGCACACACAATCTCAGGGATTTGACTGGATTGATTCTGAGATTGACTAACTTCAAATGACGCTTATTTCTCGTCACTTTCATGCTGAAATTCTTTTCAAGAAACTTTATGCACCATAAGTTTTATAAATCAAAAAGTCTGCATGCACCGAAAAAAAGAGCCTGAAAAAGGCCCTGAAACCTACTCTACCCTAGGATCTCCTTTTAAAATGAGATCCTAGGATAGGGGAGAGCTTCAGGGCCTTTTTCAGGCTTGTTTTTCGGTGCATGTAGACCGGTTGTTTATAAATTTCATGATTCATCGTTACTAGAAATGCTAAATGGAAAGTTATATTTGTGGTACATACTACATAGGGTTCTCATTTAAAAATTATAATATAAGAGCCGTGGCAGACTCTGAATTTTTTTTTTTTTTTTGTTTTTTGAAGGAGGTGGACCCAAATAGGTAATTGGATTCTGGGGATAAATTCAAAATCCTCCTGTAAGTTTTGAAGGTGAACCAAATTTTTTAATATGGGTTTTGGTTGTGTGCCCAAACATTTTAAGTGAGCTCTGAAAGCAGACATAGATCCAGCGAGGGGGATACACCTCCAAAGACATGTATGTAAGTCAGCCCCCGACATCGGTTTACCTTAGAACATGAGGCTCATGTTGAAAATTACGATATGTGGGGCCACATTACATTAGAGATTGTGGTACATGGAGCTCACCTTTAAAAATAAAAATGTTAGACCCATATAAAATCTGGGATGCACATTTGAAGATAACAACATAGGGCTCACCTCTGAAAAATTGTATGTTCTTACATCTTTATAAATTATAATGTGGAACCAATTTTAGAAATTAGTGCGTCCCAATTTTGAGAAATTGTGGTACATGGGACCACCATTTGGATATTTGAATGTGGGCCCAACTTTAGAAATTACTATGTTGGTCCACATTTAGAAATTGAGGTTGCTGAAATCTTATGGAGAAGTTGTTGAAGTTTCGAAATTGGAAAAACCTGAATCCAGACTTTTAGTGAAGAAACATAAAACTATTGACATGAGCTAAAAGATTCCTAGTAAATCAGAATTAGGCATAAATTCAGTAAAAGCAAGGGTAAATTTGTCAAAGGTCCCTGCGCACAGTCTTCTAAGGCATCAATGACAACAACTTTTTCTCTAATGTCTCTAGTCCAGACAATTGGAGATATTTCGGTAAAAGGTTCATAATATGTCACGTCATATATTTTCATGACTAATTTGCCCCTTTCAACCCTCATTCCTAGCCCAAATTCTTTTTTATTCTTTGTTGTCCCAGAGAACTCCTTCTATCTTCTTTTCTCTCATTTCTTCCATTTTTCATTCCTTTCCATGGTTGTGGAGTAACATTGCAGAGCACTTTTCGTCGCCACCGTGATATCAGAGTCCCCTACAAGGACTCATGTCTGTTTCTCTTCTTTGATCCCGTCATTCAACCATCATGGCCTCCTCTGCTTCTTCTTCCTCTTCCTCTCTCACAGTAACTCTTCCCATCACAAACATTACCAATTTTGTCTCCATTGAATTGGATGGCACCAACTATTTAGTCTGGAAATATCAGACGGAATCCATCTTGAAAAGCACTGGTCTCATGTGCTACGTTGATGGTACTAAGTCAACACCTCCTACCAACATCTTTGTAGATAGCATCGCAACACCAAATCCATCCCTTGAAGGATGGATTCGCATTGATCAATTTGTCATTAGCTGCATCAATGCCACTCTTGCCAAGACCGTTACCCCTCAGGCTCTTGGATTCACAACTTCCCGTTCACTTTGGCTCTCTCTTGAACAAACTCATCTGCAACAGTCTCAAGCACAGAAGTCTCTTATTCACAACCAGTTACAAACAATTCAAAAAGGTGCATCACCCATTACTGATTACCTCCAATCTGTGAAAACATTGGCTGATTATCTCTCAGCCATTGAAGCACGAGTTTCAGTTATCTGAGTTTTCGGCAAACATATCTGAACTTCTGGAAAAACTCAGATAAATTTGCCAAAACTCAGATAAATTTATCTAAGTTTTCGGCAAATATATCTGAACTTTTGGAAAAACTCAGATAAATTTGCCAAAACCCAGATAAATTTATGTGAGGTTTGAACAACTTTTCTGATTTGCGAACAAATTTATCTGAGTCTGGACCAACACAAATTTATCTGAGTCTAGACCCACACAAATTTACTGGCATATGGACTGAGTGGATGCTGGTCATCACAGCAGATCACGTGCAAAAGCTCAGCCATCCTCTTTCCCTTTTCTATCTTCTTCTTGTAGCTTGGCTTGAATTTAGCCAACTTCTCTTCTATCTTTTTCCCTATCCGCCACTTGTCAAGATCATGGGAGAAAAGGCCATATGCTTTTGATCATGCAAACTGAGACAAGAGAGATGCAATGGAACTTTACAACCCTTGAGATCAGTACCTGGAACTCTACAAAACAAAGAACCTAGACTACTTCTCTCTTATCCGACTTCAACGAGTCTATGTGGCCCATTAGAGATCTCCTCTGCAACTCTTCTCATCTTCTCCGGAGAGTTATTGTACAGATCGAAACCGAGAAGCACCGAGTCGAAACAGTTTCTCTCCAATCGATCAAACAAGACTTTAGGTTTTTGCAGTTTGATTAATTTTTTGTTTCACTTTTGGGATGAATGTGGTTTCTGTTTCAATGAAAGGGTTTTGAAATGGTTTTAAGCGAAGCAATCCTTTATGCTGACATGTCAAGGGGCATTTATGTGTTTTTCAGATGGTCATTTTCATGAAAGGACTGCTGCCACTACGAAAAAAGTCCGTGGACCTTAGACTATAAAAGTAAATGATGAAGGACCTACCGCCAAAAGTCCCTGAAAGAAACAGGCAAGAAGAACTATATGGCTGTCCCAACGCTGTGGCTCATATGGTAAAGGACATACGTGTGTGAATTTGAGTTCATAGTGTGGCAAAAGAAATAAAGAACAAACTATATTTGCCCCCATCACGGATAATAATTTTATTGCGGGCAGGCTTACAGTGCAGCCCCTATATATGCATTGTAATATGGTGCGGCGCCCATCTTTAATGCATGGTGGGGCTTCCTTTTTAAAATCCGAGCCCTAACCTAAGACCATAATATTTATTGTAACTAAAGTTTTCAAAGAAACTTTGATTGGGCCAATTGTATAGATCGGTAACACGAGTGTGAATCCCTCCATTTCTATCCCAATAAGAGAAAAACAAGGTAAGTTCATCATATATTTCAAATATAATTTAATCTAATGGCGGCCATCTTACATATTCAAATAATAATTAATATAAGTTGATCATTGTGAAGGATTTCAAGGCTCATGACCGACTTAGATTTTGAAAAGATAGGCTCCACATGCATTGTAGGCACGCCCTTTTTTCATGTTGGTAACCGATCCAACAATAGTGGGTGGCCCAGACTTTCATTTCGATGAAATTTAGCCCCGTTAAAAAAAGTATATCTATAAGAGTAACCAACATGAAAGCCCTTGCGATGTAGGGTTAAATATCATCCTATAGTTATTTAATATTAATATTTAAATTAGTTATCAATTCATAAAAAAGGAATAAAAATCATTCAATTAATAATAAAAATGAGAAAGCCCCGTGCGGTGCACAATTAAGTCCCACTTAAATCAATTTATAAATTCAAAATAATATCTAAAATAAATAAAAATAATAAAAACACATGAATTGGGTGAACGCATATTAGGGCTCCGGTCTGCCCTGAGCCATCAAATCAAGTATATGGTGACTTACATTAATTTTTCAAAAACACGCCGAGGGATTATAGAAATTTTGAGTCATTCAGATTTTGAAGGACTTGTAAGTGGGTCAACGGATCACTTAATTAAATGGGTTCTTATCCCCACTCAAAAATATAAACTCTTGAAGAAGATTATGAACGTGGGTTCTGTGAAATCTTAACATGGGTTCTTGGAAATCTTCTCCTCCATGTCCTCTTTTCCTAATCTTCACTGTTTCACAACGTCAAAAACGCTTATAAATGACTCTGACGCTTGGGTTTTACAGACTTATATGGGCCGTCTGTTTTTTTCGACTGCTATATGACGTTACTGATGGCCCATAGCAGTCCTACTGGCGCAACGAAAACCCGCCAATATTTGGGTATTTTCGACACCCACGCGCGCTTTCTCAAACCTAGGATATAAAGCCTCGATTTTCCCCCCTTCTCCCCCTACCCACACCCCAAACTCGATCGGTCTCTCTCCCTCTCTCCCTAGATCGCCCTGTCGCCCTCTCTCCCTCGATCGCCTAAAGCTCTCGATTTTTCCCCCTTCTCCCCCCTACCCACACCCCCCTACTCGATCGGTCTCTATCCCTGTCTCCCTCGATCGCCCTCTCTCCCTGTCTCCCTCGATCGCCTAAAGCTCTCGATTTTTCCCCCTTCTCCCCCCAACCCACACCCCCCTGCTCGATCGGTCTCTCTCCCTCTCTCCCTCGATCGCTAGCGGCACTTTGACTTCGGCAGAAGATTTCCTCCCCCTCATCGGCAGCGGCACTTCCACTTCTGCTACAAAGGTATTTTCTTCTTCTCTTGTATTGATCCATTCATTTTCTATATATTATCAAGATGTGGCCCATTGCCCGAGTTCTCCGAAATTGGAAATATACAAATTGTTTTTAGATGCTAGCCTGGAAGAATAACGAGCCTCGTCCAAGGGCTGTGCAAGAGAAGTAGCTGGAACAGGGGGGAGAGAATGAGAAAGGAGAGGGAGGTTAGAGGCAAGGGGGAGAATGGGGGGAAAGAGCTGCAGGTCGAGCAGGTTTGGTGAGGCTGGGGTTTGAAGCAGGTTAGGGTCCTGGAAAGGAGGATCCACCTCACTGGAGGCGGGAGAAGCTGGATCGAGAGGCGTATTATGGGACAGAGAAGCCACAGACCGAACTGGCCTGGATTGGGAATGATTAATGCTGGGAAGAGGTAAAGGTGGAAGGGGAGCTGTGGATCTGGGGGAGGAGATTATGGATCTGAGATTGGTGGGTTGGGGGTTTGGGGCTGCAGGGGGAATGGGGGTACCGACGACCGCCATCCCTGTTGGGATTTTCACTGATCTCTATGAAAAGCGGTCCATCACCGATCACATGAATGAGGCAGCGAACTACATTACCAATACAGTGTCAGTCACTGCTTGTTAAGAGATATATCGGTACCCGTAACTTTAATAAACTCAATTGCAGTCATTGCCTTGTAACTTTGGCAGTACTGTTTGGCTGTACAAAACAAAATATTACCAAAAGTCAATTCCAATCTAGAGCTATGTGAGAATAAAGCTATGCATTGTAACTAAAGCATCAAATCAAAGACATTATTAGGATCATAGAAAAACCTGAGAGAGAGAGAGAGAGAGAGAGAGAGAGAGAGAGAGAGAGAGAGAGAGAGAGATGGTTGGGTCTTAGTTCAGACAATAGTTGTCTGAGCTATTTTTTACTTTTCAGATGATCTGTTTTGAAGACACTAGTTGTTGGTTGATGTGAGAAAATGAAATTTGAGTACATCCATGTACTAAAAAACTGTAAGGTGTATGAGATAATTTGATGCCCTGTTTTTGGTTTCCAAAGAGGAGGAATTATGTTGCGTTATTTTTTAATTTAAGTGCTAATTGTCATTTTTCAGATTATGGCCATGAACAAAGAGTGGATGATGGCACCAAGGTTATCTAATGAATACTTAAAGGGAGTTGAAGATTTCTTAGAGTTCTTAAGAGCTAATCGACAAAAGCTGGGGGGTGATGATTGGTATTGTTGCCCTTGTGTCAAATGTCGTAATATAGTAGGAGGGAAAAAGACACTAAGAGACATCCGTGAACATTTGATATGTGATGGCGTAGATACATCTTATACCAAATGGATCCATCATGGAGAAATTCATTCTACAAGTACTGTAAACATTGGCACCATTAACAACAATGAAGATGAATTCCCAAGAATGGTTGATATGGTGAATGACGTGTTTGCACGTATCCCTAATGAGGATGGCGTCGAATATCATATGGGGGGTAGTGCGCCTATATGCATGGATGAAACTAATCATGAAGAAGATGTTCATGCTGAGGATAATTCACCGGAAGGTATCCAATATAAGAAGTTGATGGAGGATGCGATGCAACCCTTATATCCCTCATATCGAACTGATGATACGAAATTGTCAGTCACAGTTGAGTTGTTGAGCATGAAGACTAGACATAAGTGGTCTAATAGGAGTTTCAATGAGTTGTTACAACTTTTCAGAGGGGTCCTTCCAGAACACAATGCTTTGCCTGATAATACTTACAATGCCAAGAAGATTGTCGATTCGTTGCGTATGGAGGAAAAAATTATACATGCATGCCGCAACGATTGCATACTTTACTGGAGAGAGCATGAAAAAAAGGACAATTGTCCAACATGCGGGCTTAGTAGATGGAAATCGGTAAACCCTGCCAAGCCAAGAGCTGTACGTTTGCCCTGGAAGAAGCTAACATACTTTCCTATTACACCAAGGTTACAAAGAATGTACAGTGTACCGTGGATTGCAGAGAGCATGACATGGCATGCAAATGCAAGCTTAGTACCTAATGACTCAATCATGCGTCATCCAGTGGATTCATCCTGTTGGAAACAAGTTGATCGTAAAAATCCACACTTCGCTTCTGAGGCACGTAATGTTCGATTAGGACTTGCAATGGATGGATTCAACCCTTTTGGGATAAAGAACAATGCATATAGTTGCTGGCCTGTTATGGTTGTTCCATATAATCTTCCTCCATCCCTTTGCATGTGTAAGGAGTTCACGATGCTAACATTATTGATTCCAGGAAAGAAAGGTCCAGGGCATGATATTGACATTTATCTGCAACCATTGATCGCAGAGTTGAATGAATTGTGGTCCATCGGAACCATAACATATGACTCTTACAATAAAAATAGGTTCACAATGAAAGCAATTCTGCTATGGGTTATACATGATTTCCCGGCATATGGTCATTTGTCAGGTTGTAGGACCGCGGGAAGGTATGCATGTCCTGTGTGTGGAGAAGAGACAGATTCATTGTGGCTAAAACATGGAAAGAAATGCACTTACATGGAGCATAGAAGATTCCTACCAAATTCGAGACATCCTTTCTGGAGTCAAAAATCACAATTTAATGGAAAAGAGGAACATAGAAAGCCTCCAAGGCGTTTGAGTGGTTCCGAGCTGTTAAGCAAAATGGAGAATATTCAAACTAGTTTTGGGAAGAGTAAGAAAAGGAAGAGGCCCGCGGATGAGCTTAATTCCACTCCATGGACAAAGAGATCGATCTTTTTTGACTTGCCATATTGGAAGGTTCGTTTTACATTGATGTATCTTAAAATTAAAGCAATGCGGTATAAAATACTTACATACTAACACGAATCTTTAAATTTTGTAGGATCTTCCCATTCATCATAATTTGGATGTGATGCATATTGAGAAGAATGTGACAGAGATTCTAATTGGAACAATTATGAATACAAAGGATAAGACGAAAGATAGTCTTCAAGCCCGCCAAGACCTAAAGGAGATGAAGATTAAGAAAAAATTATGGCCGATAGAAAAGAATGGCAAGTTGACCTATCCAGATGCTCCTTACACACTGTCCGGGTTGGAGAAAGAATTAATATGTAAAACCTTATACCAACTGAAGGTTCCCATTGGGTATAGTGGGAACTGGAGACATAATGTAAACTTGGATGATTTGGAGCTCAAAAACCTTAAGTCTCATGATTATCACATTCTCATGCAACAACTACTTCCAGTGATGTTGATGTATGCATTTGAATCACAGAAGCCATTACGTGCTGCTATTCGACAATTGTCTATATTTTTCAACGTCTTGTGTTCAAAAATTATAAACCGTGAAGAGTTGATGAAGATGAAAGATAGCATTGTAGAAACATTATGTGTGTTCGAAAAGTACTTTCCACCCTCATTTTTCGTATCTATGATACACCTTGTTGTGCACTTGGCGGATGAGGCAAAAATTTGCTATCCTGTTAGATATCGATGGATGTATCCTTTCGAGAGGTAAATCAAATTCAATGCTAAAAATATTTTTTCCCCTTAATAATGTTTAGTGTAGAGAATTTATTAATCCGACATGTGGCAGGATGATGAAAACATTCAAACGATATGTGGTGAATCATACCTATCCAGAGGGTTCTATTTCAGAGTGCTTCCTTATGGATGAAGCGATGATGTTTGCCATGAATTATATGCCAAATGGTATAAAAGGAAGCCATAAGAAAGCATGGGGGAAGTGGATGGACGATGATGGTTTACATGCCTATCCTATCGATAAAAAGGGGAAGGTCGAATATCTTGAGATTGTGCAATACCAGCAAGCACGTGAATGGGTATTGGAATCGTCTGTGGAGAATATCGCGTGGAAAGAGTATGAGAAATTTGGTTAATTTCTTTGTTCTTAGCTAACTTTTTACACATATAATGCATCTAAATTTTAAAATAAATTTATTTTCAGGAATTATGATAGATACGTACAGGAACACGTATCTAATGTTCAGAATCGGGGAGGCACCATACGAACAGAAAAGGAGATGGATTACATTCCTTGGCTTAGACAACAATTACAAAATGAGGAAAATAGTGTCTTGAAAAGGCTTGCTGATGGACCTAAATTTGAGGCTCTTTCATATACCTCATATGCGATAAATGGATATGTTTTTTGCACAGCGGATTCGGAAATATCGAAAACAACACAAAACAGCGGGGTCTCTATGAAAGCTGTAACTAAGTTCAGATCTAGTGTCAACGACACGAATTTCGTATCTGAGGAGGTCCCTTACTATGGCATTGTTAAACAAATTCTTGAGTTAGATTACCATGACTTCAAGGTAGTAGTATTCAACTGTGATTGGGTGCGTATAGAGAACACAAACAGCATTATAGTTGATCCAGAAACAAACTTGAGATATGTCAATTTAGAGAGGTTAATGAGAACTACGAAAGAATCAGATGAGCCATTTATACTTGCTTCTCAAGCTTCTCAAGTCTTTTATTGCAAAGATCAAAGTCGTCCTACGGATGGGTGGCATGTTGTGTTGGATGCTCCAGAAAGACTTAATCAAGACATGGACTCTTATGAAGATCCGTTAGTTTTTGAGGCAAGAACGAATGAAAACGCATATATCGGAGCATTACATGATGATATTATAGATGTTGATATCATTTGAGGTGACAAGCTCATGTCAAATATTCTTCTCATTGCATATTTATTTCATTAAATGGACCAATTTGTACATATCATGTTTCATTGAATTGGAATTTATTTCATGTTTCATCGATCTAGTTTCCTTCCTTAGTTTGACATTTCAATTTTCTTTATGTGACAACAATATTCAAAGTTCACATTTTTTGTTGCAGCCAGTATGTCACATGATCAATCAACAACACATAGTTCTGCTGCGTCAGCAACTACACCGTCGGAGTGTAGTTCCCGCGAGAGTACATATTGCCAACAATCATTATATGTATTCACTTTTATTTTATTTCTTCTTAACAAACTAATCCTTACAATAGTCAATTTGAAACAGGCTTGCCTAAGTCAATCACTTTTGGCGAGCATGACCAACCTATCGGACCAGATGCTGCCCAACTGAGTTCGTTGATAGGAAATCTGGTGAGGACATATGTGTCCCCCATATATGAGGCATGGACAAATGTGCCGAGTGAGATTAAGGAGCAAATTTGGAACGGTGTGATTGTGAGTACTTTTGCATTTATATAATTTAAAGTTTTATATCAGCATTTCATTATATTCATAACTCCTCATTCATAATCTTTGCAGAGCACCTACAACATCAGGGAGATCTATAAAAAGTTTGTTATGAAGAAAGCAAATATATCGTGGAAAGGTTGGAAGTATGGTCTTCGTCATCAGGCAATAGACAAATACCTCACAGATGCAGAGAGGAAAAGTAATGTGCCCAAGTACGTGAAACTAGAAGATTGGGTAAAATTTGTGGACATATCCTCGACGTCGGCGGCCTTAGCTGCCAGGGAGGCTGGTAAGATTGCTAGGTCAAAGTTGAAGAGTCCGCACACAACGGGCAAGAAGGGACAGGCCAGAGTGGCTGCAGAGTTGGTAAGATTTGTGCACCTATTTTCTTTTTGCAATTATACTATATTTTTAAAATATCTCAATTGTTTTTTACAGAAAGCTAAAAATCCGGATCAACCATTAACTCGCACGGATCTCTTCTTGGCCACTCATAAAAGGAAGGATGGATCAGCATCGAGCCCCCATGTGGTGAGAACCATTTTACTATAATTGGTGAATAGGTTATTAATTTGAATTGCTAGTTGAGAACCCTTTTATTTAATATTCGTGGTGTATGTGTGAAGTAAATCATTGAAGTGTTATGGTTGAGTGGTGAATGTTGTATTTTGGAGGGGCACCCGATTGGTGAGGACATATGGGTTGATTGCTGAAAGCCCAGAAGGCTTCTCTCAATATTTGTGATGAGTTTAATGGTCGAATGGTGAATGACTAATGACGTAGTGGTGAATGACTTTGTAGTGTGTTGGAGCATTTGGTTGTTTATATGAAGCTTTTTTTTGTTATGTACAGGTAGTTAGCAGGTTGTAAAAAAAATTAAATGTCACAGGTACAGGGGAGACTATGCCGGAATTTAGAGAAATATTTTACATTAGAAATTTTTTATAGAAACATTTTTATGAAGTATACGTTAATGTTTGTCAAAATGTGTTTATGCTTCTTATTTATCCCTTTTTGTTATTGCAGGATGCTGTTGTTACTGCATATGAATCTGACAGCTCGGTGGCGCAAGGTGATTTAGACCATGATGTAGTTACAAAGGTATCTTTTTATTGTTCCTTGATCATAATATGTTTTCTCATTCATAATCTTTAATTTTGTGGGTTTTATGGTATACTCTTTTTTTTTTCATAGGTCTTTGGTCGTGATAGCCGAGGACGTGTACGTGGCTTAGGCACGGTTTCAAAAACGGCCATAAAACATTCAGCTCCTTATAAAAGAGCCTTGGAGGAAGAGCATGAATGCAATACACATCTTCAAATTGAGGTGAAAAGGTTGAAGGAGGGTCAGATGGGCATACGGAGGGAAATGGATGAGCTGAAACAAACTCTTACCCAAGGTGGGACACAAGTGCGACCTTCAACTTATCATGGTAGTTCATCTCAGGTACAAAGTTTATTTTTCTTACATGATTGATTCGATAAATTAATTAATTATCTTGATTGATGAAATACTAACACAATGCATTTGTAATATTGTTTGTAGGCTCAGGATGATTCCTCACATCAACTGGCATGTACAAATCAACCGAACACTAATACACGCCATGGTACGTGTAGGTTGTTGCATTACGTGCGAAAAGATATTACCGTTGCCCTTGGACGCGTTCTCGGTTTGTCAACTGAAGAGGAAGGATGCTATAGGATCGTTGTAGATGAGATCTTGAAGTTTGACGTAGAGTTGTTGGGTGGAGAAAAGACTTTTGGGGATCTCACCGTGGGTGACATCATTTCATGGCCCACATATAGAACAGTGTTTGGCTAGTTTCAAAGCCCACATGCTTTATTGTTAAATGACTTTATTTGTAGTATTTATTCTGATGTGTGTGATCGTGGTATTAGTAATACCGAACGTGAACGCGGTTTTTGTTTATTTTCTACCATTTACTGTAGCTACTTTGATGGTTTAAATTTTAAGTAGATGGATGATTTATTAGCTTATTTGAGTTATTATTTCATGGATAATGGATGTTTATGGCTGATGCTAACTTACAGTTTTTAGAATTACAAGATTTTATTAGAAAAATATAAATTTTAAAAATTAATTATGATTTTTTTTTAAAAACCCTCTAATAAAATGACTGCTCCAAACAGTCGTTAATTGAATGATGATTCTTTTTTTATATAGTTTTAAGAAAAATGACTTAAAATATTTTCGACTGTCGATGTCCGTCTTTAAAAAAAGTGACTGCTCTTGACGGTCGCTAATCTAACAAGTTATCGACTGCCAACGGCAGTCATTTTCTAAAAACGACTGCGATTTTGCCGACTGCCCGTCCGACCGCCCGTAGCAGTCATTTTTGAAGAAAAATGGCCTTTTTGACGTTGTGAATTTGGCACTAAACATCGTGTTCCAAATTAACAAGGAAGATGATGAACCTGGTGGATATTCCCGGTTTAATTCCAAACAAGAAATATGAGGATGGTACCAAATAGGGATGATAAAAATGATGAGGTCGATGATGAGAAAGTGTACAAGAAGTGTGCAGCACAATAGTACCCTATGCCCAAATATTAGATATATAGTGTCTTTTTGTAGAGAGGTGTTTGTTTTGAGTCATTAGGCATTTCCTTTTTCTCTTTAAACGGATGAATGAAAGAAATTTATGATTGTTGATGTGTACACAGCCTTCGTCGTGTCATGTGGATGCTGGATGGTTGAGAATCAAGCTAGGTCTCTATGCGTGAAGGGATATATTTGTATTTTAAAAATTTATGGAAGAAGGTTGACATGACTTAAGAAGAGATGAGAATTCAGCATTTTTTTTTTCCAAATGCTTTGCAACCACTATCCGGGTTTAAGGAGTAAGAATAAGACGGGTGTTGTATTATCACATGTGTTGCAGGTGTGGCACGCACTTGACTGAACGGCTGTATTATTGGCTTTTAAAAACAATGGTATTGACTTTTAAAAACTAGCCGTGGTGACAATTGGTTCGATCACATTCTTTTGTCACTGTCATTACATCTCTCATATATCATCATTACGCAACTCATACCTCATCTATCTAGTATTGATCCATAAAAAACATGGAGTTGCCTCTTCATTTTTATTTTTTAAGGCCACTGGCCTCTCTACCTTGGAGAGTAGAACAAATCCTCTTGTCCACTTCCATTTCACAAAGCGATCAAGAGAGGGTAGCAGGGAGATGACAAATTGGAATAATGAAGCTCATAATGAGGCCAGGAAAAGGGCCTCATCACCACAACTTCTTCCACCGAGGAGAGGTGCAGTGTTGAAGAGGATCTTGAGATCGTTGGTCAGTTCAGTAAGAAATGCTGCCAGTAGTGTCAAAGTTACGCCATTAATGCCTGTCCAAAAAACACTACACAACCACTCTTCTTCCCCACAACACTAGCCATCAATCAGAAGTCTGTCTCTTCTAATTCCTAGGTATCTCATGGATGTATGTGCTGTCTATTATTGAGCCAAGTGCCAACCGCTTACTTCTCCTTTGTAACAGTATAACATGGCTCTTGTGAGGAATGTTTGAGTTGGATATCTCTCTCTCTCCATCTACTGTGTAAGTATGCATCTTTTGCTTGTTTTCTCAATAAAGATACGATATTTGTCTTCTATTAGCATTTTATCATGTCCAATCTCTCTCTCTCTCTGAGTTGGATATCTCTCGCTCTCCATCTCCTGTGTAAGTATGCATCTTTTGCTTGTTTTCTCAATAAAGATATGATATTTGTCTTCTATTAGCATTTTATCATGTCCAATCTCTCTCTCTCTCTCTCTCTCATATGTTATCTTTGGACTCGAGCAGTCGGATACTTTACCATTGTACCATTGGGTCAATGGGTCCCTGGGGCAGTGGAATCGATTTGTATTTCTATGGTTATATTATTTATGTTATCATTCTTACCTTCATTGGGTCTCTCCGTCAACCTTTGATTGGCATGCAACTAGTTCGGGTTTTGAATGGTGCACATCAATTTGGGGGAGTCACTTGGATTGATGCCAGTTAGATAGCAATAAGGGTGAGCCACAAAACCATTCCATCAGCTTCAAAATGCTCGAAAGGTGATAAGGTTAATTAATCCTAGTCATGACTTGATCCAACGAATTAGGCGGGGGGAGTGTGTACAAAAAGGTTTAGATATTTGTCACAATCATAAAGTTTGGAGCAATACAAAAATAGAACCCTATTTCTATATTTACAATGAATGCCACCTAATTGAAAGCATCACTATGGAATAACGATTGGGGGAATTTATTAGCCTCAAGTCAAGTACATGGATTTGTGAGGCCCTAGTTCTTGCCCGATTTATTTATTAACGTTATCCCACCTACCTCCTACCGTCATTAGAAGTTTAATTAGCTGAAATTAATTTCACTCTGATTCAGGCAAATTTCAGATTACTCATGAACAGCACCTGAATAACTCCCAACATATAGGTCAAACAGTATGATCAGTATTTCTCATGAAAGGACGGGTTTTTTATCCCCCAAATATCCAATGTGGGTTAGTATTTTCAGGATATACCATTTGCGAAAACTTCCATTGAAATTGATAATTATAAGGGCCACCTCATTTAAAAATTTCAAAGGCCCCTTACTTTACCACCATTTAGTCATTGTTATATGGGTATTATGAGGATTTTGATTTGTCCGGAAGACCCAAATGTCCTTATGTTGAAACAGTTTAATTGGGTTCTGTTTTGAAATAACTTCAAAAAAACATACATAAGTAATTTTGGGCGGGACCCACAAAAAGTGAAAAAGAAAATGTTCCTAGCGTTGTAACACCTTTCTGGATATGATTGGTGATAAAGGGATGGTGGGTTGTGGATGGTCCCATCATGCTTGAGTTTTTTTTTTTTTGCCAATTTTGGTAGATCTTAACGTGTTTTGATCAAATGGGTTGCCCTATAGTATGTTTCCATGATTTCAATTAGGTGGTGGTAGGCCTCTTACCATGATTTCAATTCGGGTGGCCCCACCAAAATGATAAAATGGAATTATTTTACAATACATGAGATTAGTGAGGGATAAGAGGCACGAATTGGGTATCAATTCTTAATCACCTGCTTTACTACTACGATATCTGGCCAATGATAAAACAGAAGATAAATGCTACTTGAATAAAGAGTTTTACATGTAAGTAGGGCCCATCGTTGCTACAGTCTCTTTTCACAGTGGATAGTTGATCCACTTAATTGGTCCGTGGGCCTTAAAAATGACAAGAAACCACTATTGGCATTGGGCCTGGTTTTATGATATGAACAGTCATGGGCCATGGGTAATTGAGTTGTGGGCTTTGGGAAATGATATTTTCGTTTGAGCTTTCAAGGTCAAGTCATGGACTTTCGAAGTCGGTGACCATGGATGATTCGAAGTTACTCCTAGAAGTGCTGCTTCTTCTTGTCTTCTGTGGTGATTGGGGTCTTGGGCCTTTGTTTGGAATGTCAAGTTTGACACATGGACTTTTATAGGTGATGATGGGTCATGAACATTTGATTTTTGTGGTTACAATGAACAATGTGCTTAAGATTGTATGATAAATGGGCTTTCAAGGTATCAACACTTCATGGTCCATGGGTTCAACTACCAATTAAGTTTCATAGCGGTTGCAGATATGGCAATATGGATCAATGTATTAATTGGTTGATATCTCTCTCTCTCCCCCTCCCTTTTTTTTTTTTTTTCTAATCTCATTTTCAATAGAAAAAGTTAAAATAGCTCGTATCAATCTGTCTCGGGGGAGAATAGGGGGTATAGTGGAGTTAATTGGATACACCGTTTCTCACCCTACTTCCATGGATAGTTCCCTGGCTTCCTTTATGAGAGCAGGCTTTTCTTTGTGCATGTGCAGGCCATTGTGAGGCAAGGTTTTAGAAAATTTTATAGTTTTTTACACCAACTTTTAAAAGGGCCATATTTTGAAAACCGTATGCACTTTTTTAAATATGGCCCTCCAAAGATTTTGTTTCTACATGGTGGTCTCCAAAGAAATCATGAGTATGCCCTAGTCCCAGTACCCATGTCTGGATAGTAGTGTTAGATAATAGTGCATCCGTGATGAGTCCCGATCCCTGCTTCATTGAAACGATTTTGTTGAAACAGAAAGATATTGTTTCATCTAATCAAAATTTGCCAACGGTATACATTTTCTTAGCTTTTTTAATTCAAAGAAGTAATTGCGAAGATGCATTAACTGGAATGAGAAGATGCATGTGTGCATCTGTTTTTTTACTTCAAAAATCAACATGAATCGGCTGGTTTGGTGTGTAACCGCCAATTATTTAGTTACATTTGGATGAAGAACGAGTAAGGCCATAAAGATGATGGTCATACATAATCGATGTCTACTTAGTTTGTTTGGTGTTAAACCATCCCCATTATAATAGAAAGATTTCCTTGCAAGTATGACTCAATTGGTATAAATGGAGAAGGGATTTAGCATCTGTAAAATACAACGTCGCAAAGAGTCTCTGTTAATGTGGGCAATGATTTTTAGTCTCCGACTCTCAAAACACCTAATTATTGGCATGTTTTAGGGCGGATGTATGCAGACAGGGGAGTGGATGTCAAGGGCAGATCCAAAAAATTCAACTTTGAAATTTAATAAATGAAATATTGGAAAAGGAATAAATCTTTAAATTTTTTTTTTTTAAAGAAGATGTAATCTACGATGATGGCACTGAACAAAGTTTTTATCCAATCCATTACTAGACAAAAGGGTTTCTCAAACAGGGAGAAGTGGAGTCGATGTGGTCAACTCTACCATCAGAATAGTCCTGCTTTCTACAGTTTATTACTCCACCCAGACTTACAAGTGAATTTAAAAAGCATGCCAAGTCGAATATTAAAATCATAGGCAGTGTGAACACGAATGGTCAAGGGAAGCCTTCCACAAGAACCTTCTTCTGACTTTTTGAGTCAAAATCTAACATAAGATTTCCACGACGGAAGCTCCAGAGGGAGGAGTCATTTGTTTGGGTACAGTGGGCCCACTGACACTTAAGAGTGAACGACCTTTCCCAGGCACAATGTGCCCCTGTTTCCATCTGTTGGAATTTTTGGGCTTCATTTTTCACGCACGAAGATTACAGATTTGACAAAATAAAAAATAAAAATAAAAATTAAAAAAAATCAAGATGTGAAAAATAAGAATTATAATACTTTTAGATATTTAATGAAAACAAAAACTTAGTAGTGATCCCACTATATCTTTCAAGAATTGGGATCATTTAAGAATTTCTTCTCCCACGGTGATCGTGAGCGGACTAATCACAATCCGCCCAGGATGACGTTGGTGGGAAAATCGTCAAGAGAATTCGGACTCATATTTCACTCCGCACTTCTTTAATAATGATTTATTGGAGCTTAGTTAGACTATAAATTCCTCAACCATTAGTTCCATGCAAAGAATTGGAGCCTGATAAAGTGAAAGTGTGAACACAAAGTTTAATATTGCAATCAATGACAATGTGAACACTCCTCATGACTTCTTCTTCTTCTTTGTGGCACGAGTCTTACCCAATTGGTCACATCACATGATTATTTCATCATCTGTCGTCACAGAATTCAGACCACATCTAGCTAGTTGGAGTTGGGGTAGGCTCTACCAATTCATGACCCCATTTTTAAGGCCACGCTCTCGCAAAGTTCTAGAGAGCAGACAAAATATTCCATTGGTCTGGTTCCACAGAGATCAGATCAGGAGAGGAAGATGGCCGATAATGGGGCCACAAAGAGGGCCTCTTCATTGCAACGACTCCCACCAAGGAGAGGTGAGGTATTGAAGAGGATCTTGAGATCGTTGGTCCGTGCAGTTAGAAATGCTGCCTGTGGCCATGGTGTCAAAGGAAAGAAACATGTTTCACCATTGGCAAACTGACAACCACTACTGCACAACTCTTCTCCTCCACAGCACTAGCAATTTAGAGGGTATCTGAGATATCTTGTGAGGAGGATAGATAAGAAATCCAAATACAGTCTCCCATCTTGATTTTTTAGAATCTGAAGAATTCTGCAATCCAATAAAAGCCTAGATCGATATGCAGATAATGCTATGGAGAAATTGCAAACGGGAGATGCATATTAGTATCAGGGGACAGAGCTGCCTGATTTGGTGTCAGCCCTGTGTCTCATATCTCTCTCTATAGGCATCTCATGGTTACGTGTGTGTGTGTCTACTATTGAGCCATCCGGGTTCTTCTTCACTGTAACATTCTATCATGGCTCGCGAGAGGAACGTTTGCAGTTGCAGGTGTTTTATTTATTTTTATCTCCATCTAGTGTGTAAGTATGCTTCTCTAGCTTTTTTTCAACAATGATATGATGTTTGTCTTGTAATCTCCATTTAGCATTCCTCATCCCTCTCTCTAACCACCCCCCAATTGGGGAACTCCAAAATACTTAGAAAGTGTTATTAGCATTTCAAATGCTGGATTTTTAGAATTTCTTTATAACAAAATTAGTGGGCATTTGGAATGCGAGTCCATAAAAATACTTACAATCAAATAGGTCCTTTCTCTCTCTCTGATCTCATACGTCTTGGTGTTAACATTGGATGCATCATGCATCCACTCGGTCACTTTGCCGTACGTAGATGTTTGGGCAGTAGAATCCATAAACATAGCTATATCTATATGATGATCTTATTCGGCTTATGTAATTGTTTCATTTTTAATCTACTCCTTGGGTCTCTTCGTCAACCCATTGATTGGCATGGAACTAGTTCTGCATTTTGAATGGTGTACATCTATTTATGGAGCCCACTGTTACACCACATCCCGAGTTAAACGCGATTAATCTTAATTAATCGTGATTATCATGGATTAAGATGTGATTAATTAAATTATAGGAGATTAGTAATCACTATGAGCTCAATTAGTCTTAGATGACTAAGTTAAGCCTAATGAAATGATTTGGAATACATGAACTTGATTTTTTACTCTAATTAGTGCATTGGAGGACTTTTTCGTAAATATCGATTTATGTGTAAATAGTCGAATTGGGTGGAATTTGATATCATCGCGTGTATCTCGATGAGTACATCACTTTTCATAATACACATACTTGCATTTGACTTAAGGTAAATCAAAGAGATCCTCACTTGACCTTAAATGTAATTTCAAAGTGTGAATGAGTTTTAGTTACAAAATGGAAGCCAACTGTCTTTTATACATTACATGCAACTCAAGTGAGTCCCAGATGTCTCACGTTGCATTTCAGCCTCTTGCATGTGGAAACTTGCTAAGGCTGGTTCTTCTCCACCTTTGTCTTCTTTCTTCCTTCTTGTTCTTAGTCATCAGTTGGAATGAATGTGTCAAGTGGGTGTGAGAAAGAAATTGATCATCCTCTTCTTACGTTCTTCTAGTTTGGTTTTCTTTGATGACTAAGTTCAGCTGAGAAATTACTTCTATAAGCCTGGGAGAGGTTTTGCTAAGGAGACTTGAGAGATAGAAGATTGGGGGTTCATCTTCTATACCTTTCTTTTGTGATTGGGTTCTTACACCCACCTGGCTTAATGCCAGTCAGATAGTTACAAGGGTGGGGATCGAGATAATTAAGTGTGTTTGGGTTGAGCCACATCCATACGACCGCATTGAAAATGCACGGGATAAGTGGTTTTTTAATTGTTTTTTTTTTTTTAGGTAAAATTGACTTAATCAATAGGTTCAACTTTTAGCCCACTCTTTTCACAACTTTTTGTGATGAGGTGGAACACTGGAACTGTAATTAATTTATAACTTTGATGCTTTTCTTTTAGATGAAAAGGAAATTGGAGCTATGTAAAAAGCTTCAACTTTTAGCCCACTTTTGTGTACTTCTTCTTGTAGACAACGATGCAGGAATGCAATTGAAACAAGGGATCGCAAGGGGTGAAAATACCTTGATCCTTTTGTTTTATTTGGCATACCATTTGTCTTCTTTAAAAATAAAAAAATAAAAAAAGAGAAAGGGAAATAAAGAGGGAGACAGAAACGTGAAGTAGAAGACTCACAATTATTTTCAGTTTGCCTGGAAACTTTCTTATGCAAAATCTAGAATGACTTTCCATATTTTCTGTAAAAAGCTTCAGAAAGTACATGAATCTCAAACATCAAATGTCCTCTTTGTTTTGTGCATGGTGCATGCAAATGGCGTACAGAAGAGTGAAGGATTAGTACCACTGGAGTCAAAGAAAAGGAATTAGGGCCCAAACAACACATAAGCTTGGGTACCTAACCTTTCTACGTCTCACATGCACCACGATATTTCAAGATCTACTGTAGGCCTGAATCAGGTTTTAGTGATTCTTTATTTTTACAGAGAGAATCCACACAAATGGAAAAAGGAAGCTCACACACCTGGGAGGAGAAACCCACCAACTACCTCTTTTATCAAGTACAATTGGACTATTGGAGGCTCCCTAAGTAGGAGGCGGTTCATTTTGAACAGTTTGAACTCTTGTTTATGTGATAATAAAAATTCATTAGATCTATGGATTCCTCTATCGTCTCTTGACATAGACTGTGGCCCATCTATATATTAATCAATCCTAAGATTTAGGTCTAGATCCAAGCCACAAACCTCAAAATCAGGTTCAGGCTCAAACCATTGGTCAAATAAACACCTTTATCCCTCCCAGTCATGAGGTGTGTGTAGGATCTCTCTCGTGTCCCAATTCCCTTGGCTGGGGGTACCAAATAAAATAAATATGGACGGGACCTTAAGCATTCTATGCCCAACCGATTTACCAATAGGTTCAGAAAGATATCTTGGGTCGACAAGACCATACCAAATACAACTTTTGGGCATAGAAAAGTCTAAATGCAGCCCAATATAGTCCAAGATAAGACTGGCCTAGCAAATCACTCTTGACTGAGATTTTTTTTTCTCTTTAGTAGACACTCATCCCTAAACACATGCATGCTCACCTAAGTCCCTCACCATTAATACTAGGGGCATTCGGCGACAGGTCCCTCAACATTACACTTTATGGCCTTAGATCCACAAAAAAAAGTCATAGAGCCAAAGGTCCCTCTCACACTTATTCACACCTAAAATGTCTAATTTACCCTTTCTTCAAATCATAACCAATCCCATGATTGGATACCATGATTGGTGGGATATCCCATTAATAATGGCCAACTAACATTTAATTGTCCACGATTAATGGAATCCTCAGATTTTCAAATAAATTCTAAAAACACACAAATAAATTTCAAAATTACGAAAATAAATTTTAAAAAATGAAATAATTTCGAAAAATATAATAAGTTTTAAAAAAAGCAATATATAATCAAATAACGCAAATAAATTTTAAAAAATGCAAATAAGTTTTAAAATATCAAAATAAATTTTAAAAAAATATAAATAAATTTCAAAAGACTCAAATAAATCTCAAAAGATCCAAAGAAAATCCCAAAAAATGCAAATAAATTTAAAATAATGAAAATAAATTTTAAATAATGCAATAATTTTAAAAAATGTAATAAATTTGAAAAAACACAATAAATTTGAAAAAACACAATAATTTCAAAAAATGCAATAAATTTTAAAAATGCAATAAATTTGGAAAAACGCAATAAATTTGAAAAAACACAATAAATTTGAAAAAACGCAATAAATTTCAAAAGACGTAAATAAATTTAAAAAACGCATATAGATTTCAAAAAACGTAAATAAGTTTGCTAAAAAACTCAGATAAATTTACCAAAAATACAAAGAAATATTACAGAAAATAGATAAATTTGAACAACACTCAGATAAATTTGACAAAAACTCCGAAAAATTTGAACAAAACTTAGATAAATTTACAGAAAACTCAGATAAATTTTGAAAAAACTTAGATAAATTTACCAAAAACACAAAGAAATATGACAGAAAACAGATAAATTTGAACAACACTCAGACAAATATGACAAAAAACAGATAAATTTTGAAAAAACTTAGATAAATTTACCAAAAACACAAGGAAATATGACAGAAAACAGATAAATTTGAACAACACTCAGACAAATATGACAAAAAACAGATAAATTTGAACAAAACTTATATAAATTTGACAAAAAACTCGGATAAAATTGAACAAAACTCGGATAAATTTGATAAAATAGATAAACAGAGCCAAAGAGCAATCACCGGGGAGACGTCGGTCCTCCACGGAATTCCCCTCTCATCCGTTTATCCATCTCAATCCCTTCTTGTCACCACCTCTGTCTACAGCACCCAATTCTCATCTTCCATCTCCACTACAGAACAGTAAAAAAAAAAAAAAAAAAGGTAGAAAAGTAAAAATAATACCATAGGTTTTTACATTCGGATCCCATGATATCATGGGATGATAAGGTAGAAAAGTAAAAATAATATGTCAAATATCCTTAAAAAAGGAATAAAAAAATCATTCAGGACTTCTCTAGATGTTTTTTTAGAGGATCCAGGTTCGGACCTTATCACATACACCAATGCCATGTAGTGCCTGCAACTAGCTTCCTTTTTTCCCAACACACACGTGCAGAGGAGATAGAGCTTCCTTTTTTCCCAACACACACGTGCAGAGGAGATAGAGCTTCCTTTCTTTCCCAACGCACATGTCCAAAAGGAGCTAGAGATCCTCACTGCCGCCGCCGGACAAGCGTCCCAGACGCTGCGTGCAAATCTGGTCAGGCGCTGCTCAGGACACTTGAACCCAGTCCGTAGCCCATCACAGATCAGACAATCACCAAAGGCAATGCTACAGTCGAAAGACACAGAGGATCCAAACTCCTGTCTTGCAGAAGGTTGGCCACACAGAACGGAAGATCCTCACCACTACTGCCGCCGCCGGACAAGCGTCCCAGACGCCGCGTGTTGTTGCTCGTCGCTGGTGCAGAATTGGAACATTGGGTTCCCAGATAGATTCCCGTCATACTGTTCTTGTTCTCCTTGCATAACAGAATAAGAAACTATTTTGTAGAAACCCAATCGATGATACTGCCCGCGATACAATTTCTAGTTTCTGTTGAAGAAGAGGGATACAAGATTTGAAATTTGAAATTTCAAAATTTTATGCCTAAACTAGTTGAAAGGGTAAATCAGTCATGAAAATTATATCTAGGGACCTTTCGCCGAAATATGTTTAGCTGCATGGACTACAGGCCTTAGAAGAAAAGTTGATGGAGTGGAGGCCTTACAACACCTCTATTAGGGACCTTTCGTTAATTTACTCTTAATACTACAACGGGGGATTGATTCTTATTTTTATGGAAATTAGGCGGTCCCTCACCATTAATACTACAACGGGGGATTGATTCTTATTTTTATGGAAATTAGGCGGTCTGACCCTTGAGCTACCAGTGGAATGGCCAAATCTTAAAGATTCGAGACTCAACCTAGAAGAAAACAAATTTTCTTTTCCAATGGGAGGGACTGCGTGACCTTATGGCTGGTCGACTGCAGGTAAGAATGATGAGTCTGAGACTCTGACTTTGATCTTCTTAATGAATAAAGACTGTGGGAAAGATCGAGGACTCTAGTACTGTAAGAGACCAGGTGTTTCAGTTATTGGGTATCATAAGACCCAAGTTCTCTGCGCCTTGAGCAAAGGGAGTACGTTCAATGTCTGCGATTTCAGAATGCTCCTAAGTACTGTCATTTTTAAATTTTTCGTAACTTTCATGTTGAAGTTCTTTTTCTAGAAAACTTATGCATCCTATATTTATATAAACTGTATTAAATTTCATGTTTCATGGTTGTTGGAACTTTTAAATGGAATGATATATAAATTGTGGCACATAGTTTTGTCAGGTCCCAGGAATGAGCCTGGGAATTAAAGTGAGATTAGGAGCCAAATAACAATGTTTTATAAACTAACCATCCAACGTGGCCCCCAATTATGGTCCCTTAGCCCGTTTGGTAACTTGACTAGTAAAGTCAAGTAAAGTTAAATCATCCTAAACATCACATCAAAAGCACTTTTTCTCAAAACTCCCTCCAACTTTTCCAACAAAAAGTCAAAAAGTAACCACATTTATTAACTAAAAGACAAAAAAACTCCATTTCCCATACCAAAAGTCAACAATATTCCATTCCAAACAACTAAAAATAAAATACCATCATAACCCACTACATATTTTATTCATACTTTTCATTTCACTTCACTCCACTTGACTTTAATAGTAAAATGCCAAACGGGTAAAGAACGAAGTTCATGGTGAGATATAAATACTTTCACTTGCTTCACCATAAAAATACAACGGAACCTATTATTTAACGAAAATGTACAAAATAATATTACAGAGCATTCACATTCACTTTATTCCTTAGTTAAAGTTTATAAAAGACACCAAAATTATTTAATTAAATAACATCTACAAAACCTATGCCAACAAGAAATAAATACAAACTATCTATTAAACGAAAACACTCACATGTTGGTCAAAAACAACAATATTGTTTACATTTCAGCTTGTACTCACCATCAGGTGAAAGATACGCTAAGTACCTATGCAATAGAAAACGATGAAAACAATGGCTCATAATTTCAAGTGAAACATATAGTTCATATTCTCTTATAAAACCATAAATCATTACTTACAAATCCGATCCATACTTTCATAGGTTCCACTGAAACATGTTCTTATATAAGAAAGCACACCACTTAGGCTTTTACCATGACAATAAGTGATGGCACTCTGGGTCTTTACCCCATCCATAAGTTCTTTTATCCACCATAAAATTCCGGGTATATCTAACCCTATTCATAAGTTCTTTTCTTCAGATTTTCCGGGAATCTGTTACCTTGTTCATATTGAGCTGTGTAGGGTCGTCCAGAAGTTCATATGTGGATCTAGCTTAGTGGTGCTCATTCATAGATACAGAAATTCATATCAAATTCAGAAATTCGTACTATTTATTTATATAAAAGGAAAATAAAAATTTTCATTTATACATATAATAAGTCCTCTAATATTGTTTCAAAGGATAGCATAAAGGTCATAGAAATCTATAGAAAAGATCTAGTTTTCATTAGAAAATAGATCAAATTATAAATAATAACCGGTTAACCGACCAGTTCAGTTAACCATGGGTTGACCGACTCTAAAAAATATCTCTAAAATCATGCTCTCTAGAATTGTGACCTAGAGATCACCAATCTACAGTTTGGTTAACCGGCCACCAAGCTCGGTTAGCCGCCCTATCCCAGAATCTACTACATTCTGAAGCAGAAATATGTTTTATTTTCAAGAGTTTTCCTCCCTTATTTCTCCTGTACCCTCTACACACATATATATCAAATCACATTCTTCATTATTTTATCCATTTATTCATTCCACTTAAACTCCAAAAATTATAAAATCTGTAAATTAGAAGTAAATCGTGCATATCAATCTCAATTAAACATATCCACTTGCCTTTGGGTTGAAAAGGACCTCCACATCTCAATCCTTGCTCAAAAACCCAAACCTAGGAAAAAAATCAAACCCACATAAATATCTATACAATTCAAGAGCTAACACGCTAAAACACTATCTAACACTAATTAATGGAAAGCCCCCAAATTATCCAACCTTAATAACAAGAAACCCTTACTTAGGAGAGAGGAATTAGAGATTCTCTAAGGGCATGTTTGTGTACACAAACTTTTCCGTGGAAAGGGGAAAAGTGTGTGGTTTTCCGCGGAAAACTCAGTTTTCATGCGTTTGGTGCGGAACAATTCCACGGAAACGCTTTCCTGCCTCGTCAGCATTTTCCTTAATAATTGTGGAAATGAGTTTCCTATGGGGGGGTATGGGAAATGGATTTCCTCGGAAAACTCCTCCGGCTTTTCCTCACTCTTGTCAATTTCAACCCAAAATTCTTCAACTCTTTCATTTTTTATTTCTTTAAATAAATTATTATTTAATGTTGAATAAATATATATACATGTTATGTTATTTTTCTTCAAAAAGTTATTTCACCAAATAAGAAATTTTCATTTTCTACAAGGAATCCACAGCCGCACCAAACAACATTAGCACCAATTCAACGAGGAAATTTTTTTTGCACCAAACATAAATTTCTAAATTCTACGGAAATCTTTTTCCAAGGTTTTCATTTCTATGGAATTTGCTGACGTGGCAATTTCCCCTTTCCGCGGAAAGGGTGTGTACACAAACGTGCCCTAAGGGCATGTTTGTGTAGCCCATTTCCGCGGAAAAGTTGACAGTTTTCCGCGGAAAACCTACTTTTCATGCGTTTGGTGCGGTAGTTTTCCGCGGAATCACTTTTTTGCCACATCAGCTTTTTCCTTCCTTACCATGGAAATGGACTTCCCATGGGGGGATATGGGAAGTCTATTTCCACAGAAAATTGGCCCTCCTTTTATAAACTCCATTTCCTACCCATTTCCTACCAAAGAGTAAACATTTGTTTTTTTGGAAGGAATCCGCAGCCGCACCAAACAACATTGCCACTAATTCATCAAAGAAAAACTTTTTGCACCAAACATGAATTTTTTACTTCCCCGGAAAACCTTTTCCGAGGTATTTAAAAACCATAGAATTTGATGATGTGGCAAATTCTTCTTTCCATGGAAGTTACATGTACACAAACGTGCCCTAAGAAAATTACGTCAATAGGAAGCTTAGGTCCTTTGGAAGTGGTGATGGTGATGGATTAGGAAAATAAATGAAAGAACAGAGACTCTGTTTGCAGAGAAATGAAAGGAAAAGAGACTATAAAGGAGGACTTTGAAGTGGTTTTGTAAAGGTGAGGATAGGATGGAAATTAGTCAATTTGTCTAAAAATGGACATTGGCCAGGCTTGGATTTAGAGGCTCTTCGATGGTCTGGATTGCGGTGATACAGAAGAATAAAGTTTAGGAAATTAAAATATCTATCCAACGGTAGTAAAATCTCAAAAATCTAAAATTATGAAAAGCCCTCCGTGTTTTCTGGAAATTGCTAATTACCCCTACAATACTAAAATGAACTCAGATCGAAACAAATTAAACTTCGCACACACAATCCTAATAATTAATTGGTTCTGTTTGGGTTTGTTGGACTGTTTAGTAGCTGTTTTATTTATTTATTTTTATTTGTGCGTTAGTATAATGTACAAGAAAGAGTGTCCAAAATAAAATAAAAAGAATTTCAAGCCGGGACACGTTTTAAACGTTTCTAAGCTAGGACACGTTCACCAAATGTATGAACTCTCATCTACATGTAAACCCATTTCAAATATTGGCCACTAGGGTCTGTATCAGCTAATGCATGCTGGTTCTCCGGAAATTTATATATGCGTATTAATATGATTGGAAATTCTATATGCACCCCAAAAATTGCTGAGTACACCTGTTGGAAAAATGGCTAAGAGAACCCACCTTTAGGCTATCTTTGGGCCAAACTAAAAGTGGGACCCACTTATAGTTTTAGGTGAGAATACATGGGAATGTAATCTACTCCATGAGTAGATTAATGACATGTATTTGGTTGCTCTAATCCATTAAGGAGTGAATGAGAAATTGTCTCCTAAACACCACTATTTGAACATGTTAAACATGGAAAGGAAGTGGTGAACTTGCTTCCCACATCGCTTGGGAGCAAAAGACTCTTTGGGTATAAATATACATACATTGGTTGTATAAGATGAGCCCCAAGGGGCATCCCACTTTTGTGGAGGAGGGAGGACATAGATCCTTGTTGGGTCACCATGCGCGCCGCCCCGAACCGCCGGGCCTGGGCCTGGGCCTGGGCCTCACACGCGGGTTGGGCCTGGCTCGGCCCATTACCATTTATTATTTTTGGAGAAATTTTATTTAATTAAAATTTCTTTTCCAAAGGGTGTGTCCAAGAGGTGTGTGCCCATTCGCAGTTGAAAGGGTGTCCAAACCCATCCAACAGTTTGTGTCCAAAGAATAAGCACCTGTTCAGTGAACAGTCATTGTTCTGAACAGGTGCAACCCCATCTGAACTGACCTGTAGAAGGCTATAAATGCATACTGTTTTCATTGTTCTGAACAGGTGCAACCCCATCTGAACTGACCTGTAGAAGGCTATAAATGCATACTGTTTTCAGCCTTTTTCATCATCCTGTTTTCACTGCAATTGTTGCATCAAATCCGAGTCTGCATTGTCAGTCAAGAAAGAGTCCTGCTGTTGCACTCTGGTTCAAACAGTCACATAGTTTTGCAGTGCTGCTACTGTGTGTTGATCATTGTATACTGGGAGACAGAAGCCACTAAAGCCTGTTAGCACCATTGCAGGGGCGAAATTTGTCTTAAGGACATAGTGTTAAACACTAGCCTTGATCTGCCTTCTACTGCGAATTTCTGAGTTTCGTAAAAGACAACAACGAAGTACTGTTATTCTGCCTTCAAACAGTAAGAGAATTTCAATTCAAAGATTACTTTCTGTAACTCTGTTTTTATACTTAGTTTGATTCACTGTTGAGAGGATCTGTAATCCTAATACTGAATGTTATCACTGTGTACTCGGATTAACAATCTTAAGACAAATTCTTTCTCTCTCAATTCTGAGTACACCATCAGTTTAATTCAGTATTACTGATTTCGGTTTCTGTCAGTTTTCTACTGGTTTCTTCTTCTTCTTTGTCTGAAACCAGTATTGTGAAACTGAGGCTCTCTCTTCATGCAAAACTTAGCAGAACTCTAGTCTGTTCTGTGCCTTTAATAAAAGTAATCAGTAAGTCTGAGTTACTGTTTACAGTGTTCTGTATTTTTTTCTTTCTGAACGTAATCAGTAAGTCTGAGTTACTGTTTACAGTTCTATTACTTTAAATTCTGCAGAATTCTTTGTGGTAATTTCTGATTCTGTTATACAGTTATGGGTATTGAGAAGAATACTCCAGTCAGTACCCATGGCCCCGTTTTGGTGAACCATGGGGAGAAACCTGAGAAGTTCAATAGTACTGAGTTTAAGAGATGGCAACAGAAAATGTTGTTCTATCTCACTACCTTGAACTTGGCTAGGTTCCTCCATGAAGAAGCTCCTGCTTTAAAAGAAGATGAGACAGACAAGCAAGTTGTTGCTGCTGTAGATGCCTGGAAGCATGCTGACTTCCTCTGTCGAAACTATATACTCAATGGACTAGACAACACATTATATAATGTGTATTGTTCATTGAAGACTGCTAAGGAATTATGGGATTCACTTGACAAAAAGTACAAGACTGAAGATGCCGGAATGAAGAAGTTCGTTGTTGGCAGATTCCTTAACTACAAGATGAGTGATTCCAAGGCAGTAATCAATCAAGTTCAGGAACTTCAAGTCATTCTCCATGAAATTCATGCAGAAGGAATGTCTCTTAGTGAGTCTTTCCAAGTGGCAGCAATCATTGAAAAATTGCCACCACTTTGGAAGGATTTTAAGAACTACCTTAAGCATAAGCGAAAGGAGATGAGACTTGAAGACCTGATTGTCAGATTGAGGATAGAGGAAGACAATCGTGCATCTGAGAAAAAGGCAGGAAAAACCTTCACTGAAGCTAAGGCTAATGTGGTGGAACATGGGCAGAACCCCAAGAAGAGGAAGAACCCTTCCAATGGTCAAAGACAAAGTCCCAAGGACAACAAGAAGTTCAAAGGGAATTGCTATGTGTGCGACAAACCAGGCCACCGTGCTAAGGACTGTCGTAAGCGCAAGGACCAAGGAAATACAAGTAAGAAACCAGCGCAGGCCAACATGACAGAAATGGACAATCTCTCCACTGATGTTTCAGACATCAATCTTTCTGCTGTGGTCTCAGAAGTCAATCTGGTTGGCAACACCAGAGAATGGTGGGTGGACACTGGGGCCACTCGACATGTCTGCTCCAATAAAGACATGTTCTCCACTTATAATGCAACAAACGAAGAACAACTCTTTATGGGTAACTCTGCCTCTTCGAAGATTGAAGGCCAAGGACAGGTAGTACTGAAAATGACTTCTGGAAAGGAACTCACCCTCAACAATGTGCTGCATGTACCTGATATTCGTAAGAATCTGGTATCAGGCTCACTACTGAGTAAGAAGGGTTTCAAACTTGTATTTGAGGCGGATAAGTTTGTCCTCACTAAGTCTGGGATGTACGTGGGCAAAGGGTACATGAGCGATGGGCTCTTTAAAATGAATGTAATGACCATTGTACCTAATAAGAAAAACTCTTCTGCTTATATGCTTGAGTCTTCTAATGTGTGGCATGGTAGATTAGGTCATGTTAACTATGATGCATTGCGTAGATTAGTTAATATGGAATGTTTGCCTAAATGCAGTTTTGATTCAAATATCAAATGTGAAACATGTGTCGAAGCTAAACTCACTAGAACTTCTTTTCATTCAATTGAACGAACTTCTGAACCTCTTCAGTTAATTCATTCTGATATATGTGACCTCAAGTTTGTTCAAACTAAAGGTGGTAAGAAATATTTTCTTACATTCATTGATGATTGCACAAGATACTGTTATGTTTACTTACTGAGAAGTAAAGATGAGGCCTTGGAAATGTTCAAACATTACAAGAATGAGGTTGAGAATCAACTTGAGAAGAAAATCAAGGTGATAAGAAGCGATAGAGGAGGTGAATACGAATCACCTTTTGGTGAATTTTGTTCACAGCATGGTATTATACACCAAACTACCGCTCCTCAGCAAAATGGTATTGCTGAAAGGAAAAACAGAACTTTAAAAGAAATGATGAATGCTATGTTAATAAGTTCTGGATTACCTTAGAATTTGTGGGGGGATGCTATACTCTCCGCAAATTATATTCTTAACCGAATACCTCAAAAGAAAACCAATAAGACCCCTTACGAGTTGTGGAAAGGCAGAATGCCTACTTACAAATACTTGAAAGTGTGGGGGTGTTTGGCTAAAGTGGCAGTTCCTACACTTAAAAAGGTTAAAATAGGACCAAAGACAGTTGACTGTGTTTTCATTGGGTATGCTCATAATAGCAGTGCGTATCGATTTATAATTCACAAATCTGAGATTCCTGATATGCATCATAATACTATTATTGAGTCAAGGAATGCATCGTTCTTTGAACATGTATTTCCTAATAAACCCTCACAGGAATCGAGTTCTCTTAAACGAACTCAAGATACTGCTAATAGCAGTCATCCAAACCAACAAGAGATTGATGAACCTAGACGGAGTAAGAGGGCTAGAACATCAAAAACGTTTGGTTCAGATTTTCTAACATTTCTGTTAGAAGATGAGCCTCAAAGCTTTAAAGCAGCGGTGTCTTGTCCCGAGGCACCATATTGGAAAGAGGCAATAAACAGTGAAATTGAATCCATTTTGCAAAATCATACGTGGGAACTAGTGGATCTTCCACAAGGTTGCAAAACTCTTGGGTGCAAGTGGATATTCAAGAGAAAGATAAAAGCAGATGGATCAATTGAAAAATACAAAGCCAGGATTGTTGTTAAAGGGTACAGACAAAAAGAAGGCTTGGATTATTTCGACACTTATTCACCAGTTACGAGGATAACATCCATTCGAATGTTAATTGCAATTGCTGCGATACACAATTTCGAGATACATCAAATGGATGTAAAGACCGCTTTCCTTAAATGGTGAATTAGATGAGGAAATATATATAGAACAACCCGAAGGGTTTAATGCTCCAGGACAAACCAAGAAAGTTTGTCGACTTGTCAAATCTCTATGGATTAAAACAAGCACCTAAGCAATGGCATGAAAAATTTGACAGTTTGATGATGTCAAATGGGTTTAAGATCAATGAATGTGACAAGTGTGTATATGTCAAGAGCACTAACAATGGCTGTGTCATTATTTGCTTATATGTTGATGATTTGCTGATTATGGGTAGTAATGATGGAATCATTCAAACTACCAAGAGAATGTTAAACAATAAGTTTGATATGAAAGATATGGGTGTTGCTGATGTCATACTAGGAATTAAAATTTCTAAATCATCGGATGGACTGATATTATCTCAATCGCACTATATTGAGAAAATACTCCAGAAATATAATCAAGATAATAGCAGTCCAGCGAGAACACCTATAGATATTAGCATCCATCTATCAAGAAATACTGGAAAAGGCATATCCCAACGCGAATATGCGCAAATAATTAGGAGCCTAATGTATGTCATGAATTGCACTCGTCCTGACATTGCATATGCTGTTAGTAAATTGAGTAGATACACAAGTAACCCAGGATCAGACCATTGGAATGCCATAGTCAGGGTTTTAAGATATTTAAAATACACTCAAAACTATGGATTGCATTACTCGAGATACCCAGCAGTACTTGAAGGATACTGTGATGCCAACTGGATATCAGATACCACTGATTCAAAATCCACAAGTGGATATCTATTCACGCTTGGTGGTGCAGCGGTATCATGGAAATCTTCTAAACAAACTTGCATTGCTAGATCCACGATGGAATCTGAGTTTATTGCACTGGATAAAGCTGGCGAAGAAGCTGAATGGCTTCGTCAATTCCTAGAAGATATTCCAATGTGGTCAAAACCTCTGCCTCCTATCTGCATTCACTGCGATAGTCAATCAGCAATTGGAAGGGCGCAGAATCACATATATAACGGTAAGTCTCGACATATTCGTCGGAGACATAATACCGTGAGACAACTGCTCTCTAATGGCATTATGACTATTGAGTACATAAAGTCCATGGATAACATTGCGGATCCCTTTACCAAAGGTTTAGCGAGAGAGCCAGTAAATCGTTCATCGAGGGGAATGGGCTTAAAGCCTATGAATGAAAAGTCGCCATAATGGCAACCCAACCTAGTTGACTGGAGATCCTAAGATCTAGGTTCAAAGGGACAACCGAATTGTGTGTGACTTAACGATATCACTATGAAGATAATATCTTCTGCTCATTCCTATAATAATAATAGTGATACCTGTAGCGGAAATTAGGGTAAGCAAGGCTTTTAATGATTCTTATATCTTGACTAATCAAGTGGGGTATAGCAGGATACTCTTAATAAGAATCACCTATGTGAGTGTGAACTGGGCCGTTTCTATGAGAATAATAAGGCTAAATTCTCTAAAGCACTCATGAAAACCAGGCATTGTTCAGGGCCAAAATGAACACAATCATTAGAACCAACTGTGTCCGGAAAGATTCTGTGTGAACTCTATTGTCTCGGTTTACGTAAAAGGTTGAGTAGTTCAAGACATCACGTTCACTGTTCAACCAGTAAATTCGATAGTACTTCACAAGGGAAGGTTCAAGGCCACAAGCTACCTTTCTCTATACAGAGAATTTCCAATTGTACTCTCTCTATGTGTCTGCATTTCATTTCATTGCTTTCAGTCAATTTCATTCCTGTGGGGGATTGTTGGAAAAATGGCTAAGAGAACCCACCTTTAGGCTATCTTTGGGCCAAACTAAAAGTGGGACCCACTTATAGTTTTAGGTGAGAATACATGGGAATGTAATCTACTCCATGAGTAGATTAATGACATGTATTGGGTTGCTCTAATCCATTAAGGAGTGAATGAGAAATTGTCTCCTAAACACCACTACTTGAACATGTTAAACATGGAAAGGAAGTGGTGAACTTGCTTCCCACATCGCTTGGGAGCAAAAGACTCTTTGGGTATAAATATACATACATTGGTTGTATAAGATGAGCCCCAAGGGGCATCCCACTTTTGTGGAGGAGGGCGGACATAGATCCTTGTTGGGTCACCACCAAACAACACACGCTGCGCGCGCGCCCCGCCCCGCCCCGAACCGGGCCCGGGCCTGGGCCTGGGCTTCACACGCGGGTTGGGCCTGGCTCGGCCCATTACCATTTATTATTTTTGGAGAAATTTTATTTAATTAAAATTTCTTTTCCAAAGGGTGTGTCCAAGAGGTGTGTGCCCATTCGCAGTTGAAAGGCTGTCCAAACCCATCCAACAGTTGTGTCCAAAGAAGAAGCACCTGTTCAGTGAACAGTCATTGTTCTGAACAGGTGCAACCCCATCTGAACTGATCTGTAGAAGGCTATAAATGCATACTGTTTTCAGCCTTTTTCATCATCCTGTTTTCACTGCAATTGTTGCATCAAATCCGAGTCTGCATTGTCAGACAAGAGAGAGTCCTGCTGTTGCACTCTGGTTCAAACAGTCACATAGTTTTGCAGTGCTGCTACTGTGTGTTGATCATTGTATCCTGGGAGACAGAAGCCACTGAAGCCTGTTAGCACCATTGCAGGGGCGAAATTTGTCTTAAGGACATAGTGTTAAACACTAGCCTTGATCTGCCTTCTACTGCGAATTTCTGAGTTTCGTAAAAGACAACAACGAAGTACTGTTATTCTGCCTTCAAACGGTAAGAGAATTTCAATTCAAAGATTACTTTCTGTAACTCTATTTTTATACTTAGTTTGATTCACTGTTGAGAGGATCTGTAATCCTAATACTGAATGTTATCACTGTGTACTCGGATTAACAGCACCCACGTTCTAAAGAAAAAAATCACTGTTCATTAAAAAATATGGGTGTATTCGGTAATTTTTTGAGTGCATATAGAATTTCCCTAATATAATTCCCAGTACACACAGGCGCTGAAGGTGCCCAATGAACGATACATGCCAACATGGATTTTCTCCTATCAAATCACCCAATCTCCCATCACAAGAACGTACTTGTGATTGTGAAAATGGAGAGAGAAGCTCCAATTCCACGAGCAATGGCCACTGGCCTAATGTTGTTGCTTCTCTCCAACAATCCCCTTTCTATTACATCAACGCATGTTGGGTTATTACCTTACTAAAGATCTAAACCGTTACAACCCCACCTTATTTACTCATTGCAGGCTTGAGCTGAAGCACTATAAATTTATTATTTATGCACCATGGTCCATGAGGCCATCTTTTGGTACAATGAAGTATCTATTAATAATTACTCTCTTGAATCTTTGTGGGAAAGATGGTGAAAGGAATTTGTATTCTATTACATGGCAAGGATTGTATGGTCAATTTGGTTTTAGAAATTTATCCATACCTGTCAATCTTTCTTATATGACAGGTAAGAGATGTAGACACAATAGTGTCGCTCGATCTAAGGACTAATAAAAGTAGCTAGGAATGAAATTATGATATGGGCGAGCAAAGGGTGTATTGTACAGTTAATCTAATGTGGAAATTAGTAAAGTGGCAAACGACGTACTTTTCATCATACCAACCATCATCTACTCCTCCATTCCAATTTCCATGTGACCTTGGAAGGTTATACTGTTCTCATTGATTGCTCACTCAGATTCCGGATCCAACGCTGCTGCTTTTTTTGTGTGTTTGTTGAAGCAGTGGGAATGTGGGATATACCTCTTTCCATGATTCTTGATTTCTACCAGAGGAATTCTCTGCATTCTTATCCCTTCACATGAATAATTGAAATCTTCCTACCGAGGAAATGTCTGTTTCTTTTACGAGGAGGAAAAAAAAACATGCCGCGCAACTGATGATTGAAATGGGGCTGTCTGAAATCTGAAAAATCGATAACAATTTTCCTCTTTTCAGTGTACACACAAAGTAGTACTTGCAATGCATGTTTGTGCTACAAGTGGGGCCTTCCGGAAGATTGCTACAGTTGATTTTTTCGGTGCCACTGCTGGTTTGGCCGATTGGAATCACATGACACAGATTAGATAGATGCCCCTTCTTCAAGGGCGGCTTCTAATTTTCGGGGCCCTAGACGAGTTCTTAAAGTGTAGCCCTATCCGTGTACCCATCGATAAATGATAAAAAAATAAAAGATAATTTTTTTTATTATTTGATCGAAAATTAAGTCTAAACTCCTTACCTACTACCGAATCATAATTGTATTTCACATTAACCAATTAACACCAAAATTCAATTACAAAAACTAAACACTACCGAAAAACTACTAGTCTTCTTGCATTTCTAGCTGCGAAATCACTAATTACGTCTTCATAATCAAGCTTTTCTACCAAAGACTTTTCAATAGAAAATATAGCCAATCCATTTAATCTTTCTTGAGACATGGTTGATCGAATGTAAGATTTGATCAACTTTAACTTTGAAAAGTTTCTTTCTGCAGATACAACAGTAACTGGTATAGTCAGTAGAATTCTCCATACAACCCATGCATTTGAAAAATAATTATCCCGTGACTTCAAATGATTTAGCATGTCGATTGCTTTCTTTGCGTTATCTGGTAAAAGATCTCTCATGATTCTTAACTCCGAAAATAAATCTGTCCAATCAATATCAGAAACACTATCATGTTTCAAAAATTCTTCAAGATTGTTGCAAGAAGCCTTTAAAGTATCTAGATTTGCAGACTTTAACTTCTCCAAATCAAACAAGAACCCAAAAATTTTCTCATACACTTCAAACTGCTCAAAAATAAGAAGTAGTTAACTCAAAAAGATTCTTCAGCTGATTATGTCACATCTTCACTAACATTCTCATCGAACTATTTTTTTCTACGAATGATCCGCCTTTCACGAAAAAACAGGTTGAATTTCCATCGTAGTTGCAATATCCTTAGCTTCTGCCATGGCTTCTTCGAATCCAGATTCTCTATACTTATTAAAAATAGAAATAAGTTTTTTCAATTCATGTATGGCCATATCAATTTGCATGTCTTCAGTTTGAAAGTTTTTGCTAACAGAGTTAACAGCAAAAAGTAAATAATGCCAAATTACCATGGCAAGCAAAAACTCAAAACTTTCAATTTCATGTATCGCTAGTGACTCGGCTTCACTCTTTGTTTTAGGATCGTCACTATTTTCGGCCAAATAAACCAAAGAATCTCTTATTTTCGGAGCTTGATGTCTAACTGCACGAACATTGTCCACATGGTTCTCCCAACGTGTTGCTGACAATGATTTTAGCGATAGACCTGACTTGGGCTTCACATCTTTGACATGATCTTTAAACACTTTCCACCTTTTTGTAGAAGAAAAAAACAATGAATAGATCCGTTGTACCACTCCAAAAAAGGATGTAGCTCGTGAATAGGAGTTAGCCATATCACAAAGTGTAAGATTCAAACTATGACAGCCATATGGGGTGTACAAGGCTCTAGGATTTATTTCAAGTAGTCTACTTTGAACTCCTTTGTATTTTCCTTTCATATTAGATCCATTGTCATACCGTTGCCCTCTTATATCACCAATATCAAGCTCAAGAGTGTTCAAAATATTTTTAAGTGTGTCAAATAGGCTCAGTCCTGATGTGTCATCCATAATCAAAAATTCTAAAAAGAACTCTTCAATCTTTGGTGCACTTGATGTAACATCCACAAATCGAATCACAAGCGACATTTGCTCTTCATAACTAATATCTGGTGTACAGTCAAGTATTATTGAAAAATACCTGGCTTCTTTGATTTTCTGGACAATAGTATTTTTCACCTCACTTGCTAACAACTCTATCAATTCATTTTGAATCTTATGACCAAGATAATGATAATGAATTTCCTTACTTTGAATGCGACGAAGGTGCTCTTTCTGTATTGGATCAAATTCAGCAATAATTTCGATTATACTTAAAAAAATTCCATCTTCTCATGATAAATCTTCTCATTTTTCCTACAAAAAGCCAAATTTCGTTTAGCAAGTGCTTTCACTACAGCAAGTATTCTTAGTAACACTTGTCGCCAATGTTCCCTCTCTCTGCTGATTTCTTCTTGCACTTTTATATCAATTGTTTCATTCTTGTCAAATATCTTCTTTAGTTCATACCAACTATTCCAATGAAGAAGGTGCTCTGGAGATGATTGATGCTCTGAAAGCCTCCTACTTAGGTTATGCCAGTCGCAATATCCTTCACTGTCCAATTGAAAAGTGTTCGCATGTTGCTTGAACAACTTACAACAAAAACAAAAGACTTTATCCAAAGAAACAGAATATATGAGCCATGTTCTATCATTTTCAAATCCATTTGGCATTTTGCGAGTGTAGTGCTTCGAAGAGAAATGTTTGCCAAGATGATCTCTGGGAAAATCAATATTAGTAATTCTTATAAGACCCTTTTCGACAAGTAAATCTCTATAATTTTGACCAATCTTGTCCCAATTTGCTGGATCGTAGTAGTTTACAGCCAAAACATTATCATTCACCAAAGGTTCAACATTCTTGTTCACTAAAGGTTCAACGTTTTCATTCACCAAGCCTCAACATCTTCATTCACTGAAGGCTCAACGCTTTCATTCACTAAAGCTTCAACAATTTCATTCAATTCATGTTCTTCATTATCATCGTCATTCGTTTCTTCAACGTCAACCAAAGTTTCATAACTTTCATTTGAACTTTCTACTTGTCCTTTTTACTAAAAAACTTCAGTATATCTCCTCTTTGAGATTGAACAACATCGTCTAATCTTGTTTCTTTTTTCCTTTCTCAGAGGCAGAAGGATATTTTATAGTCGGGGGCATGATGTAAGTAAAAATTCTTTTTCCTTTTTTTTTTTAACTGCTAGTGGTGGGATTCAGGTTGGGCCCACATTGAATCAGGTTGGAACTGCATGGGTCCAACTATCCAACGAGATAAGACACTGTCACACTGATACACCTTACACCGGTACACGTGTGGATTGTGGGAGAGAGAGCCCTTTAGGCTTTAGTCTTTACCAACTTGGGATGCGTGCGGATTGCATAAAGAAAGTAAAAGAAAGAAAAGCTTTTACCTTACCTGATTTGACTTGGAAAGCAAGAAGCCAAGAAGAGAAAACCTGAAAACGGAGAGGAGATGGGTGGAAGTGTGGAATTGTGGAAGGCACTACCGTCTGGGCCGGTCTGGGCGGTCTGGCGATGGGGCTGACCGACGGTGCAGACAGTGGAGCGGGTTGGATGAGGATCTTGGATGATGAAGAGGCAGAGCGATTCCAGATGGCTTCCAGTCCCAAAACTCAGACCTTCCCCTTCTCCTTCTTCTTCTGTCTTCTATTTCTTCTTTCTGTTTCTCTGTTTTTTTTTTCTTCTGCTGGGACATGGGTGGGATTTGGACGAGGTTGGAGGGACGAAGGGGTTTTGCCAAAGGTTGGACAGGAGGAAAGAATCTATTAAGACCGAATTTTCTGGCCTGACTGCCTAATCCCAGCGTCATTCAGGCCGGAAAATCCAGACTGAATAACACAGCTTCTTTTGGAAGGCAGGGATTTTGACGAGGCAGAGGTGGCCCAGGTGGGGTTCGGTTCGATTGGGCCAGGACTTTTTTTGGAAGGCATGGATTTTTTTTTCGATTGGGCCAGGGATTTTTTTTTGGAAGGCAGGGATTTTTTTTTTTTTTTGTTGACTTGGGGGCCCCCATTTTGGGCCAAATTTTGGGGCCCCAACCCACCGCCTATGTGGGATGTCCCCATGGCCGGTCCTGCATGTAATTGACCCGAAACTTGATATATGAGCCCAAGGGTGGCATAGTGTCACGAATTGGGATCATATAAGTCAAGTGTAATCTGAATGATCTGCTTTACACTATCCCGATATCTGGCCCATTGCTAAAAACAGAGGAGAGATGATACTTTGAATGGTTTGGATTTAAGTTGGGCCCATCATCGATATCAGTGGTTACTTTCTATTTTCATTGGTCCATGGGCCCTAAAACTGCTATTAGCCTTGGGCCTGATCAACCGTCTTAACCCATCAACATGTGAGTTATGGACTTTTGCAGACGATAAATTAATTGGTGATTGGAAGCTACTTTTTTTTTTGTTTTTTTGGGTAAAAGGAAGCTACTCTTAGAAGTAATGTTTCTTCTTGGCTTCTGTGGCTATCACAGGTCATGGCCTTTGACCTTTGTTTGGATAGTCAAGCTTGACTTTTGGCCTTTTTAGATGATGATGGGTCATGACCATTGGATCTTTGAAGTTTTTGTTTTGTCTTTTTTTCTTTTTTGGGTGTTACCCCAGCCCGGCCTAGGCTTAGACCCAAGAGAGCCCACACAAGTCGGAAGAAGAAGTCCATATAAATGGAAAGAACGGCATGATCCCTGGGGGCAGCTGGGGTTGCCAACCAAATGAAGATCCTCTTGTTGTTGGATCTTTGTGGTAATAATGGACAATGTTGTTAGTACTTTTGTATTGGCTAATTCATGTTGGACAAAACTTTAGGAGTCTTTGAGTTGTATTTCTTATTTAGAAAAGGACTCCGAAGATAGAAGAGGGAAGGACTCTAAGAAGAAGAAAGCTGGAAGAAAAAGAGTGCTGAATTTTTGTTTCTTCAATCCCAGTAAAGTCCGCTCGAGCGACCATGAATTCGCTCGCGCGAAGGCGAGACAGAGGCGTGTTCGCTCGAGCGAAGTAAGAGTCCGCTCGAGCAATAGTGCGCAGAGTTTTAGGAAAGTCTTATTTTCTGATACGAACTTGTTTCCCTTTGAGACTCTGTTTCCCAGTTTAAGTCCTACTTGTGCACTAAGTACTAGGCACGAATTTGGGGCTATATATAGGGTGTTACTCTCAACCCCAAGTACAACCACCACTCTCATTAATATAAGTCAGAGAGATCATTAGAGAGAGTTTATTATCTAGAGCGATTGAGAGATTGTTCTGAAGGCTACTCTAGAAGGTCACTGTTGGTTCTGCTTTTCGAATGAGAAGATAGTTCATCTTGATTGGCAACGTGCGAGGAGATCAAATAAGGAGAACGGGGCACGTTGGATTTCATGTCAGTTGATTCTTTACAAGAATTAGTCTTGAGGTCGATGTATAGACTGAGGTACAGGTGCTCGTGAGTATATTTTGTAACTGTTAGTGAACTTTTGATTTCTGGTTCGTGGTTTTTCTCCCTGGATAGGGTTTCCACGCTATATTCTGTGTCTGCCTTCTTATGGTGATTGCTTGGTAGATTTAATTGCTAGTTCGTCTGATAGTTTATTTCTGCTGTGCATTGCTTGATTAATTAGAACTAATAATATTTCATTCTAGTGGTGCCCATAAATTTGG
This sequence comes from Litsea cubeba, assembly GCA_012931725.1. Taxonomy (NCBI): domain Eukaryota; kingdom Viridiplantae; phylum Streptophyta; class Magnoliopsida; order Laurales; family Lauraceae; genus Litsea; species Litsea cubeba. Next base: position 114,018,546 of record CM022947.1, on the reverse strand, counting down.
ACTTTCAAATGTGCTTCATTTGTTTTTGTTAAATGGGCTTACTTAGTATCAGCACTTCATGGGCCCAGAAGGTAGATGGCCATGGACCTTGATCTTGCAAATGCCTGATTTGGTGTGTAACTGCAAAATTTTTAATCAATATTTGGATATTGAACGATCATGGGCCATAAAGAGGATGGTCATACATCTTGGTGAATTTGAAGGTAATGTGGAGTTGTAGATCTCAATTTTAATCGACCTTGGACATTCATTGTCAATAGGGATTGCGGGTCGATCATAATTGAAATCCACTGCTCATTTCAGAAGTTACATATGGATTTTTGTTGTCCCTTTATTAGGTTTTTGACTAAATGGGCTTTGGGCCTTTCATGTCTTTGATGGGCCATGGCCTGATATGTATTTGATTGGGTGAATCATGATCTAGTTAATTTTACCAGTTCGTGGTCAATGCATCTTATGCTTTGCTTCATGTTAATGATCCCAGTTTGTTAGGTTTGGATGAGATAATTCATAATTATGGATCCTCCATGCTACTGCAATTCTTTTTTAAAATTAGGACTGTAGGGTAGCTTTTAGATCTAAGATTTGAATCAATGATACGATAGGTTTAGGTCCCATTCATGGTCTCCCTGAATATTATTATATCAGGATACAATACATGGATGCGTAGCAATCTCCACGATAGTTGTTCAGAAACTGGGCCGAATTTTAGGCCCATTTGCAAAAATAAGGCCCAGGTACAAAGAATCTGCAGTGGGATTATCATTTTTAACCGTTGCTATGATCACTAAAACATGTTTACATGGGCCCATGTGTTTAATATGGTTGGCTTATAAAACTGTACATTCGGAGGGTCGGGACCCGGCAACTCTTGCTGCTTGATAAGACCAGTAGGAGGTCAAAAGGCCATCAGAAAAGCCCTGAATCAGCATGGCCCATTTTATTAATGTAAACATATTCAAGTCCCAAATCTTGAGCCCACTTAAGGTTTTATTCGCTGAACAGCTGGGCTTTAGTCCTGCACGACTGGTTCTTTTACCCATCAAGATAGGACGAGGCCCATGTCAATCCTTAGTCCAATTACATAATTTAGCCCAAAAGCTGAGTTGCCATATTCATGCAGATGGGTTCAGGGTCATCTAAATGTGGTTATCTGGGAATAATTAGGAGCCCATGGGGCCAGGGTTCTGGTGGTCCCAGCGATTGATTTGGTGGGCCATAAATTTCCCTGATAAGATTATCAAGCACCTGCACAAAGAAGTGCAAGAGCAGGAAAGTTTTTCTGTTCATGTTGCAGCATATGTGCTGCTCTTTACAAATTACAAGGGATAGATCCTGGGCTCTCATCAGGCGAGTCTCACTAAAAACATTTGCAAGCCCAGAAACTGGACTACTTCTATATTTATAAAATATTTATTTTATTTTACTATTTTCCTTTTTTAACCTTTATGGAATTTTTTAATCAGCCCCTAATTGATTGTGAACCCTGGCCCACAGTAGGCTATGTTCCTCTGCCTACCTAGGTTTGACTCTCTTACTCTCACTTTCGAAGGAAATCCTCATAATAAAATGCATCAGTTGGTTAAACAGGTGAGGCTTTTAGCTAAGACATGCTCTACCCAAATGCATGAACTTTCATAATTTACATGTAAAATGAAGCACCATTACTCAGTTTAGGAAGATCCAAATGGGTCCTATTTGCCAAATTTTCTGATTGTTTTAGGAAACAAACATTTTTCAAAATGAGATTTGCTTCAAACTTTTTTGGGTCAGCCCTATCAATGCACACCCAATAACCTCCCAGAATAGCTGCATTGGTTACCTGATCTGACCAAACTTAGGTTGGAAAAAAGCACCTCAGGTAGGCTTCAGGGTGGGTTGAGGTAGCAGTTAGATTGGTCCATCTAGAACTTGTGTTGGGCTTGGGTTGACCCTGAACATGGCCAGCCCTTGTTATTAGCACCAAGCAAAGCCCATTCACTGGATTGTCCTGTAACACTAGAAACTTATCTGGGTCACTTATTTCCCAGGTCCCAAAGCAGCTCGGTAAAATCCAAACCATTGATCCAAATTACTCTGTCATGGAAGGACAATTACACAAAAAATATACTGACCTAACAAATATTTGGCTCCATAACCTCCTACACATGGTTTTAAATACTAGCCAATACGCACCGTATGCATGTTAGTTTCTCAAAAAATTGATACCAATCAATGTGATACCCAATTCCACGCTGGATGAATGATACAGAATATTATTTCATTTGCTCAGTTAAAATAAAATCACCTCTATATACTTTCTGTATCATCAAGACAACCAATACATATCAATCTTTTTCCCTGAAGATACAGAGTGGATAAAACACACTTAGAACCTGTGCTCCAACATGAGCACAAAAAGGGATATTTATGGAGATCAGATGTTGAGTACTGCAACTGAGTTTGCCAACTCTAACCAGTTGGCTCAGGCCGAGTCACTTGACCCAGTTTTAGAAATGTGGAACAAGCAAGTGGTGGTATCACACCCTTATTTTATATACATTAGAAAGTTTTTTTTGTTTTGGGTAGAAATACACTAGAAAGTACTCAAACAGTAACTTGGCCCTCGCTATATTCTATCTTGAGATCTCCCATCATCGAAGTATGCTTTACCATTACACGATGGGTTGATTCTAAATCTATTGCAATATTTGGGCTTTCAAAAGCCTACCTTTACTCTCTGCATCACAGCTCATAATGCTGCACTTAATACAAACATTAGAAGGCCCCCTTTTACTGTGGATCAAAGCTTATAAATCCTGTACTTGTTAATATCAACAAAAGGCTATCCGACATAGCTTTAGTAGTAAAGGTTCTTTTTAAGTAGAAACCAAAAGAAAAGGTGTTCAAACACTTAGTCATATCAAATCAGGTCATTGTAACAACAGAATATGAACAAAACAGACGTATCATGGACTTATGCAATTGGCTACATGGAATGCAGTAGGGGCCTTTTCTTCTATCAAATCACCCGTCTCCCCTCACAAAAAAAATGTGATTTTGAATATGGAGAGAAAAGCCTCAGTTCCACTACGATGGTCACTGGCCTATGTTTCCACTCTCTCGGACAATCCAGTTTCAACTTTCAAGGGATGTTAAACTATCTTGTCCCAAACTTTCACTAATTCTCTTTTATCTTTAAATGGGACACCATGCTTCCCCAATAGAGACCTTTTTTCTTGATAATTGCTTTGGGGTGCTTTGATAAAAGTACCATAAAACTCATTCTTTCAAGCTTGGCTTGTTATTTACTTTTCTTTTGGCATTTGCAGAAGTGGATCTTAGAGTTTTTATTGAACAAAACAGAGGTTGGGGCCTTTTCTTCTATCAAATCACCCATCTCCCCTCACAAAAACATGTGATTTTGAATATGGAGAGAAAAGCCTCAGTTCCACTACGATGGTCACTGGCTTATGTTTCCACTCCCTCAGACAATCCAGTTTCAAGGGATGTTAAACTATCTTGTCCCAAACTTACACTAATTCTCTTTTTACCTTTAAATGGGACACTATGCTTCCCCAATAGAGACCTTTTTCCTTGATAATTGCTTTGGGGTGCTTTGATAAAAGTACCATGAAACTCATTCTTTCAAGCTTGTTATTTACTTTTCTTTTGACGTCATTTGCAGAAGTGGATCTTTGAGTTTTTATTGACAATGACCCAAAAAAGAAAACCATCAAACTACACAAACAAGTAGATGGCATGCTTCCTCCATTTTGTATACATAAGAGAGATAAAGATATGTAAATGTAGGTCCTCATGGGAAGCATGGAAGTAGGCTGTCTTGAAAATGGGTAGTTGAAGACACCAGGCTCTTGTTGTGTTATACAAGTACAACGAGACATTGCCACCTTTTTCCAAGTCCCATCATTGCTGACAAGATGAATGGCTCTGCTTTTCCCACATGCTTACGGCCATTCTCATCTAATATATATATATATATATATATTTCCATATATATAAATATATATATGGGAGTATTTAAGTGCATCCATCCCTCATCATTTTGGTGAGGGACACTCTCCTTTTGGAAAATGTCAAGTACAAAAAGTACTTGACACTCCCCTTTCTGTACTTGACACTTTCCAAAAGGAGAGTGTCCCTCACCAAAATGATGAGGGATGGATGCACTTAAATATATATATATATATATATTGCTCTCAAATGGTATGAAATTCTCATAGATTATCCTTTGTTTGCATCTCAATAACACGAGTAAAAAGAAAAAGCTACCTTTAAAACATTAAAGGAGAATTTTTCATATTTCTTGGAACCTAAGTTTAGAGGGAAGCAATTTATGGTAGTCATACCATTTTATTCATTGCTTGTTTGAAAAGTGGTAGAATCACCCTCTAAGCTTCAAATGGATAGGGTACAAAACTACAAATAAAAAAATATTAGGAAAAAAAGGTATATAAAAATATTATAAAAAATTAATACTTCACTTGTTATTGATAAGGCCTACCGTATAAACCCCATGTCATCCACATCAGTTGCATCATCAGATGAAATAAGGGCTTTTGTTAATAAGATAACTTTTAGTCATATATAACTCTTTTAGTCACTAAAGTTGATATAATTTCCTACACAACGTACTCATGCAGTTTATTTTTTTGGACAAAGATGTCATTTACTCTTTGATATCGCATGCCATATTTTTGTGGTTTCAATCGTACCTTTTTTAATTTATGCAATATGAATAAAAGTTTCCCCTCTTATTGGGTTAACCACGGAATATATTTATGCAATATCGCACAACTTATAATTTTATACGATATCGTACGGCTAAGGGTATTCAAGTCCATAAAACTATATAAGAACCTATAGAAAATTATCTCGACTTCCATCACCTGGAGAAATTATTAATGGCTAAATGTTAGGGCACGGACAAAACCCCATGAGAAAATTTTGGAAGTAGGAAAAAAGAAGCTTTTTAGTTGAAAAGAGACACTAAAATTAGTTGTATCAATATAGCAGTCGATCTAGCATGGATAAGTGAGTTTAAGGAAGACATGATGGCGGATGATTTAGCCAAATAAGGTGTTGAGAGAGTTTCCCCTTGAAAGAATTTTGTTATATAGATGTCGGATGGCGTATATTATTTTTGTACTTTTGTGTTTCCTTTCCCTTTTTTTTTTCTTTTCTTCTTAATTGTATTCTAAGTTTGTATTCTAAGGGTTCTTTATTTGGATATATAAGGATGTTGAGGGGTACTTGCAGTTTGAAAAGGTGTTGGTGTTATTCTTGAGATGGAAAGAAAGCCTTGTACCCAATTCAATCACAAAGGAAAAGTAAGGGTTGTTGGAGATTCGGAGCATTTCAAAATATGGGTGGTCCTCCCAACAAAAATAGGAGGGAAAGGGTTGTTTCTCCAGACCATCCTATAGACAGATGGAACTGAACATGGTTTAGTGGCCAGCACTTGAAGAGAAAGACAAGACGATGGCAGTGCTTTTTTTTTTTTTTTTTTGATAATTTGCCAAAGACATTTAGCGACTGAGAGAGACGTGCTTTGTCTGAGGCCTTAAAGGGCCCTTTGCCTTGGTGGGGTTCTTGCTTGGACCTGAACCCTTGACAAAAACATTGTCTCTGCTCATTCAATTTGGTCGTCTACGACAAGTCACAAGGCCATCTATGATGGTATGAGTTGTTAGAGATGAGTTGTTATTGGGGAGTATACCTATACATCTATCCCTTACTATAGAGTGATGGACACTCTCCTTTTTGGAAAGTTTCAAGTACATATGGAGTATTCATATGTACTTGAAAAGTCACTTTTGTACTTGAAATTTCCAAAAAATGGAGTGTCCCTCATCCTATGGTGAGGGATAGATGCACTTGAATATTTTCCGTTGTTGGGAGTATTCCTATGCATCTATCCCTCACCCTATGGTGAGGGACACTCTCCTTTTTGAAATGTTTCAAGTACATATGGAGTATTTCCTGTTGTTACTAAAGTAGATTGTACTTATCCTTATGATAAGGTTAGTTCATATTTGCTTTATATATGAAGGTGAATAAAATTTAGGGTGAATTTATGTGAATGTTTTGATTATTGAAAGACAAGATGATGGCAGCACTTTCTTTTTTCCAAAGAAACTCAAATGATTTATTCCTTGCACGTGATGAGTTAAGGGTAGTTCGGTTATAGGTTTTAGATATTTGAGAACTTTTATTGAGATTCGAGAGTATTGGAGGATTTTTTTTTTTGGTAAATGACCAAAAAAAAAACATATAATATATTAATTATAGTTTAGATGATAGGCAAAGCCTCCCGTATAAACCCCATATCATTGTATCATCAACTGAGCTAATCTTGGAACTAGAGTGAATGAAGTAAAAAAGAGGTGTTTAGTTGAAAAGAGCCACATTTTTTTTCTTGTACTTGTTTGCAAAACGGTAAGGAACCATTCTTCAAATTTTAAGGATAACGAATAGAAAGCAAGAGTAATTGAAGGTTTTTAGGGGCTACCATAATAGATTACTAGTTCTATTTAACTAATCAATGCAGCGAAAATAACGAATCAGACAATCTAGAACTAGTTATTTACCAAACAATCACCACAAAAAATCAGACAATATTTAGCGTGGAAACCCTATCCAGAGAGAAAAACAACTAATCAGAAATCAAGAGTTCACGAACAGTTACAATATATACTCACAAGCTCTTTTACCTCAGTCTGTACCTCGACCTAAGGACTGTAGTTATTCTTGCAAAGAATCCACTGACACGACATCCACCATGCCCCGTTTTCCTTGATCTCCTCGTACCTTGTCCACTAAGATGATCAATCTTCTACAGGAGAGTAGAAACAGCAAAACCTTCTACAACAGTCATTCAGAACAATCTCTCAATGACTCTGGAGAATAATCTCTCTCTAAGATATCTCTGACTCAGATTAGTGAGAGTGGTAGTCCTTAGGGTTGAGAATAATACCCTATATATAGCTTCAAATTCGTGCATATGACTTAGTGCACAAGTAGGACTTAACTTGGAAAACAGAGTCTCAAAAGGAAACAGTTTTGTATCAGAAAAAGAGAGTTTCCCAGGATTTCGCGCACTGTTCGCTCGAGCGAACCCTTCATCCACTCGAGCGAATGAGACTCTATCTCACGATCGCTCGAGCGAAGATATGGACACTTGAGCGGACTTTCATGCTGGATGATGCGGAAAATCAACACTTCTTCTTTCTAATGCTTTCAGACTTTTCTTCTTAGAGTCATTCACTCTTATACCTTCGGAGTCCTTTTCTAAATAAAAAATACAACTCAAAGACCTCTAGAGTTTTGTCCAATATGAATTAGCCAATACATAAAAATACTAACAGTAATCCTTCTAACTTATTTTGGACAATACCATCTTCTCTCCAACCAAAGTCTTTGCATCATATGGAGACTTGATGAGTTGGGGTTAGAAATTCTTACTCTCTGTTTTTAGTCATTTCCTTCATCCAAACATATAATATTTTATGGGGTTCTTAGTGGGGCATCTGCCAACATAGACATTCAGTTTATAGTTGGATTTAGACAATTAATATATGAATATTGTAGATTATGCATATACTTTTTTTTTTCAATCTGCACCATCCATTTTGCCGATAACCAATTAGATTGCAAGTGTGATACAAATGATGCAAATTGCGAATGGGGTTTTTTTCAGATCGACGATTCCAATTTAAAATTGAACCTTTAATAGTAATCTCAGTTGTCTATCTTATAAATCAACAATGATCCGGAACCATCTCATCAGTATGTTTTTAAAACTTATAGGCTACACAAGGTATGGTGGGCTTTACATTTTTATTTTTTTTGTTAGGAAAAGAGGATAATTGTAAAAACTTCTTTAATGGGATTGAGAAATGACTTTTTAAACTTCTCATGGAAATCCTCTTTTATGTGTAATATGATATATTGTTGTTTATATTCATAACAACCTATTATTTTCTGTGAATCTTTTCTTACTTGGTTCTTTACGCCACCTTGCCCCCTGCAAGTAATTCCTGGCTCCAAAAACTGCCTATACCCAATTCAATCAGAAAGAGAAAGTATCGGCTGTTGGAGAATTCAAGTTTATCAAAATATGGGTGGTCCTCCCAACAAAAATAGGAGGGAAATGGTTGGAGCTCCAGACCGTCCCACAGACAGATGGAACTAAGCATGGTTTTTAGTGGCCAGCACTTGGTAGAAAGACAAGGAGATGGCAGTTTTTTTTTTTTTTTTAATTTGCTGAAGACATTTAGATAGAGAGAGAGAGAGAGAGAGAGAGAGAGAGAGGTGCTTTGTCTGAGGCCTTAAAGGCCCTTTGGTTTGGTGGGGGTCTTACTCGGACCTGAACCCCCACTGATTGCTTTGGTGGGGGGTCTTACTCGGACCTGAACCCCTGACAAAAACACTGTCTCTACTCACTTCGATTTGATCGTATGCGACAGGCCATTTGTAAAGAGAGAGTGGCAAGAATTTTTTGGGGTCCGACAAGATCGATCGTCTGTAACTTTGTAGGGCCGGCCATTTTCTGAATTGGGACCGTAGTGTCCAGGCCCACTAGTCCAGAGAGAGAGAGAGCTTTTGGAGTAGCATGTGAGCCAGGTCTGCTATGATCCGGGCCATGTAAAGTCCACCTTGTTCTTTTGAGGATGGCAATATAGCTAATCAGCTTTGACCCGCCCCAAGTGTAGCTCTGGGCTCGATTCCGACTGAGGTTTAGAGCCCATGTGGTGGATTGTAATTGTGATACTAACCTTATTTAATCAATCCAGTAGCAGCTAAATGTGTTTCTGCTTAATGTACCCTATATTTCCAGTTATTGATAAGTGAGTCAAGTGATCTCCCCCCCCCCCCTCTCCTCTCTCTGTGCAAGAGGCTTCCCAGTTCCCGACAATGAAGAAGAATGTTTTACCAAAAAAATTTAAAAAAGACAATAAACAAGAATGGAAGCATGGAGTTTGGGGGCCATAGGACCCAAATATTTTGAAAGATTAATGTACATTTTACCAATTGGCCCCATAAAAAAAGGTGGCAGCCCAAGAGAAATCTTCTCCCTCTCCCTTCGAATGAAGCCCAAGAAGAAAGACACAAATGAATCATTTCAACAAGAATTTCCAAGTTCTAAAATCTAATAACATGTATCCTCCAAAATGAACATGAAGATGTGGAGTATCTTCTCTAACTATTATACTACTCGACCAGGCAACTGAAGAAGCTGGATTTGGGCTGATTTTAGCCCAAATGCCTGATGGATAGTCAACTTGGTCTGACACCAATGCGCTTCAATGAAAACTGAAGATCGATCTGAGAGGGCATCAAGCCAAACTCTGAAGATTATCTGCTTAGATGTTCATTAGGAGGTTGACCCCACTTGTAGCAATTGGGTAAGGAAAACTTAGATGCTTGTTAGGAGATTGGCCAGTTGGTATATTGATAAGGTAAATTAAGATGTATTTTCTGATTGTCCCGGGCTTTTTTTTCTTGTATGCATGTGTGTCTGAAATGTCAACATATATACACTTGACTAAATGGGTACTTGGGTTGAAAGATAGACCCAATTTTAGACAGACGTCACAGACCCAAACTTCGTAACCAGATTACCAGAGTGATCAACTACTAATAAAATTAAGGAGACCATAGTTGGATTTTTTTGGTAGGGATCGACCTTGGGGTAACCAGGCAATTTAGGGGTCCCTTTGCCTTTGTATGCTTGAAGGACGGTTCTGCGCCATATGTTTAGCATAAATGTGCATTTGTATTTTGCTAATGCGCTGCGCATGAGCCTTATTTTTTGCCCGTAGATTGGACCTATGGTTGAAGTTAGGCCCAATAACTGAATGGGACGGGACTGGACAGGTGTTCTTTTTTTTTTTTTTTTGTTTTGTCCTTCAATGAAGGATAGTAGTAGGACCAAGATCATTTAAGATGGTGGGCAATTCACAGATCGATGTAGCATCTAAGAGCATACCGCATAATGTGATTATACAATCTTGCTCGTGGGGATTCACTTCAATTCATTCCTATCATTGGGAGTAAGATTGATGGAAAATGTCTCTTTTCGGACAAGGATCATGTAAAAACTTAGCTCCATCATATTATTATCCTAACTTTTGATTTACTAGTCTTAAAGTTCAATGATATTTTAATTGTGATTCTTCTTAGATTTAATCCAACTATAAATTCAAGTTCGAATAGCATAAAATTGATCAAAAGTAGCTAAACCGATCAAAGGACGTGGGCCCAAGGGAGCCATAAAGAGTTGGACTGTATATACAATATTTCACTTGGAGGAGAAAATCCTCCCACTTACAAAAAGAGGTAAAGTCTTTGCTGGAGGAAGAAGCTATGGAATAACATTTTTTACGTTTGATACCTTGCAAGACATGGGCCCCACTAATTATATCTATGTTGAAGGATCGAAAGATTTAGATGAGACTATGTCATATGTAAAACTCCAAGTCAATCTCATCATCATAACCGATTGGTTTGTAGTCCACAAGTTTAATGGTGACTAAATGCATAGTTTAAGTGATGTTCTTGGGATGAATTCGATATTTTGTGAAAAAAAAAAGCTCAATAGGTTGACTTCCCAACATAGGTTGTTGATCATAGATGTGCAGTTACAAAGGTGGACTAGAAAAAAGAAGTTGTATAGATGCTCAAGGACTAAATGGTGGAACCTGAAAGGTGATAATCAACTAGCTTTAAGGGAAAGAGTACTAGAGGAAGACGTTTGGGCGACAGATGAGAGTGCAAATAATATGTGGGATAAGGTAGCAGAGTGTATTCGGAGGGTAGGGAAAGAAGTCTTAGGAGAATCTAAAGGGGGTGCTCCGGTACATAAAGAGGCATGGTGGTGGAGCGAAGCCGTCCAAGACAAGATAAGAGTTAAAAGAGAGTGCTTTAAAACTTGGCAAAAGGATCGAATTGAAGCGAACTTGGAGAGGTATAAAGAAGTAAAAAGAGAAACAAAAAAGGTAGTTAGTGAGGCCAAGGCAAAGGCATTTGAGGAGCTATATAGGCGACTTGACACTAAGGAAGGCGAAAGAGAGATATTCAAGCTTGCTAAAACTAGAGATCGGCGGACCAAGGACTTAAACCAAGTTAAATGCATTAAGGATGAGGATGAAAAGGTATTAGTAAAGGAGGAGGAGATAAAGGAGCGTTGGAAGAGCTACTTCTACAAGTTATTTAACGAAAGCAGTAGTAGTGACATACAATTGGGGCAGCTTACCATTTCTAGAGAAGAAGTGAATCATATGTTTTATAGGAGAATTAGTAGGGAAGAAGTTAAAGAAGTATTGAAAAGAATGAAGAATGGGAAAGCGGTTGGGCCAGATGGTATCCCTATTGAGGTCTAGAGGTGCTTGGGGGAGGATGGTATTAGTTGGTTGACAAAGCTTTTTAATGTAGTGCTAAAGAGCAAGAAGATACCTAATGCATGGAGGAAAAGTATTCTTATACCCATATACAAGAACAAAGGAGATATTCAGAACTGTGCGAACTACCGCGGGATTAAATTGATGAGCCATACGATGAAATTATGGGAGAGAGTTATTGAGAGAAGATTAAGAAGAACAACAAATATTTCAGAGAATCAATTTGGTTTCATGCCTGGGAGATCAACCATGGAGGCTATCTTTCTCCTGAGAAGGTTAATGGAACAGTATAGAGAAGGTAAGAGAGATTTACATATGGTGTTTATTGACTTGGAGAAGGCCTATGACCGGGTTCCTAGGGAGATTCTTTGGAAAGTTCTGAAAAAGAAAAGAGTTTGTGTCGCTTATATTGAGGCGATAAAGGATATGTATGATAGAGTCGTGACATCTATAAGGACGACTGGTGGCGAAACTAAGGAGTTTTCTATCACGATTGGTCTACACCAAGGCTCAACGTTAAGCCCGTACTTGTTTGCCCTAGTTATGGATGAGATTACAAGACATATCCAGGATGAGGTGCCGTGGTGTATGCTATTTGCAGATGACATTATTTTAGTGGATGAGACGATAGAATGAGTGAATGCTAAACTTGAATTGTGGCGGAAAACATTAGAGACAAAAGGGTTTAGGCTAAGTCGATGCAAAACGGAATATATGGAATGCAAGTTTAGTCAAAGTAGGACACCTGGTAATATAGAAGTAAGTTTGGGCACACAAAAGATAGTAGAAAAAGAAAACTTTAGGTACCTTGGATCTATGGTGCAACAGGATGGAGGGATTGATACTGATGTAAGTCACAGGATTCAAGCCGGGTGGACCAAATGGAGGAGTGCTTCAGGGGTCTTGTGTGATCGGAAAGTCCCCCTCAAGATTAAAGGAAAGTATTATAAGGTGGCGGTACGGCCAGCGTTGTTATATGGATCAGAGTGTTGGGCAGTAAAGCATAATCATGTCAAGAAGATGGAAGTTGCGGAGATGAGAATGCTAAGATGGATGTGCGGGATCACAAGGAGAGATGGGATTAGGAATGAGGAGATTAGGGGCAGAGTAGGAATAGTACCGATTGGAGATAAAATGAGAGAAAATCGACTGAGATGGTTCGGCCATGTTAGAAGGCGTCCAACAGAGGCACCTGTTAAAATGTGTGAAAGCATAGAGTTTGCCAAGAGTAGGAGAGGGAGAGGGAGACCCAAGAGAAGTTGGAAAGAAACTATTAAACATGATCTTGCCTGCATGGATCTGACGGAGGACATGGCCCTAAACAGATTTGATTGGCGTCGTCAAATCCATATAGCCGACCCCACCTAGTGGGAAAAAGCTTGGTTTGGTTTGGTTTAGGATGCAAAAAGGATGAGCCAAAAATTCATACTATAAGATTTTAAAATACAAAGTAAGGAGCTGGGTTCATCATTTTTTCCATAGAGTTGTACTATATCATCTTTCTTGTATTACATTTCACCAAATTAAAGTTGCAAATTAATTTCATAACTTTGCTCCGAAATATGCTCATTTCTGATTCCATCTTTTCTAGTTTTATCACATCTCTATCTCAACATAATCATTTCTTTTACACTCATTTTTTACATGTGTTATTATATAGGTCATAGTTGATCTAATTGCGGTCTTGTGAGTTTCTCATTCAATCTTGTTTGTGCATACGCGCCAATCACAAAGCATTTTCTTTGTTGTTTATATTGAGTTTCAATGTTATAGAAGTTATATCTCCCTGTCTGTTGTATGTTCTCACTGAATTTGCAATTCAAATATTTATTTACTAATTTTAAAGCCTTTAGATTATAAAGCCTCTCGACATCTCTCAGATTTTGCATCCACACAATCTCTTAAGCAATCCACACAATCTCTTAAGCAATCCACTCACACTTTACCACTAATGAACCGCATATAAACACATATCCTTATAAATAAGAGCAATTAGCTTAAGAGCTTTAATTGATCTTTGATTGAAACCTCTAGTCGCTGAAAACTCACATATCTCTCTATAACTAATTTTCAAATTTGATTTCACTTCTGTTGCATGTCTTGAGTGATTTCAATATAAATTCTTGGTACACTTATTTTATCTAAAATCCTTGGAACCAAAATTCTTAAGTATTTTGTGTAGCTTTTTTTCTAAATTAACAAAGACCACCCTTAAGATTTTTCTCATCAATTATTTAGAGTTGATGGTCGTAAAATCAAACTGATACATCAAGATATTTATTTTACGAAAAAAGTAGGCACTATATTGCACCCAACAAAATCTCAGATTATTCCACAAACGCACCCAACAAAATCTAAGATTATTCCCCAAACGCACCCACCAGATAAAGGAGTGCTAATGGCTTGCATTGTCATCTAAGATTGTGGCTAATTATAGGGTGTACGGGTGTACGTGCCTAAACTTCATGAGCCCGTGTGCATGGATTCTGTTGTTGGATTCGTACAACCCACACTCCTTGTAGCCCGGCTGATCGTATATTGTTCTGTTCCCCCCAGGAATCCTTCTGCCACCGCCGCTGGGTGCTCGTCTGGTCATACTCAAGAAGAGATCATTTAGTTAAACTCCATGGTGTGTGTCCACCAACTCAGATTGAAATTGAACTCACCAAACTCATCCAGCCGTCCAACTATTCATTTAGTTTTTGGAATTGTGATCGTATGGCTACCCTAATACCTTATATTCGTAAAAGATTGTTGAAGTTTAATAAATTCCCAAATTATAATTTGTGAAAAAAAAGGGGGTTAAAATTCTACGAGTAAAGGAAAAATAAATTGTGTGATATTCTAAAGCTCCAAGAATCTTTTTGAACTTCAATTCTGTCAAAATCCCTTTATTGTTAGCCAGCCAAGGAGTCTTTAGTACCTATAAGAGCTTTTTAGCCATGGAAAGTGAACTCAATGTTTAAACTTGGATAGTTGGGTGAGCAATGAGATGCCCAACCAACTAGACAACCCCTACTTAGTTTTTCATCATATCCATCTATTGGAGTCTACATATGGGTCTCCATGAGATTATTAGATGAAATGTTTTGCCCATCCTACTAATCTTCTCTAGCCGTGGGACCTACTTGCACCAGTTTGTGGGTAGACCTCCTTACAGCTCTAATAGATGGGTAGGATGGATTGATGTGATCCATTAGAGATGCAGATGATTAATTGGGCGAGCGTTTCATCTGGATCATTTTTAGGTAACAACAATGGATTGGGATTCCTTGTCAAGAATATCATTCATTAGCACTGTGTATGTATCGAGTAAGGATCCAATCAGCTCGAAGCATAGACTTTCAGCTCATTGTTGAACTTCTTAACCGCTTGAACAATTTAAGTATGGGTCCAACAATCTAATTGTCCCTCTGCTTTCTTCACTTTCACATTCTGGTCAAAGCATGAAATGGATATGATGTGGTGACCACAATCCGCGGTGGGCAAGTTCACAGAGTAGGTGGGCCATCAATGAAATTGAAGTGGCTCGTAATCCATTGACTATTTTTTCGCTATAGCAAAACAGTAAAAAAAAAAGTGGTTGATATAAGATTCTATAAACATGAGTGGCCCATCTGAAGAGCGACAAACTCGTGTGGCCCACCTCACTGGATATTCTCAAAAAAAAATATGGAGCTGCTACTAGGCATTGGAGCATGGCAATAAACGTGTCGGCCACCTAAAGGAACTACGTAGTAGGGTATGTGGACTTGTTAATAGCCATTAAGCTGGTGGATTATGTCCTCATACAACAAACAATAAGCCAAGTTCATGTCCCAAAATATCCTGTTTCAGGCTAGCAGGCTGTAAGAGTCTGTTTTTTTATTCTTTTTAAACAAGGTTTTTAAATATAGAACAAAGACAAATCTTGCAATAATTCTTTATTCTTAGAAGATTTAACCAGTGAAAAAGTTGGATAACGTGAAATTGCTCAGTTGTTTGGCAACCTAGCTATAGATGTTACCTGTGCCACTTTTCTCACTTACATGTGATAACAAGAGTTCTAAAAATTTATTACATTTTGGCCCCTTCAAAAATTTTTTTTTTTTTGCCCCAAAAAGAATGTTGCTGGTTCTGCTCCTCCATAAAAGGGATGGTAGCCAATGACGGAGAAGAGGAGGTTCTTTGATGCAATGATGGTGCGTGGAAATATAAGTTAACAAGATTTCAATATAGAGGGTAGGGTGATAGATGAGAAAGAAGACCCTTTGGAAATAGACAATGATGACTATCCGACAAAAAAAAACCTAGTCTTTCATGTATGAAAAATGACTTCTTCTTGTATAAGGATTTTCCATATTGGAGATCCAACTTTTCCATATGAGAAGAGTATGAAAGTTTTTTCATATGAGAATGATATGAGAATCTCACTTTTTTCATACTACCAGTCTCGTATGTTGAACAAGACCTATTTACCAGGCAATATGTCATTCTGGGGGAATTTCAGAGTCTACGTTCAAGAAATGCCCTTTCTGAAAATGGTTAGATTTTTTATAGTCTCTGGATAGGTTGTATTTTTTATTGGAGGGCTTCATTTGTTTGGAAGATTAAATTTTAGATGGTTGTTTGGTCAGAAATTTTTACCTTTATGAAGGGCTTTTGTCAAAGTTCATTTCTTGGAAAGGTACTTTTGATTGATGTGTTCTTTTTTTTTTTTTTTTTTTTAAAGCTCTAAGTTGTAGTTGAAAGATGTTTCAAGTTTTTTGATGATTTATTACTTAGAAGAATTATAATAGATGAGTTTTTGAAATATGGAGTCACTCACCCTCTTGGCCTTAGAAGGGTTATTTGGAACATAAAGAATCTTAATGGAACTGAATTTATATAGAAAAAAATTTTAAATTATTGAAAAGTATTTATGATGCCTCTACTAATGCCTCGATTAATTAGTACACGTGGTTAGCTAGAGAGATTTAAGATGGTATCAGAGTCAATCTGTCGCGAGTTCGAATCTCAAGAAGAATGATTCGGCATGAAAAAAATGCATGCTGCCAAAAATACACCGACCGGGTTCCACCCGAAGGAGAGTGTTAAGAAGTGAGCTCCGCCCAATAGGGAGTATTGAAAAGTATTTATGTCAGTGCAAAAAAAATGCATGACCCAAGTATTAAAAAGTATTTATGCTGCCTCTATTAATACCTTGAGGTTCTAGTATGAATGGTTAGCTAAATAAATTTAAGAAAAACTTGTGGATCCTTATTGGAGCAAAACATTACAATAATTAAGGTGAAAGTCGAGGGGGATATTTATATATAAAACTCTTCCCCACTAATGTAGAATTATGTGATAGTAAAGTAGTAAAGTTTAAGTCCTAGGTTTACCTAAGCTTGTTAGGGATGCCAATCTCTCTCTTTTAAGGGGTGAACGTGGGTGAGTTTGAGACTTTTGAGTCTACGATGGTGTTTGCACACTTTACACTATTAGGTGCCCGATTTAAAGTTGTAAAATTGATGTAAAATGTATGTTAGATAATAAAAAGTTTCTATTTTGTAGATAGGTTGTCACGTTCCCCAAATCCGATTAAAGAATAAACCAGATCCAGATAGTGAAATTTAGGATTAATTAAAAATTTTGTCCTTTAGTTCCAAGCATCGTAAGTCCGTTGTGAGGATATTACATTTCAAGCCTAAAGACATTAATGAATTGCGGAATTCATACAATTCCAGGCATATGGAATATCAAACAATAAATAATAACTTGATTTAATACTTAAAGTTTCAACTAGAATAAATAAAGCTAAATAAAGAAGTTGATTTATTACAATGACCACCCAATATCCAACGCCATCAAAAGAAACTAAAGTCAATGAAATAAATGTTCAACGGTAGAAATAAATGAAAGAATATAATCTAGTGAATCCCATATGAATCTCTCTCATGCCGGGAATGATGACGCCACTCTACGTCATCGGTATGCCACTCTCGTTCCTCCTCAGGTGGTTGGAGATCCTCTAGGATCTCTTTACCGGCCTGCTCCTCATAGTAGTAGTAACCACCTGAGGTATCTGCACACCAAGGAACATAGTCAACAACATGTTGAGTAATATATAAGCAAAGCATAGTAAACATGGCATCTATCAAATATCAAAATAATGACAATGTATTAATCACGTGAGTACAAGGAAAGCATGAATAGTAATATACAGAGACAATAACGAGAATCCTAGCAATCTTCTAACAATAACCACTATCAAGACAATGCAATGTAAGAAACAAGAGGGAGACTCCTATGATGTCCTAGCCACCTCCCGGGGTACCAGTAACAATCCAGACAAGACTACTGAAACCAAAGTCATGCTCCATTGGGATCCTAGCTACCGATCCTGGGAATATCAGCACGGTCCTAGCCCGCTCCCAGCTATTCAATGCCATGGATGACGTCCTACGCCGACTGCCTATCCCGACGATCGAGTAACCGGTCCGTCAATAAAACCCCCAAAATGTAGTTGGCCATGATATGCAAACAGTAACAAAGTGGTGTTGACACGGGGATAAACAAGACAAGCAAGTCTAGCTAGCTCAGTGTACAAGACATGATTATAGGGATTATCTCATTCAAGACAATACAAACAAGTCAGCCACGTGATAATCACTTTCATTGCTAGCCAGTCATGCTTATCAATACATGACACACAGTTCCTAAGGTACACTACAAGGATTTATATTTCATAACTAGTTAAGTATTTTATGCCAAGAGAGTGTGCAAGGAATATAAACAACAGATACAAGTCACAAGTCTAGGAAGAATTACAATCCAAACCTAAGCAAGTGATGCCATCCCTATACCCCACGTGTTCCAACGGAGTACATGTGGAAATTGACTCAGCGATACTTCTAGGGAAATCTCTTGGTGTACAATCATATTAAGCATCGTTCAATTCAACTCCATATACATTCGGTTACACCACGCATAATACACGAATACCTAGATAACCTATCGAAGCACACCAAGCACGTAGTTTGATTTCAATCCCATTAATCGTCAAGTGAGAGTAAATTCATGGTTTTCAACATCTATGACCTAAACTTAGGTTACTGGTCTCATTTCCAATAAAACATGTGATGGATCAATAATCTAAGTATTTACATCACTTCCCGACCTCCTATCATAATGAAATAGAACCATTAGATTCTACGTTCCAAGAGCTTTCCAACGTTATGTAGCTCGTGAAATTCCGACGAACGGATCAAAAGTTATGACCGTTGGAATATCTGCCTAAAATTTGTCAAGTTTGGTGGCCGAGATCAAGTGGTGGCCAAGGTGAAGTTGGTTTCAGGCCATTTTCTGAAACTCTTCCACCCCAATTAATTTCCTCACTTCTGAGCCTTTTCAAAGGTTACAACCTGCACAAAATTGAGCCTCCTGCTCTCCCAACAATCCATTCCATTCACATTCAACCATTGAATCAAATTAACAACAAAGGATTTCCAATTTTAGAATTAATCAACCCAATCCCCAAAAACCTAACCTAGCATATATAAATCCCCAAATCAATATCAAAACATTCTTGGAATTAAGGAAAATCTAACAAGAAGCATAGCCAATCAAATGGAAACAAACATACATGCTGAAAAGTACAATGCAAATCTACTTGCCTCAACGAAGAAGATGATGAAAATGGGTAAAACTCGAGGAAAAGCTTTCTACCGCGAAACCCACGAATCTAATCCTTTAAAACGCAGTCTAGAATGCTAACAAGAAGAAAGGAAGGAAGAAAATCAAGATCAGACCTAATATAACCAAAGAGAAAATGATTGAAAATATGAAGTTGTGAGAAATCTTACCAAATTGATACCGGAAGAAAGAAGAAATAGAGAGGATGAAGATTAGCGGTTCGGATGGCGGAGATGATCTCTCCGGGATAGAGTTCTAGGGCTTGAGAAGAGAAGAGGAAGAAATGGGGGCTGCTATAACTTATTTCGTTGCAGAGAAAGTAAATGGGATTAGGGTTAATCTTCAATTATGAAGAAGAGAGGGAGGAAAAAGACTAAATTGCCCTTAAGTGGGTCCGATGAAGGAGTGGACCACTTGAAGGGCTTCTGATCGTCGGATCGCCACGAGTCTGAAGACAAAAGTGATCAGCGCGACTAAACCTTTCCAACGAACCCAAAAATCACTGCGTTTGGAATATTTTAGAAAAACACTCAATTTTTCTAAATTGCAAACTGCCCCCTGCAAGGATCAAACGAACTCAGAATCGCACGAAACTTTACAGACACTATTCTAATACTAAAAGAAACTCGCTCATGATCTAAACCCACTTAAATATCTAAAATACAATTAAATATAATAATTACTAATAAAACGGGTCAATGGACCTGCTATTGGGCCTAACTGACCCAGTAAGGTTGTGGACCTTACATAGGTAATCCTAAATATGTTTATATGAAAATCTTGAAAGGACTAATGAGCCTAGGGGTGCACAAAAAATCCGTCAATCAGTAAAGCTCATCCGATCCAATCCACATATTTTTAACCGAACCGAAGGTAAACGGATTGATGACGAATTGAAAATCTTGTAATCTGTTAGCAACGAATCGGTGACGGATTTCACTCTTAATCTGATGATTTAATCCGATCTTATCCGTTGACATTAAATTTTAAAAAAAAAACCTTAAGAGGTCTAAGTATAAAAGAAGAAAAAACTTTAGGGATCAAAATGTAAGAGTTCATGATTTCAATAGATTGAGTGTGGTTTTTATGAATTTAACAGCATGTTTGGCTTTATCTGTTAATTAGATCCCTTTTGGTTGTAATGTAGATAAAAACAGCTTTTGGTATTGATCAATTGGGTAGCTTCCGGGACCAAAAATATATATTTATAATTTGTATCATTTAGTGGATTGTTAGCTTGAATACTAAAACTCATTACAACATGTTTGATCTCTTTCTTTAAAATTAGATTCACCGGATTGAACGGATTAAACCGATCCGATTTGGTCCTCCACGGATCGGATCGAATCAGTTTTTAACAGCCACGGATTGGTGACAGATTTCAAATTCATAAATATGTGGGTAACGGATTGGTGATGAATTTGGCCTAATCCGCACCAATCCGATCCGTGTATACCCCTATGAGCCCCACAAACCTGCCATGTGCAATATAGTAAAAGAGTTTACATAGACCTTCTTGGTAGCCCCTACAAGGGTCATGTTCGAGAGTCTGATGCAAGCATTAGAGATCTATTACATGATCTAAACTAGGTTTTCTTCTCTCTAAAATAGCAATCCCAGTGAGTTCCTCTGTTGTAGTATACGGCGGAGAGTTCCCTTGTTGTAGTCCAAGTCTCCGACTAGGATTGAAATATTTTTGTTTTTGGTTCTACTTAGTCAGGACATGGCCCCATGGCATGATGGGCTATAAGTTTTCCAACACTTTCTGCATAGAAGGTCAGGATCCTACGCTCCAAACTTGGAGAAGTCGAAAACATAACAAGATTTCCAAAGCCCATTGCGTTCAATCCTCAAAAGGCAATGATTATGATTAAGATATTCTGTTATCTTGATGCTGTGAGGATAT
This sequence comes from Litsea cubeba, assembly GCA_012931725.1. Classification (NCBI taxonomy): domain Eukaryota; kingdom Viridiplantae; phylum Streptophyta; class Magnoliopsida; order Laurales; family Lauraceae; genus Litsea; species Litsea cubeba. The sequence goes on along the minus strand of CM022947.1, from coordinate 113,997,582 downwards.
TGAATTTATTGAAAGTGGTGCATTGCACGGATCATAAAAAGTGGGAGCACATGTACTTCTAGAAGTGGAAGTTAAACACCATATACAGATAGATAGATAGATAGAGAGAGAGAGAGAGGATCCTAATAGAACATTTTTAACCATTATTTGATTTTTTTTTTCCTTAAAGATTCTTCACACAAAAATGTAAGGGTAGATTATTGTTATACTAAGGTGCCATTTAATGCATTGGAAATTGAAAGAAAAAAAAAAAAAAAAACATCATTGCTTTCAGAACTCAATGATAAGATAAACAGCAAACACACAAGGTAAATCCATACTGGTAAATCATTTTCTCTCACGCTGATAGCTAACATTCCAAACAGATCCACGACCCATATGGAATTTATTTATATATTTATTATTATTTTTTTTTTATTTTTATTTTTTTTTTTTTTTTTTGCTTTATGCCGGTATGACCTTTTTCTCTAAAACTGCACACATAAATGCACTGCAAACATTGCTTCAAAAGACACTTAAGAAGAGCAGTACTGCACCGCACCTTGGAAATTACTTGGGTATATACATTAGGAGTAGAAGATAAAAGGTAATATCACAAGCAAAGCAGATGCCATGGATGCACCTACTAAAATCACACCACTCAGTCATATTCACAAGAATAATACTAAATCAAACCAAAATGACCACAGGCCACCCAATGAAGCTAGCTAAGTTGTTTGGGACAGAAGCCATTTGGTGAAGCTTTGGAGGGTGGTGATGTCAGCTCTGTAGTGCTTTTGGGTGAACTCCAGCAATGCTGACCAGGTGAAGTCTGGGTACTTCCTTGGACCATTTCTGTCTACAAGATCTAAAGGGGGGCTCACCACCTTGTCCTCTTTTGGGCATAAGAAAAAAGCAAGAGATATCCTCTCCCTGTCTCTGTTCACCACTGCTCTATGCAAACAGCTTTTGTATCTCCCATTGGACAGAGCCTGAAAAATTGGGTGTAAAAAAAAGTTGATCAGAATTTGGAGTCCCAAGTAGAATACCTAAGCGAAGGACAGAGCCTGAAAAAAGAAATCAAATGACTCATATACAAGGGCCCATTTGGACCAATCTCTCTCTCTCTCTCTCTCTCTCTCTCTCTCTCTCTCTCTCTCTCTCATTGAGATTTTCTGCTTCAATCATAGTCATTAGCAAATGGGTTATCACCTTCTAATGCATTGTTTCTGGGAACAAAAGCACAAAGTCGAGTAATTGCAACACGACAAATGTCTTCTTTTGGGGAAATTTAAAGAAACACCTCTACTTTCTCACATTTACAGATAAGACTCTTCTTCTTTTTCTACAATAGCCAATACACCTTCAGTTTTTCTAACAACCTCAAACACTTCCCTGGACCTATGGTCAATGGGATTCCAGTGATTCTTCACAATTACCTAAGAAGCCCTTTTTCTAAGTCTTTTATTTATTATCTTATTGTAACGGTGACTTTATCATCACAATGAGACACTTCCCTTTGTTTCATGGTATAAGGGACTTGTTTAATACTTTACCTATGCCAAAATCTTTCTATTTTCATCCTCTTTGGCATTGATTTGCCTTAGGTACATGGAAGAGACTAATTCTTCTTTCCCATGGGCTAGGAAGAGAGGATTTGAGAATGGAAGATAAACATGGTAAAACATGCAAAGCAGTAAAACAAAAATAGATGTAAAAAAATGGGTTTTCTGTCAATTTTGATGGTTTGGATTACAACTTAAGCCAATGTGAGATCGATTTAACCAGAACAAAGTTTTACTAAAATCAAACAAAAGATACATTGAGGAATTTTTGTAATTTCACCTACCTTATATATGGGTCTCTACGATTGGACAGTTGTCAGAATCCCTTTAACCACCAATCTAAGGAGTGCATTTGAGGGTGTCAAAAAATTGAGGGGGGCTTTGCTATTACGAAAACTCAGCTATGTATTTCCCAATGCCAGAAAATAGAGGGGTGCATCCATACACCCTAATGTTTTTTAGAAACAGAAAATGTAGAGATATGGTGTTAAGATGCATTGAGAAGGCCATGATTAATGAATTTACCATGAAAGTATCACCAATGTTGATGACAAGAGCATCTGGTCTGGGTCTGATGGAGTGCCATTTGTTGTTGGAGAACACTTGAAGGCCACTCACTTCATCTTGATGAAGGACGGTTAGCGCGGTGGGATCGCTGTGAGGCCCTGTTCCAAGTGTGAGAGCAGGCTCCTGGCAAGGTGGGTAGTAATTGCATCTCATTATAGAGCTATTGTCCTGGAAGAACTGCTTAAAGTGCAGCCTCTCCACTCCCAAGCTGATGGCCAACAGCTCCATAATCCCCAAAGAGAGCTCCTTCATTGCCTGACAGTACTTTTGGTAAACTAATCTGTAAAAGAACAAAGTTCATGCATTGTTCCTTTCTGTTTGTATGACTTTTGTATGGAATGTGCAAGTTAATGTATTTAGTTAATAGAAAGGTTTGCACTATATATGTGTGAAGTGGTGTAGACTGAAGAGAAAGCTAAAAGGAGATTATGTGTGGAGCTTTTTAGCCAGACATCTCCAACTCCATCCTCCTTTCTTTTCTTTCATTGTAATGTATGAATGTGAATACATGTTAGTTCAAGATGTAATCAAATATCAATATCAAAGGTTGCATTTACACACCCTGTTTGCTGAAATTCTTCTCCTAAGACTGATTTGAAGTAGTCCACAACTATTTGGTGGGAACCATTGTCATGGTACCCAAAAGAGAGTGTTTCCTTCCAAGGCAATTTAGAGGAGAACCGATCAGAGTGTGCACCGGCATAGCCCCACATGCTGCCCGGCTTGCGCTGAGCCCTTAGCTTCTGGCTAAGGGGCAGCTCGAAGAAAGTGTCAATATGATGACGAGCAGATCGAATGAGGGCGGCATCCACACCGTGGTTGGTGACTTGAAAGAATCCATGGGTTTGGCATGCGTCCCTGATCAGCTCGGCAGCTTGCTGGGTCGCGGCCTCATCCCCCTGGAGGAACCCCTCAAGGTCCACCAATGGCTCATTCAGCTCTTCTAGAGTGTGAATTCTGTCACCCTGTGGCCAAATGAACTCTGATGGAATGTGGGGTTGTTTTTTCAAGTAAGAGGAGTCAAAGACCACACCAACATTGGCTTTGTGGGTGTTTCTAAGTTGTAATGGAGAGGAGAGAAGGAGGGTGGTGGCCTCTGAGTCCATGAAAGACACAATTCAGAAGATGCGTGGGTGCAAAGGATATATATAGATGTGGGAAGACCAGAAGAGACCAAGAGATGAAAAGGAGAAGGGAAAAAGGTATGAGAGAGAGAGAGAGGGAGGGAAAGGAAAGGCCAAGGACTGCTCATTGGAAAGGTCGAAGGGAGGGTTGGAGTATTGTTCAACAGCCAACAACACCGACGAGTGACGCCCATCAAAACCATAGTCATTTCCTAAAGACAATCATCCCCATGCAACATTACCCGTCTCTCTCTTTGTTTTCTAGTCCCTACTCAACAAGTGAAATTCCATGTTTTCAAGGGCCCCCACCATATAGTTTTACTGTATCCCTAACTGGCATCTGGATTGATGTGTGTGGGCTATTCCATCAGATTTTTTATTGTATTTTTTTTTTAGGACAATCCTACAAAGATTCCCAAACTTCCATGTAAAAGAATTTCCATCTCTTGGGGCCTTTTCTTAGACATAGTTACAGAAAATCCAAACATCCATGTTAGTCCCTAACTTTATACAGATAACTAGCTGAATTATTGGAAATCGACACAAATCTTGTTACATCTCTGTTTCCAACTCACATTTTCCCATAAGTAAAAATAAAGATAGAACATGTTCACCAAGCATTGGATCTTATCTTCCAAAGTTGAGCCAAACTTGCTACAAGACATGACGTTTGATAAGTGCCCCTCATTTTTTAAATCTGGTTCCAATATGTTAGCAAGAGACACTTATTTTATTGCCGTGGCCCCTTCTCTCTAGAACATTTTAACACTGGCTTTTTTGTGGTTCTAATCTGACTTACTATCACATGAGCTGAATCCAAATTCTGTTGACACGTTGTTGTATGAGTGGGGGTCTAGCCCGATGAGATAGGGGCAAAAGGAGGGATGTGAATTTGAATGTATCAATATCTATTTATAGGATTTTACTATAATGATTGAGGAAAAAGTTCACCAATCATAAGCTAAGAATATTACAAAAAGTCCTCTAATCAGCCTAATCAATATCTAATCAAGAGATAGCATGATTCTCCTCTAGTCAAACTAATCATGATCTAATCAAGATCTTTAACGCGATTCTGTTCTGTTACTCCCCGTTAAGCTGATGGGACTCACAATTAGCAGTGAATGTACCCTTCATTTTGCGCCTTAAAAGCTTGAAGTGAGGTTGTGGCGGGCCTTCTAGTAAAGATATTAGTCAATTGAAAGGATGGCAAGACCAACTGTGTATGAAGAGTACCCGCAACAATTAGCTAGATTACAGCCAAAGTGGCAATCAACTTCAATGCGCTTAGCTTGAGAACGAAAGATCAGTTTTTTAGCAATATAAATAGCATCAATGTTGTAGCATTGTGGACTTTAATTTCATCAATGTAAAAAACTGAATGTGAATTTGAATGTTACGAAAATAAAAAGTCTTGAAGCACCCTATTTATGGAGTTCTACAACAATGATTAAGGAGTAAAAAATCTCCAATCACAATCAAAGAATATTACAGAAAATCTTCTAATCAACCTAATAAAGATTTAACCAAGATTTAACATGATTCTCCTCTAGTCAACCCAATCAGTATCTTATCAAGATCTTTAACATGATTTTCTTCTATAAAGTGGCTCCACACTTTTTAAGTGCAGGGGATATACATGTGCAAGTGCTAGTTGAGAACGAAAGAGGGTTTTTAAAAGGAAAAATGGAGAAGAAAGCCATGGTTTGTCACCAAAGCTGACTGCAACCCATACTTCAGTTGAATTGGGTGCACAAATATAGTCTAGGCCCAACACCAATCTGAGAATAAAAAAATTAGAACTTAATTGGATTACATACCAATTAAACAATGCATGTCGATTTTGCATGAAAAAGATGGTGGTGGCTTAGCACTTTCCCGAGAAATCAGTGTGGTCAGGCTATTGTTAGGTTGCTTCATGTAGTCTAATGAATGACTAGCACATAAATGACATTTCCTCCTCAAATAATGTTTTGAATAGTTGAAAGTAATCTCTCCAGGTGTTTGAAGATAGAGCATGTCTAATTGAAGATAAATTTCTTTTGAATTTGATAAATAAAGGTGTCAAATGACTTTGTGGAAAATGAAGCTCCTAAAAAGTTGAAAGCACTCAAGTTTTCAACCATGTACTTTGACTTGACAAAATTCCATCAATTTGGGTGGTGAGATTTTAGGTTTTTAAGTTAATTTACAGTTTTTTATGTTCTTAAGGAACATTATTTGTGCTTTTATATGTTTTTATTATTTTTAGCAAGTCAAAGTGAATTCAAAATTAAGAGTTTTTTTTTCTATATATATTTTGACATCACACTATCACAGATGGATTTCACTAGTATTTCTCAATTTTATTTTCAAATTTGAGATTTTGTCTCAACTTCCTGGTTTTTGGTTCCGTTACTTTTGATGTTAATAGTCTCCTTTCATTTACATGCACCAGTAACACCAGAACTTAACACTCAAATATAATTTCGGAGGCAGAATAATATCTTATCTAACACTTATTCAACTGAGTCTAGGAATAAATAAATAAATAAATGGTGGAGACTTTTAATCAAAATGAGCCCCATGAGCCAAATATAGCTAAAAAAAAGGTTTGTAGATGTACCACATTTAGATTAGAAGTTTCCAACTTTTTTGTATATCATGTACTAATTAATTATATCAATGGTCTAGACTAAATCCTTATAATAGTATTGTTGTTGACACAATGACACCCCTCATTGCATGAGATCACATACACATTGGGTGGTAGTAGGGACATGGCCGACATGAACTCCCGTGGAAGCAATAGAGTTTTCTAAGCCGTAATGAAAAGAAATTCCAACCAAGCAACACAAGAGGCTTAAAAAAGCAAAGAATTAAAGGTCAAGATCTACAATAAGTCAGTAAAATTATTTTTCATTTGATAGAGAAGCTCACATACCTATCACAAAATTATTGTTCATTTGATAGAAAATCTCATCCATCACCCAAATAAATTAAAGTTCATATATAAACGTAATGGTCTCATTTTGATCGGCCATGCTTGAGCCCCTTATGGCTGCGTACATGGGTCATGCTTGAGCCTGTTGCAAACCCTAGCTATTAAGCCTAGCCCATGCACAAACCCAAATAATCAGAAAACCATAAGTTTGATTAGGCTCGGCCCTGGGCGGATCAATTCAAAATCTAGACCTGATCACCTATTTGCTACTCTAATTTAAAGGGACCCTAGAAGTGTTCAACTCAATCAGAGAACTTGGACTTGGGACAAAAATGAAATTTTGCATGCTAGACCCTAAATGCCAATATCATTAATTTTACTAAAATGCTGTGATTGGAGTAAGTTTCACTTTACTATATGGGCCCTGAGCCTCTGAAAATCCAGAACTTTTCAACACTACACTTCCATCAATTGGGGCCACTATAAAAGTGTTGAAAAGATAAGTCCCTGTCGATGGGATTGTCTTAAAATAACATCAAGGAATGGACAATTAACCACATTTGGATGGTTGCAATGTTACTTGTCAAACCATTCGGATCATTCTCTTCTCATATATCCTGGTGAAGTTTTATATTGTTGTTTTATTGAACAAGGAGTAAATAAGATTATCTTTAGATGCTCTCATGTTAACAAGATGTTTGTCTTCTTTGGACTCAAGGATAGAGAAGTACATGCACAATGTCTTTTTCCACAAGATCGCTTTCACCAATTATTATAGACAAGCTTACATATGATCACCTATATTTTATGACAATACAAGAAGGCCACCTGTGTTTTTTTAATTTTACAAGTAACCACCTCTACTAATCATTTTCTTATCTTCACTTGCAATTAAAGGAATAAATCTTGACTGATGGATGAAATTTTTAGGGCATTAGTTGTGGGTAAATTTCGAATTATGGTCCTCTTGCACTATTGGCCCCAGCAAGTGAGAATATTGGATCCAAAGAGAATTGCATCCTCTATGGATAGAACACAGCAGATTTCATTAATTAATAAGAAATGGGTCGATGATGACAGCGAAGGTGGTTAATTGAGATTTTTAAATTAATAAAGGTTATTTTGAAAAATAAAAAATAGAAGTGGTTTTTTGTAATTGTCAAAAAAAAATGTATGTGGTGGTGTGCAAATGTCCTATTGTTCTAATAATCCACTGATTTACAATGTGATAGAATATCAATGAGAGAGAGGGAGAGAGAGAGAGTCAATACTCAGATGCTGTTGCGACAATCTGAACCATCGGATCTTCACTTACCAAGCAGATGACTGATAGTCACAGGATCAGATTGGATATTTTAGGGGTGGTGTCCCATTTAAAATTGAACACATGATTTGGACGGTTAGGATTGGATTCAAGCGCCATGTGGACAGTGGGTTGAGTGGGGGATCATTATACTCCGGCAGAGCAACAAACAATGCCTGGAAAGGCAAATGCTATGTTAGCTTTAATGGGGTTGTAGGGTACTTTTCTAGTAACATCCCTTGTTAGTGGTATAGTTGTTTGTTCATCAGAACTCAAAAGCTTTGGCAGTCCTGAAAGCAGATGTTTGGTGATGGTTGGATAGTCCTATCCACATCCCCTCACTGCAGGCTTGCATTGAGAACAAGCAGGCTTCTTTGATGTGAGTAGGCCCAGCTTGTACAAGATGGATCACCCATGAAAAACAAGTGGGCCCCTTTGATTGGTGTGGCCCCTCCTGCTTGCCCAAAATCACCCAAGTGCATGCACAAGACATGAAAATTGATGGCCCAGACATTGATGTCCACTCTCTTATCTCTCAAGTTCCCTTTTGGGAATAGAGAAGGGACAGACACACTTTGACAGGGATTGACGGCCACTTAGCCTAGGTAGATATTATTTCTTCATAGAACAGCTTCGAGGGTCTAAGTTCCTAGAGTTTTGGGTACTACTAGAATATTTTGCTAGGATCTGGACACTCTCCAGCTGAGTGCTCTCTGCTGAGGTGTTCTTTTTTTTTTTTTTTTTTTTTTTTAATTTTTAATTTTTCTTAAAGGACGCCCAGAATGGTTTTGGGGCCCACTAGATTATTACATGATTTTAAATAATTGTGTTAGATTTTGGGCCAGGGATTGATTTTTTACGTGACCCACCTCATGAGTGGACCTGATCTCTGTTTTGGGCCTGGGAGCACATTGATGAACAAATTGGATCTAGGGTACATTCCACATCTATCACAAGAAGTCTTGATCTGTTGATTTAGTCCTTGTTGTATAACACTGTTTCTGTGTACCTGTTGTAAAAGACAGAAAATTTCTGCAATGTTGTGGAAACCTTTTTCCATCTAAAGGCGGGCCTTTTCGGTAGACATTACAGTTTACACAACTGATCCAGGACAGTCAGCTGCCCCCTCCTATTTCATGAGAAAATAGATGCATCATGAGATGTTGGAATTCTGTGGCACAACATGAAAACGATACTGTCAAACAACCATAAAATAACAAGCACGAAGCACAAAAAAATTAAAGGCTTTTCATTGCTATTTAAGAATCATCTACGTTGCTATCTACGTTGCTCAAAAGTATACTAAGTTCCATTAGGAGAGTTATACTCGCCATTAGAGTCGAAGTAACACTAATCAAAGTGCAATATTGGAGTTTAGAAGTTTCATGATTTAATTTTAATTTGATGGCTGAATTTTAACTGCAGTGGGGCCCAACAACAGAAAAGAATCAGATCGTATGTGGTCCTATGTACCGATTCTTAGAGTTACAGAAGAGAGAACTATTATTACTATTAGCCATTATGTTCTCTGGAACATGTGAATCCTGCGTGATCGTTTACAAGCGATTCTCTCTCAGAAAATCTGCTCATTGACTACTTAGAATAGGACTGTAGGGATCATAGAGCTCAGATTCCAAACCGAGAAAAGGGCCATTGAGAATATATCTAAGCAATTATGTTTATTTCACATGGAGCCATTGATCTGATGGTCCAATAACTGAGCTTATGGGGCAAACCTTTGATGACCATTATTCTTGGTGTTGTAGTAGTTGTTGTGGGTGGTGATAGGCCAGGTTATGCTGCTGGGTCTCGGAGACTGGCCCCACTTGAGGCTGGGCTTGGACAGGTTTTCGAGACCCTTAGGCCAAGGCCAGGGCCATGACATAACCCAGTAAATTAAAGGGGCAGGCTTTCTACATTAAAGCCCGTTAGCCCTTTTATAATTTCATAACAGGACACCACTGATAAAAGTTAAAGAGTTGTGCTACAAGAATTTATCAACCAACTCAATTGTAGAATTTAACCAAGTACTTAAACAAGGGATGGATCCTTTAATTGCTTCCATCATATGATGCTTCCATTTGCTGTTTTGAAGTAGGACATATGGCGAAGTTTGTGACGCCTATTAGTCCTATTAGATACAAAAGGACTTTTAGGGATTCAATAAAAGTGAGGCCCTTTAGGATCCAATCAAAGTGAGGCCCGCTGTTGATTTATCTTATATAAAAATGTCGTTTTTAACTCTCTTTACTTTGCATATGCATATTTTAATGAAGTACGTTGCAATTGATCAAACTGACGGGACCAGAATCAACAAAGAGGGTGATGTTGATCTTGAGCAGTTTGGGTTTCATTGATGGAACCAAAAGGATGGATGGTTTAAGGGCAGCAGGAGATCATAACGTTTAAAAATAAAGTGAAGTCCCGTATCAAGGTACGCTTTAACAGATAAATACACTGAAATAGCTGCTATCATCTCACAAAATAATGAGGAAACATAATCCCATCATCTCACCTATGAAATCCAAACTGCTATTTTACATCTTCTCTTGTTCAGGTTGGTAAAAGATATTAACTCATACAAGTTAGGTCCACCATTAAGGTCATCCCATGTAAAACATGTCACTCAACTCCCTTAGTCTGGTGTAATTTATCACATGAAAGGGAACAGCAAGAGCATCATTAGCAGCAACAAAGGAAAAGAGACAATGTAAAGAACCAAAACTCTATAATACATTCATCACCATCACCATCACCATCACCATTATCATCATCAAAGCCTTGCCCCAACTATGTTGGGGTAGGCTACATGAATTCCCTTACATTCATTAAAACTCTATAATACATTCATTAACTATAAAATACAGTAGACAAAGAATACCTCTCTCAGAAATACAAGCCAATCAGGCTGCACATTAATATTTAAACCTAACCTGCATAAAGTGCATTAATGTATAATCATATTGTGTCTTCTATTCTATTAGCACCTACTGAACTAAGAGCACAAATAGCATAACATCAAAACTGTCTGTGAAACCACTAATACGTTCTCTGACTCCCAGGCTTAGCCGAAGATGATGGCTTGGCCTTAGCAAAATCAACTAGGTCTTTGAAAAGGGAGTCCTCCTGCTTGGATGGCTTGACCGGCGGTGATGAACCTGGTGCATCCGAAGGATAAGCATCCCTCTGATTGAGAGAGAGATAATGAGTTCGTTCCACCAATCCTTCATATGACATTCTGGACCCATTCGCATGGGTATCACCACCTGATAAAGCTTGCTGCTGTTGCTCAAAAAACTGTTGTCGCTGACTATATTTTGAGGGCGGGGGTGGCAAGGAAACAGATACCTGTACCTCCTGAGGAGTTGATGTAAGCCCGTCAGTGGATTTCACTGCCAGCAATGGCTCAATGTGGTTGGGTTTCCTGGTGGAAATTGGAGATGGGGTTGATTGACTTTGGTAAGGAGGAGATGACAGAGTAGGAATTGGTGGTGACCTGCTGCGGGAATTTGGATTGAGTGGACTCGAAACAGGTGCTGTTTTTGGCATTTCAAATGGTTTTTCGGATCTGTAGACATCGCCGCTGAGATAATCAACTGTATCAGCATTTACATAAGCTTTTGATGATGATGACAGCGGTGGAGGCAAAAGTGGACTGAAATGCGTCTGCTCATATCCAGCATCGATAGCCTTTCTGCCTTGCCCCTCGACACTCTCTCTTGACGACCTGCCATATCTCAGTCAACTGAGTTGCAACAAAGTGATTTGACTTCAACTATAAGGAGAGTGGTTAGGAGAGGGCCAGTTCAAACTATATTGACTTTTACCAAAAATAAATGGGGAGTTTGAATCAGACAAAAAACTTATCTATGAAGGCTTTCAGATACAAGGTTATATTTTACTTCATCTGGTTCCATGCTTTATCTGATGTAGATTAAAGCATCAGATAACTTTGAATGGATATTTGATGTCTTGTGGTGATTACTTTTTGCAATGAAATATGGAATTTTGAGAGCATAAAACATCTATTTGTTGATTAGGTTAAAATATCAGACAATATGTATTGCATCTTGCTACTAAAAGTGGGAACATAACATGAGTACATGACATTCATTAAAGAAGTGGAAAATGCAAATTAGCAACAGCCTTCTGCTTTCAAAAGATCAACCTCCAGAGTTACTTGCTATTTGCAACATCATACTTTTCACCAGTGTTTAAAATACCAGACTCGGACTTGACCTGAGCCAAGCAGAGTCAAGTGACTTCACTCGGAGGACTCGCATCTAATGTTTCTCTCTCTCTCTCTCTCTCTCTCTCTCTCTCTCTCTCTCTCTCTCTCTCTCTCTCTCTCTCTCTCTCTCTCTCTCTCTCTCTCTCTCTCTCTCTCTCTCATCACAGGCTGAGTCTCCCAAATTAGAAGATGCTACTGAGATGTAGGGCTCGCTACGGATAAGCCAAGAAGATGAAGTCATTCTATACTCTCTTTTTTCTTTTTCTTTTTACATAAAGTTTGTTGGACTAGGATTTGGAAGAGAGGGTTTATTGAGTTTTTTGGGGTTAGGGTCTGAGAGGGTTCGTTGGGTTAGGATTTGTTGAGAAGACGAGGAAGATAAAGATGGGACAGGGACTCGGCCGATTCAGACTCAACCCGGCTCAACCCTGCTTTTCACAGCAGGAAGTCAGGAGCCAATACTACTATCTGCACAGGAACCATAATCCAGTAACATTCATAACAAAGCCACTAATCAAGGATTGACATAAAGAGATCACTTAGACTGCAAAATCATGCTACCTGCGCGCTAGCTGGGAAAAATCTTCTGACTTATCATCCTCATGCTTGACATTGACAAGAGATGCAATGGAAGTTTCTGACACTTGTAGTCCTAAGGTAGACACTCCGATCAGCATGTCATCATGCTTTTGAAGCACACATTGCAATTCATCGTTCACTGCCAAACCCTGAAACAGAAGTTCCTCATCTCTGTAGAAGGTAATCAACCAACATGGTCAGGACCAAAAATCTAAACCAGATAGAACATATAAAAGACTAAGAACATGAGCATACGTTGTACTGTTCATGAGAAGCATAACACGCTTTTGGTAAGATTGACACTGATCAACGAGGTCAACTATTACTTCTTGCTTTAAACCCTGCCCAAAAGCAGCACAATTGGATCAGAATGAGCTTCCAAATTGGAATTTTCAAAATGCATTCACATGTCTTAACCGTTGTATAAATGAATTTATTCTTCATTACCATCATCATACATGAACAAACTAAAATCATAATATGTAGTCTCTTCATACAATTATCAAAGATGCAAGAGCACTTTGGTTCAGATACTCTCCTAAATATAGTCATTTAATCACAATATTCATCTTAAATAATGTAGCAGGGGAGGAGTCCTGTAACAAGTCAGATATTATCCAATGTAGTATTAAGGAATGACAAATGAGACAGAATGAGGAAAAGCAATACGCCAATACCAAAAGGGACATTTCAAAGAAGACAATAACCATATTGGGTATGATTCACATGTTCAAAGCAATAAGAAAATAAATCACCTCAGGACTGCGAGGATCTAAAGCACTAAGCATTTCCATCAACACGTTCACAATTCCCCTAACATTTTGCATCTCTACCAAGCTGCATTAGAGAAAATCAGGGCAAGACAATTATAATGAAATCAGAATTACCCCATTCAAAATAGAAAAAAAATGAAGACTAATCATAGTAGATATGGAAACAGCAGCATAAAACCGAAATGCTTCCAAGTCAACAACATTTTTTTTAAGAAACAACAGAAGAGCTCTTAAACCTTTCATTAGTACAGAGAAAAACCTTTTAAATAATAATAAGCACCAAGCATGTCCTATTAAGGTGCTGATGAGCAAACCTTTGAAGCAGGAGAGAGAGAGAGAGAAGTGTCACATAAATTTTGCATTCACTACGATTAAGTTACTAACTAATGCAAACAAGGCAACAAAACGATACATTGACCAGAAGCACAACTTAATGGACTCTTTCAACCAATAATATATCATCTTGCACTTTAAGATTGATGGCCACTATCCATACTTGCCCTCTCACAGCTTCATTTTGGCATGGAGCTCACTGGCAATTGGATAGCAACATTGTGTATTAACATCCATCGTCGCCCTCATTGCAACTAAAATCGTGGAAACAACGATCTCACTATAGACGGCTTCGAAGGGGGGACAAAAATCCTAAGTTCTTCCATGTCATGACTTCTGCCAGGCAAAGGGGAAACAAAATTGGCACTTTCCTTGATGGTGATAGCCGACTGGTTGATTGTGAAGATATTACTAGGAACATTGTATTGTAGTTCTCCTTTCTCTACCCCTCAAAGAGGATTGGGTTAGACCTTCCTTACAGAAACTGCATTTTGATTCCATTGGAGCGGACAAAGCCTCTTGGCTAGAAAATGAGTTTGAGGAAGATGAGACTGAAGCGACAGTTTTTCATTTGTGGGGGTGATAAAGTTCTTGGTCCTCATGGTTTTCCAACTGCTTTCTTCCAAATATTTTGGCCTGATTTGAAGGAAGATGTCATGGGTGTAATGCCTGAGTTCCATTTGAGAGGTAAGCTTTCAAAAAACTTGGGTGCTTCTTTCATCACCGTCATCACTAAAATGAAACGTGCAAAGTGCTTAGAGGTCTTTCGGCCCATTAGCTTGATTGGGAGCATTAATAAAATCAATCACCAACTGCCAGGCCAGGCTTCGGCTTTTTAAACTTAATCCACGCCCGGCCCAAATTATAGATCCAGGCCTGGTCTGAATACCAAAACCTAATGCCCAAACCCGGCTCAAAGCAGGTTAGGCCCAAGTCTGGCCCGGGCTAGCCCAGCTCATGAGCATCCATAGACACAGGTTCCAAATGAAGTGAAGATATAGGCAATAAAAGAGAGATCATGCACCATTTCTTCATTCATTCAACACATGAAATACATGTTGAACAGCCTCAATTTCCAGCTCTTTCAGTGATTATATATTTATATGTAAGGCTGTTGCTGGTTGCTGCCAGCCAACAAAATGTCAACACTGTGGTTGAGAACCTTGAGGCTTTTCCTCATACATGACATCTGAGTAGAAAAGAGAGAAGACAGATCTAACCAAAAATACATCAGATATAGTATTATTCCAAATCCAGCTATCTTTTTTCAAGCAAAGAAAAAGGCATGCCTTCAAGCATTCCAAAAAGATTCACCAAAGTCATCAATTTCCTCCAAAAAGCACTTATTACCATCCAATACCACATTTTTCCCTAAAGCTCATAGTGATCTCTTCACATTTGCTCTCTTCACCATGTTTGGATGAAAAAAGTGGAGTGGAGAAGCAAACTTATGATGTGACACTGCTTATCTTTTACTCCTCCACAAGCCTCTTCTTTTTTACTATAAAAAAAGGTGTGATAAAGTTTGGTGTGGTAAACTTTATGACAAAAGTGCTTTTCAATCTATACTCCCTCTCTCATGCATGCTTTACCTCAGACCATCCGAACAAGGATTTTACCACCCTAATATCAAAGTTTGTAAAAAAATAAGACTTTTGAGCGGGCAACGTCCAACCAACTATCCTTCCAAAAGTTTATATGTGCACCATCACCCACATTCAAGGAGGTGCTTCTTAAAGTCAGCACATTTTCCAATAATATCCATGGGACAAACATATGCTTTTTTTTTACATTTGCCCCCCCCCCCCCACCCACATTCAAGGAGGTGCTTCTTAAAGTCAGCACATTTTCCAATAATATCCATGGGACAAACATATGCTTTTTTTTTACATTTGCCCCCCCCCCCCCCCCCGCAAAAAAAAAAAAACCCCTCCCCTCCCTCCTCCAACAAAAAAAGAGAATTTCCTGAGCCCACCCCTGCACTGAGCTACATCTTTATTAAACCATATCAATGGTATCCATGGTCTTCTTTTTGTAGAAGATAATGGACTTATGCTAACAGGCCCTAGGCCCAGCCCAATCAGGTTTTTAACCCATGTAAAATATCGTGTGGGATATTTTACATGGGTTAAAAACCTGATTGGGCTGGGCCTAGGGCCTGTTAGCATAAGTCCATTATCTTCTACACTTTTTACGGTCTGTCACATCCTTACTAAACCATTCCTTTCCATCTTCCATATATCATTTCTCTTGATGGAAGATATTGCTCTATCCAAAAACAAAAATCACAAATTACTGATGCCAAGTGCACCACTATTTCAAAGTTACACCACTTCACTTCTAAACTCTTATTGACAAGTTGCTGAAAGAAAGAAAAGAAAAGGAACCAAAATGAAATCTTGAAGCCTTGTCTTCATTTCATAGGATTTCATTTTCCCAGAAACGAGTTGACAGACCAAATTATTTCACCAACTTTGAAAGGATCAGCTAATTCCTCTCAAGGGTGAATGGAGAAAGAAGGCCCTATTTCCCATCTAGACTTAACCTAGGCCAAACAGGGTCCAAGTGAGTACTCTTCAACCATTAACATAAGAAAAAGCACACACAAACATGAGATCCTAGCCAAAAAGGACTTTGAGAAATAATGAATACAAAGTATAGGTCGCTGTGGATATAAATTTTAATAACCAGAAACACCAAAAGCTCGAGCTATTAGTGAACAATAGAACTATGCATACCAAAGGGTCCTGATGGCCCCCTTACATGTGGGGTTTTGTAGGTGGGCATAAACGAAGCCAAACGACCGTACATGGATAGAAACACATCCCCAGGGATTCGAACACACGAACCCAGCTCTGATACCATTTTAAGAAACAAAAACACCAAAAGCTCGAGTTATTAGTGAACAACAGAACAATGCATGTCAAAGGGTCCAGATAATAAATACATATATATATATATAGAGAGAGAGAGAGAGAAAGAATGATTAGGTTCAAAAGGCTGAATGACCAACAAATTGAGCATATCATTATCTGCTATAACCTTTTCGTCACAATGCGAAATAGATCAAGTGCTACTTTAATACAAAGTAGACTCAAAGTTTGGTTCAGTGAGTTTAATGTCCTTCAGCAAATTAAACATCTGCGGATTACTAGTTGTGTTTATGTACCTGTACCATATCCACTCAAATATTACAGCCAGTGCATACTTTTGTTAATGCATGCATCAACTCCTAATGCTCCATTACATAGGAAACATGTAATCTCTGGAGTTAATGAGATAATGGCAGCAAGATTAAAAATAAGTGGAAGCTATCACTTAATTAGGTATAATTTTGCAAACTATAGCAGACCACATAACTCTACAAAGGAAAGCAAACAAGAAAATTCAACAGTTCTGTGCATAGACTTTGAGCACAAGGTGGGAATCAATAAAAATGAATACAGGTTGCAGTGCATAAAGTACCTGAGGTCAGAAGCATCAGACTGAAGAGATGCTTCAACAGCAGCAATATCATATATCGAAACATCAGAAGGGGCAGTTATAGGTTGCGTTTGAGGTGGTGTAAACAAGGGCACATCAGTCTCTGCTCGGGGTGGGAATTCTACTCCAGCAGACTGTAAATCACCAACAAGAACAGATCACTTCAGTGTAAAGGTTTGATGGATTATGGTGAAAAAACAGTTAAGTGAGTCCGTTCAGTATGCAACTAGGATTGCTTAGAAGACCATAATATAACTCAAAATGAACAGAAGAACTTCCAAAATTACAAGGTGAAGATACTAAATGCACATCTCATAAAAACTATGGAATATGCATGCACAAGCTGCTGCGTTTTTTTTTTAGTACCCGTGCATAGACACGCGTTACCCCGTCCCTGACCAACAAAGCTCCAACCGGGGATCTATCGTTGGTTTCTGTGGAGAGGGAGATGGCTAGCCACTGAGCTATATGTGGATTATTATTTATTAATGAAACAAAACATCTAATCTTGCTAGAAACCAGGTGATTATATATATATAGGGAGATGCTCCTATGAGAGATGCTCTCACCTTACTATGAGAGATAGGGTGGGGGGCCCTCACATCCATATCCAATCCCAACAACTTAAATGTGAGGGCTCCCACCCTATCTCTCATAGTAAGGTGAGAGCATCTCTCATAGGAGCATCTCCCATTCCCATATATATATATATATATAGAGAGAGAGAGAGAGAGAGATTCTTGTGCATCCACCTCACACGGTACCTTGCGAGGCGGATTCTTCTGGGGCTCACCTTTCATTATAAAACTGAATTCAACATCATTAATTTATTATTACTAAAACCAATATTCCTCACTATTCAAAGAAAAAAAATCTAAAAAAAGAAAGAAAAATATAGGCTTCATAAATAAAAAGAAAATAGAAAGTCAAATATTTGGATAGTTGATGGAAGACATAAAGAAGGTATTAGAAAAATGACAGGTCAGTGCATACACGAGAATAATGAAAAGATGACAGAACTTACAAAGCTACCACTATCAAGGGTATGAATGGCTAACTGAGACATATAGATCAAAATATTTCAGCAGAAATGGAACATTTACAACTACACAACATCGTGCAGGACAAATACAGGGATTAAAAATGAGGGACATCCAGCCCAGGTAACAAGGATAGTATATTATTATGTTAATGAGCATTTAAAAAATATTATTATGTTACTAATTCCTGTCAAGCTAAAGAGAATTGTGATTCATCTGCCCTAGATCAACACTTAAGGGGTATCTTCAGTTTGCCAAGAAAAAAAACTAAAGGCGCGTCTTGAGTGTGATGTTAAATTATGATGACCAAGAATGGTATTCATTGCCACAACCAAGCATACTGTTTCTGTATACATAAAGGACATTGGAGTACAGAAAGTAATGAAATGATACCGATTTAAATTAACTAGAGCCAAATATTAAATGGAGTAAAGGCAAGATGGATTCTGGATGTAAACGTATGGTATATCTCAGCATCCACTTGTACCCCAAAAAAAAAGCCCAATCTGTTTGTCTATATAAGGGAATACAAATATAGGTGCTTTGAGCATAGATTTTAGTAAGAATGGCCATGGTGACAACTGACAACGTGCAGACACAGTTAGAGAATTAACTGCTACAAAGAAAATATACAACCACAAACATCTTAAGATGATGGGTTACAAAGGTAAATCACAGAAATAACAAGGTATGTGAAAACATATAATAGGAGTAAATTGTGGACCTTCAGTTCATTATATGCAAACACCAGCACACAGCTTAAGAAAATGGGTAACAAAGGTAAAACACAGAAATAACAAGGTACATGAAAACATATAATAGGAGTTAAATTGTGCACCTTCAGTTCATTATATGCAGCATAGTATTGGGGATATTTCCCTCCTGCCCCCCTGAAAGCCTCTTGCCATGTATCTATGAGAATCAGTATCTTTTCCCTCACATTTAAGTCTGGCTGCAGAGTCGAAATTGAACAAATTGATATTGGAACATTGAAATACCCCAAAAGTACAGAAAATTTATATGATGTGAAAATATTGTGTAACAAACACGAATAGGTAGTCAGTGTACCAAGAATACACCAGAGTAAGGCCTATCTCTAATATAGAACTATTGATCAAAGCATGAAGAAATCAAATGACCTTTTTCTTCACAATCTTCACCAATTCAGGTAAGATATTGCGTTCAATGATCTGGAGATGCACATTGTCCCCACAATTTTTGCTGAGAGTCTCTAACACCTGTGTTAATATTGCCCACAAAAAACATTTGTAAGTAGAGAACTCACTAGCATTGTGATGCTACATGACTTGACCAACTAACTCAAGTCAACAGCATTTCCCACTGAGTCCAAGTACAGATATTACACACTGTTGCAATATTAAAAAAAATACACATGAGCCACAGCACCAGTAGTTCCTAGAAAGACCTGCAGACAAAATTCTTTTTGTTTTCTTTTTCTTTTTTCTTTGAAACATTAAAAGTAAAAAGTTTATTGCACTAGCAAGAAAAGAACAACAGTCAAGTGGACCATTGATGCAATCCTAGGGTTAGGATGCAAGTGCCGGAGCACAATTAGGGTTTCGAAGAACAATCACTCGAAGAAGAAACAATCTCCAACGAAAAATCCACACACGGAATTCTATTAACTCAATTCTAATCTGAGATGATCATCTCTACAATGCAATATAAATAGGCAAAGAAAACTTAGGGCCTAAGAAAATCCAATCTAATAATAGAAACTATCCTAATCAAACTAGGAAACACAATAAATTAGAAACTAATCCTAATAAAACTAATAACAATTAGAAAACTCTTTAGACATTAATGGGTCCCACATGTGGCCCATGAATGTCTCATGGAAGTTATTGTGCTGCTGCATCAACCATGCTACCCACCACAGATAACATAAGACACAAAGAAAGAAATACCATAATTTCATTGTTGACAAACAACACCGCATTCGGAAAAAGTCTGTCACCGCATATGGAAAAAACAAGATAAGAATAGATTTAGTGGTCTTTAAAATGAACTCTAGTGTTTTATCCACAACATAAAAATTGAAATCCTCCTTCGACACTTGAGTCATTTTGAAATACACTAAGAGTATGTTTCATGTTTATGCACTGACAACTTCCTTAGTACTAAAAATAGGCACAGCAGTATCACCTTTACACGAGCACTAATCAACCGAGATGTTCAGCATGTGTGAATAGTTGTTGACTCTTTTCCACATCAGAGTGATTGACTTGATGTATTGTAGCAGCTTAATTTTGTAGAAAGGGTCATTTAATATAATATTTAACTGTAGGGGTATATTGCAAATATGTAAGTTGGATAGATTTATGCAAATTGTAAATTTGTGAATAATAGGGCTGTCTGTGTGTAGAAAAAAATAATACATGACCCCTTTTCTCTCCATGTTCTTTTTTTTTCTCTTCCCTCTCTTTCAAGCTTTATCATAATTTGAGAACCCCCTCTCCAAAAATCCATAAAACATTAACTCCTTGACACAGCAGCAATGTAAACAAACTTTTATGATACAGGAATACTTTTACAGTCCAACATAAAGTTGGAAAAAGTATTAAATAAGGTATCTGTAAAGTTAAGTAGAACGATCTGTTAAATACTCACAAAGAGAGCTAGAAGTTGTATTTTGGGATTTTTACTTCCAAGACGCTTCTTCAGTGCCTTCATAGCATCCTTCACTTGCCTGCACTCTCGATAGATATATATAGTGAAAAAATACAGCAATATAAGAGACAATCAACCACAACAACACAATTACGCAAATTATTCTAAAGAATAAGTTCGCGAAAGAAATGAAAACACACCTGTAGAACTAATTCTAAGAAATTAAAAACAAGGAAAATGTAAAAGACTTTGTATAGAGAATGATCAACAAGATATCAAGTTAAAAACTAAGGCATTTAAGGTCATACCTAACAGCAAGTAACAAACCTATTTCTTCTCATTTCAACACTTTTTTCACTATAATGTTAAAAAATTTGAAAAAGAAATGATCAATGTTTTCTCTTTGCATTGATTAATGATTCCGCATCATGTAATCGAGAACTAACCGAATCACATTTATTAGTCAGATATTTTGGCAACCCAAGGAGGCATGGTGAGCTTGGAGGTGACTTGGCTAAGCCAAAAGGTGACTCCAGACATGAATATGGCTGAGAAGAAGTGGAAAGGAATAATATTTCTGAAAGAGCCCAATGTAAGGTCAGTGATTCGCAAAAGATCAAGTTACCCATGAACTCAAGCAGAAGTGCAAAACCTTTTTCGACAATGTTGCCTTAAAGAAAGAACCAGTTTAAGAATGTGGCAAGACTTGATTTAGGTTGCATTCGGATCCACACCATTCAGGAGCTAAGATAGTTTTTTCCTCAAGAACAATGAACTATAATTAACAAAACAGACTACTGAACGGAGATAAGGGGGAAAATGAAAGGTTGAAATAGACAACTCAGCTAGAGAAGGCAGTTAATTTTTCCAATGAGCTATCTTAATCTGTTTGTGTAGGCCTAACAGAGTTTACTAGCAGAAAAGTTCATGCAAACTGAAAAATCAAATTTGAAGATAAAATTTCCCAGGTAGAGTAAGGGATAAGGACATGTCCATTGGGTGCCTAGGAGGATATGTAAGAGCCCAAATAGGGGTGTCAAAAATTAGTGAGATGATGACATGGCAGCATAAGGGATAACTTCGGGTTCTTATAGACTCCCTGGAAATAGTTTTAAAGAGTAAGAATTCCTACAGCAAACGCATCTCCATGTGAAAGAAAATATGCTATTTTATCAAAAATAAAATAAAAAAGGTGTCCAAGCATCTTATACAGATAAAACACTCATATTGTCCTCGGTAATGACACTGACAGCAGCTTAAACCTTGTTGTGTGGAGCCCTGCGGTATAATTCACACATATTGTGTGATTCCTGATGTTTACAAGATGTCTCAAGTTTTATTTCAATGAGAGTGATATGAGCCATTGGATTGATCGTGTATGAAATATATAGTTATATTTCATAAAATGCTCAATCCAGCAATGCATATTATTCCAAGTGAACTGAAGTTTGGTCAAATACTGAATACAGAGAATGGCATTTGATATGAGCATATTTGAATACGGAGAATGGCTTTCAACGTGAGCAGCTAAGAAGCACGGACACGGACACGGACACGGGACACGGACACGACACGACACGGACACGCCGACACGTCATTTCTCAAAAAAGTAGGACACGGACACGTTCGGGACACGTTAATAATTAATAATAATAATATATCTAATCATATACTAAAAGATACTATCATTTTAACTTTGTAACCAATATAGCAATCAAATAAGTTATGACCTTTTACAAACAGCCCCCTTTTCTTTTCATTTTTTACTCTAATTTTATTATTTTAACTTTGTAATCAATTTAGCAATCATATAAGTTATAACCTTTTACAAACAGCCCCCTTTTCTTTTCATTTTTTACTCTAATTTTATTATTTTAACTTTGTAATCAATTTAGCAAACAAATAAGTTATGACCTTTTAGAAACAACCCCCTTTTCTTTTCATTTTTTACTCTAATTTTATTATTTTAACTTTGTAATCAATTTAGCAATCAAATAAGTTATGACCTTTTGCAATCAGCCCCCTTTTCTTTTCATTTTTTACTCTAATTTTATTATTTTAACTTTGTAATCAATTTAGCAAACAAATAAGTTATAACCTTTTACAAACAGCCCCCTTTTCTTTTCATTTTTTATTCTAATTTTATTTATTTTTTTCAATTAAAAGAGGCCAGCGTGTCCCAGCGTGTCCCCTGCGTGTCCCCAGCGTGTCCCAGCGTGTCCGAAATATTAAAAATAAAAAAAATAATCAGGACACTCTTTTGGGCGTGTCCGACACGTGTCGGAGCGTGTCCGTGTCCGACACGTGTCGGACACCGACACTCTGGCCCCGGAGAAGTGTCCGTGCTTCCTAGGTGAGCAGATTTGATCAATAAAAGGTGGGCTGACATGGGCTAAATCAGCGATTAACTGCAATCAGCACCATACTAGCAGCAGCATATGATCATTTTTCTCTTACATATATAGCATGCACTGCAAAATGGAAAAAAAAAAAAAAAAAAGAAGAAGAATTTGGGGTGACTTTAAAAATCATACCCTGGGTCAATGTTAATAATGTCACAGATCTCCATATTAGTTGCCCAGTCTGGACTAATAAGCTTGTCGCTTGTTGCCCTTTCGATGCAAGCAGTGGCATTAGCCATACTCCTTCAACCGACCAACCTTAAAATGCACAGAAAAACCACAAAAAGCAGGCATCAGTCAAAATACTATGTTTTATTAGAAACCTCAGGTCCTCATGTAAAGAAAAAGTTTCCAAATGAACTAACTCCACAAGCCAATAATAAGAAGCACTAATAGTAATACTGATAACAATAATAATAACATGAAATACATGTTTCATGCAAGAATCAAAGCAAGAAAGCATGCTTCATAGAAGAACCTGGTTTTTTAAAGTCTTAATATCAGTCAAAATAAGCACATCTTAATTAAAGGGTCAAAGCACCCTGCCCTAAGAAGTGATTGATAAAGCCAACTAGTTTTTTGCTATAAAAGCATCTTTGCAGTTCTCTACCCAGTGGAATGAAAACCTTATCAAACCATTAAAAGGAACTTCAGAAACTCAGATGAGGATTCATCAAAGATTGCAATCAAAAGCAATTGAACAAGGAATACAAAAAAAAAAAAAACTTCAAATAAATATAAATATAAATGAACTCAAGTTTCAATCAAATATGCTCTCAAGGGATTAAACTTCATCTCACCAGCAATTGAGAACTATAACTTGTCAAAACCCCCAAGAAAAAAAAATGAACCTATCTCGCTCATCGCGCCCATCAAAAGGAACTCAACATATATAAAATTCACAACATTAAACATTAACAAATAAGCAATCGAACAGGAGAAGCACCAAATCCACATTTAAAAACTGGGATTAACATATACCTCTGATTTCCCTCTCTTTTTCTTTCTTCTTTTTTTTCTTACCTCCTCATATTACCAAACTATCTAGACTCAAGAGGCAACCTAGATATTCAAAACTCAACGCATCAAACTCCACAGTAGTAACTAATTCAATAAATATGAATGACCAAAAAAAAAAACCATCAAACCACTGTAGCTTGCAGTCACCAAACTGATTTCTTTTTAGAGAGAGAAAAAAAAAACAACTGAAGTTCAAACTTCAAAGTATGAGACGACTTTCACCGATAAAAACCATCCAGCAAAACTTAATTGATCACAGCCAATCCATCAACAGAACCAATTCAACTATATATATATATATATATATATACACACTTTTATTCCTAGATTGTGACTCACACTCACCAAACCCATTAAACCAAACTCAAGAAATTCAAAATTCAACTCAACAATCAACAACCCACAAACCATTAACAAGTAAAGTCCATCAAAAAAAGCAAAACTAAAACAACCCATTTCTCTACTTCCAAAAAAATGATTTTTAACCGATTCGCAAGAGAAAATGGAAAAGGGCAACAAGATCTAGTAACCCAACAACAAGTGGGCTGAAATTAAAAGCCCCATTAACATACGAGCAAGGAGATTCCTAGGCCAAACACAAGATCTTGAATTGAAGAGACAGAGATATAGAGAGAGATGAGAAGATTACCAACCTATCGACAAGAAAAAAATTGAGAGAGAGGAAATGAAAAGAGGTTTGGTGTTGCTGCTGTTTGTATGTTTATGATGCCGTGTCAGGTAGATAAAGAAATTAAATGGTAGTCGGTCGACTTTATTACCAAGCTTCCATCATTCAATGAGGACATTTCGATTTGGAATGCTGCCCTTCGGCCGTTGACTTTCTCCTCTTCTTCTTCTTCTTATTCTATTTCTTTCGTCGTCGTCTTCCTTCTCTCATTTTCTCATTCTTTC
This sequence comes from Litsea cubeba, assembly GCA_012931725.1. Taxonomy (NCBI): domain Eukaryota; kingdom Viridiplantae; phylum Streptophyta; class Magnoliopsida; order Laurales; family Lauraceae; genus Litsea; species Litsea cubeba. The sequence goes on along the minus strand of CM022947.1, from coordinate 113,972,717 downwards.
ATACGAACCAACGCCAGAAGCCTGAGGGTGAAGAACTGAAGATTGAAGAATACTGAATGCAGCAATGTAGATGATACACTTTCCTAGGATATTTATTGATATATATAATAATAGAATTGTTTGTTAGATATACATTTCCCATGAATTTTTATGTATTCCATTCAAAGTGATCCAAGTCCAACTGTTTGGTTCATACAATGAGATATTATTTATCGGGGAGATTATCTTATAAGATATATCTCTCCCCTTAAATACATAGATTGGATGTGAGGACATCAGTCCTATCTCTTATGAGATATATTCTCACCTTAAAGAATGGGTTAGCCTGCATGAGATTTTATACGGCTGGCAAATGTTGATTCGAATTCATTAATGAAATGTTATATTAAGTGGAGTCCGGTATTATTAAAATTTAAAAAAAAATCATATTGTGGGACCCAATTGTTATGTGTTGTATATTTATTTCCTAAGATTTTAAGAAATTTTGTTTTAGCATTATTCTTATATTTATGTGTTTCCCATTAGTTACATATTCTCCTTTTTTTTTTTGGAAGGAATCTCCTCCTTTTGTTGTTTTAGATATTCATTTTAGAAAAAGTACTCTTAAAATGTCACGTGGGAAGCCTTAATAGGCAATTGAAGGAAAGTATCCCATTCCTTTCTTGGATTGGGATACTTCACTTGTTTTATAAATCTAGCAAGCAAGGCCCGCATCCTATAAAGCCATCAGTGGCCCATCTCAAAAAATGCAAAAAGCATTCAGTTAGGAATGAAATTTGTGGTGCTCATCAGATGAGGCACCTCCCCTTCCACATAAATTAGGGATGCATCCCCACTTATAGCTTTGATCCCCAAGTGTTTTTTTTTTTTTTTTTGTTAAAGATTAATTCCTAGTTGGAGGTGAGGGAGTTTGGTAGTGTGTGTGAGAATGTGAGTACTTAATAGAGAAAAGAGGCCATCACCAATGATGGCCGGGCGCAGGGATTTTAGTTGTTTAAATTTTAGAGTTCAAACATTTCATAATTATGAGCCCGATGCCCTCTTCTAATCAACATTTCATTTAAGTAGAAATCATGCATTTTTTTTTCTAAAGATTTTAATTATTTTTGGTAATATATTATTTAAGTAGAACAAGGATTGATTGTATGGACCCTACCATAGACCCAATCCAGACCTGAAAAGGTAAAAAATAAAAGACATAACTATAGCGTTGAAATAAGTTGCACATGCAGGTTTACCACCGTATATAAAGGCGGTAAAGTTACTTAAATGCAAGTTTGCCTCGAATAATAGCCGTGGTAAAGCTGCTTACATGCAAGTCTGTCACGAATAACATCAGCGGTAAAGTTGCTTATGGCCGGAAATTTTCCACCTTTTATTGTTAAATTGAAGGTAAGCATTCATTTGGGTTAATATTTTTGTTTTGATCCCTAGTGTTTGTTTGTTTGGTTTTTTTTTTTTTTTTTGGCAAAAGGTTGATCCCTAGTTGTGGCGAGGGACTTGGGTAGGCCCCCTAGAGCTAGTGTGTGTGGGTGTGTGAGTATTTACTAGAGAAAAAAATTGGGAAAGAGAAAACATGGACCAATGATGGGCGGCCATTTTATTGGTTTAGATTTTAGAGTTAAGTATCCCCTACGTGGTCACTAGTATAATCATATTTCAGCTGCTATTTGTCACTATTACATAATTTATGAGACTCATGGAGCAAAATAGTGTTGAGAATAAGACCCAATTAATAAATTTGTAAGTTGTTAATTTCAACTTGTCATTTTCCCTTCTTTCAGTCATTTTATGACAACGTAACCTTTGTATATATCAAACGTCAGTAGATTAAAAAATAGGCCTAATAACCCGTCTTTTTCCACTTAAAAAAGAAGAGCTTTTCTACTTGTCCTAAAGCCTGAAGCGTGTTTGGCAACTAACTATTTAAAGTAAAGTAAAGTGAATTCAGACAAGAAATGACAAGGGGTCATATAAAAAATACACAAATTTAAAATTCCCTCTCAATTTTTAAAAAAATTAAAAAAAAAAGCAACATCCTTTATCCACTAAAAGACAAAAAATCTTCACTTTTCTATATAAAAAGTCAAAAAGATTTCATACTAAACAACTAAAAATAAAACACCATCATAACACCTTATATTTTATTATCTCTTTATTTGATGCTTCACCTCACCATACATCCAAACAGGAGTAAGACAACAGTCAATCTTGAAAACCACCCCCACCAAGACGGTCGGACTCGGGCAAGATTTAGCTCAACCCGGCTAGATCCATTGTCCATTAGTATAAGATGCGTGTGTGTACGGTCCCAAGCGTGCGACGCGTGCGGAACTTTTCATGTGCGTCGCATTGTGGGCACACCTACTGGCCCACATTGGTATGAAGCCTTGGGGGATTTGAAGACTTGATGGAGCCTCTTATGTATAAAAAGATCACTTTCCGACTCATCCAATCATCCTAATCCTATCATTCGGAGACCACAATTTTAATCCATTTGCATGTGGTAAGTCAATTTAATGATTCGGTCCATTTGCATGGGTGCAAGCCCACGGGTCGGACTAACTGTCGAGGGGGCCGGTTTGGTCCGCTCAAATGGACCATCAAGTGGTTCCACCAGGGATGCACACTTTGTGCGCTGCACGCATGGGATGATTTCCCTATATAAATGTATCATATATATATATATATATGATATATGTCTGTATATGTCTTTGTTCGTTATGTATAAAACAATATTTGTGTGTTTAGCTTGTAAGACTGTTTGTGTAATTATAGTAATTATATGGATATTTTTAATCATACGTATGTATCAATTCGATAGACACAAACATGGCTCATTCACAATATATATATATATATATTTCACAAACAAGTAGACTCATTTGACAATGAATTATCGTGTATCCAATTCCATGCAAATGAACAGACTTAGCTATTTGAATACAAACGGGAAAGTATCTCACTCAAGTGGAAAGGAAAGCCGACACAAGCAGAAAGAGGTGACGTGCCCGAGACTTACCACTCGGGTAAGGAGCTGTTCTTATGTTGATGATGATGTTAAATAGGAAAAATCAAGATTCATTTCTCTATCCTCGAGCCAACCCTAGCTCTTGAGAGTATGTTAAAGGCCAGAAAAGCATGGGCCGGTCGAAGGATTTGGCTCGACCTAAGCCCAACCCACCCTCATTTATGAGGGTAGGGTAATGTGGACCCTAGCCGGACCCTCATTAAACGGGGGTTGCACCGCAATTTATGACTGATTTTGACACAGTAGTCATCCCATGATTTGGTGTGGTACCCAATTTTATATTTACTGATCCTTTATTCACCATTAGGAGTTTTTTTTTTCTAGAATAGTACCCTCAAATAAACTAATTCCCATAATAGCACCCATTTAAAAATAATACCCAAAATAGCATCTCGAGCCTACATGGCATATCCAAGCCTAGAGTTAGCATTTTAAGAGTCAAACCGAACTGCTAGTCAGATCTGATTAAACTTGAGATGGTGCTTGAGATGGGTTGCTCTAACCCAAATTCCTCAATTGGTAAGGGCTGTCAAACCCACCAGGATTGGTGTGAAACCAACCCTTAAATTGGTACAAGCAGAGGAGGTTTTTGACCGATTATTGATTTTTTATTTGTTACTGATTTTAACTGTTTGAACCCATTTTACAAATGATCAGATCGAATTGGACGTTGGATTTTGGATGGTGGGTTAGCAATGGTCATGCCTGCCAACTTAGATTGTCAATGGATATCCATTTACTCTAGATCCCACTGGAAATGGTCTTGATTATATTCCAATTTTGGATTTAATTAATAACTAATTTTGAATTTATATTTAAAAATCTAGATGTTTGATGGATTAATGATGAAGTTAGGTCTGGATTCTCATACCCTATACCACTTTAGATTGTCAACCAGATATCAATCCAAGTTTCTCAAAATGGACTCTCTTTTCCTTTCATTTCTCTCCTTTTCAAATGAACAGAATGAATATGATTCCTCATAGGATAGCTCTATACCCTTTATATAGCAATGGAACCCTCGTTATAAATCAAATTTGGATTGGGAACTACTATCCTTATCACTTGCTTAGGAAAGATGGGATATTCCTTTGGAATGAGAAACTTGTTAGATGAGAGAGAAAGTGGAACCAATGAAAAGAATCAAACGAGAGGGGCGTACCATATCTGTGATGGAGGCCACATATTGGTGCACATAGGACCCACAAACAATAAATGTTAATAGGTCTTATACCACCTTTAGAGATTTTCCATCTAAGAGACTGTAAAATGGATGTTGCATGAATTTTATATTTTGATGTCCTTAATTAGAAAATCAGTTCCCTCCCACAGTCCCACACTTGACACCCCCACTCCCACCAACCCCATTCCAACACCCTCTACAACAAAAGAGATTGAGATGGACATAGGTCTTGGTCAATTACTAACCCACATATTTAATTTTATATGATGCACCCAGTAGGCTACACCAACATGACAATATCCAATCATTTTTAGTCTATTGGTTAGATTATCTAGGGATATTTAAATCATCATGATCATTGAGGACCTTACCTCGTCCATCCCAAAACCAAACAGATTAACAGTTCAGATCTCCTTGGAACCAGGCCATGTTTTTTTTTTTATTATTATTTACAGCTTGAGTTGATGGAAGGCCACATTCTATCATCATTCCAGTCCCAGCAATTGTAGGGATAGCAGAAAGCTTTAAGATTAGAATAGCAGAAATCAGATCTCAAAGAAACTGCTAACATAGTGGATAGTGATTGGAGATATATAAAGGCTCAGGCAAATGAATGTCAGCTCACTTATTACTTTCCTTTTTTCCTCTATCTTCCCGATTGTCCTGTGAGGACTCTACCATGGACGGACAGGATCCCAAAGATATTAATGACTATATGATTATGGCCATCTGAATGATTGACTTTGGGCTGCCCACTGCCAACATCTACTATCCACAGTCCGTTCGCTGATCAAGAGATGATGAGGGACAACTTGATGGATCCAACCCATCTTTAATCTCATTACCGTCGTTGACATGTATTAGGCTTGAATATGCCACGTAGGCTCGGGATGCTATTCCGGGTATTATTTTCAAATGGATGCTATTATGGGAATTAGTTTATTTGATGGTGCTATTCTGGGAAAAAACTCCACTATTAGATTGAATACCGTAAAAATTTACGGTTAAAACGGATGCAACTAATTGTTAAATCAATGACTAGAATAATAAGATAGAGCTAATCGTTTTCCCCTTTTATAGATTGATGAATCAGAAATGTAATTGGTAGCACAAATCAGAGACCAGCACCATTTAGATGGGGCCCACTACTTTCAGTTGGGGTGGAGGAAGGCGTCGGCCTGTGTTTGTAATTTTGAAGACGATTGGTTACTACAGCGTGGCTGAAACGGATGAGGGAATTGTCTGGAAACCCCACGAGTTTCTGACTTTTGAGTTTTAAGACCTTGAGAAACTGTTCTTGACTAGCCAATTTTCCGGTTGACTAGCCAATTTCAGTTTCAATTTTCAAAGATAACCCTTGACTAGCCAACTCTCCTGTTGACACATCAGCATGTTTGCCAAACATTTTTTTTCTCTTTTTCATATTTCCAAAGTCATATTCTCAAAGCAAGGATGTCCAATCCAACTGTTTTAGAAGACTGTTTTCTTGAGTTTATTTATACAAATTTAAGATTAAAATAAAGTATTTTGATGCTTATCATCAGTATGAGGAATATTGAACTGTTCAAATAAATTGAAGCCAAACAAAAAAATGTAAAAAAATCTATAAGTTGGAATACTTTGGAGTTTTTTTCACAACTTTTCTTAAAATTATGAAGATTGAAGATATGAAAATAAATATTTCGGGATCCATTACACCAATACACAAGGTGAACCGCTTGGATTATCAATTTAGAGCCCAAAACTAGACAAATAAACAAAAAAAAAAAGGGCTCAAACAAAGTTAGAGCCCACAACCTGTCTAGGCTAACTATCATATCCTAAGTTGCACTACCGTTACATATATAACTATTTATCACCTAAATAAATATATGATTAATATTTAGGTGATAATAAGAACGGCTCCTTACCCGAGTGGTAAGGAGCGTCAATTCTTACTTGGCTACTCAGGGTTTGAACTCCGGGTCTCTTCCTGCTTGTACGAGCTCCTTTCAAACTTGTGTGGGCTAAGGCTTTCTTTCCGCCTCTTGGGTCTCAGCCCCCTTGGCTGGAGTACCAAAAAAGTTGTAACTATTTATCACCTTCAATACATGTAAATCACAAATTGGATATAGCCTCATCTACACACCATTTTTACATTCTATTTACGCATCACATGCACAAATAAACACAAACAAATGCGTATATGATCGTAACGCATGTGCATCATTTACATGTAGATGAGTGCAAACAAAGAGCCTCCAAGGGCCTATTTGTTTGAGATAGAATATATAGAAATTCATGCTCAAATAAGGTGTATTGGTAGTTGGTACCCATATAAATTGCGGGTGGTGAGGTCCACATGATTTTTTGGGCAAGTGGGGCCCAAATGAAAATAACCGGGCACAACTTCACACCATGGAAAACATGAGACGTTCTATTGTCACACAGTTTTTTTCCCTTCCCACACACATTTTAGAAAAAATAAAACTGTGAAATTACCTTTTTGCCCACCCTATCCCTTTCTCTTCCCACCTCCCCCTTCACCTCCGACCTGGACTGGCACCGACCGGTCCCTCTCTCTCTCCTCCTCCCTTTCTCTCTCCCCAACCTCTCCCTCCCCACTGTTTCTCCATCCTCATTTCTCTCCCTCTCCTTCTTTCTCTCCCTTCTCCCTGTCTCTCCCTCTCCCTTCCTTTCCTTGGCCGGTGGTAGATCGAATAGCCAGGCGATGCAGGGAGAAGGGAGAGAGAAAATAGTGTGGGGAGGGAGAGAGTAGGAGAAGGGAGAGAGAACAACAAGAGAGGAAGAGGGAGAGAAGGGAGGAGAGGGATCGGCCGGCGCCGGTCCAGGTCGGAGCCAGAAGTGAAAGGGAAGGTGGGGGAAGAGAAAGGGAGGAGGAGAGAGAGAAAACATTGGGGGGGGAGGGGGGGAGGGAGGAGAGAAGGGGAGGAGAGGGATCGCCGGAGGTGAAAGGAGGAGTGGGGAGAGAGAAAGGAAAATGGTGGGCAAAAAAGTAATTTCACAGGGGAGATTTAAAATATATATATATATGGAGGGGGGATATTTTGTGCCAGGAGCTTGTCCCGAAAACATATCCTTCACTCCCCAATTTTTTTTTCTTCCTTTTTCTTTCCATTTCAATCACATATTTACCCCGATCAATTAACAATATTGGACGGACCTTACTCCAATTGAAATGATATCTTGCTCAAATCAATGAATAAAAGAGGTTAAAAGGGTTATTGTCAATTGTTTGGAATAAGTGATTTCTCCGTTTTTGCTTGTTCCTCAAGTTCATTGGAGGGTTTGACTTTGACACGTGGGTTTGAATTGGGAGGAGCAGACACCACTCGACAATGACTCTGTTGGCTGTTTGGAAGAAATTTTGTGGGGCTGCGGAGGTCCCAGAAAGAATAGAATATGTGATGTGAGGGAAAAGGTCCAAGGTTCTGATCACTCAATGACTTCTGTTGCTGTTTTTTTTTTTTCGGGGCTAAGACTATTGCTTCATTCATAGATAGAAATGGGACTTTTCCAACGTCCTGGTTCAAGTTGCCTTTGTCGAGATTTTTCATCTGCAGCTGTATATCCTCACACGCATCCTTTCTCCTTTCCGGGCATATGCTTCTTCCACCATTCAATCTCTTTTTTTTTTTTGGCTCATCAGATGCTTCAATGGTTTTTTCATAAAACAAGCTACAGACTCCCTTAGATCATTCTCCTTATTTTATTGGCGGTAAGATGATTGTGTTGACTTCTTCTCTGGTGGGTGTTTTTTCCTAATTAATATCATAATATCAGTCCCATCATCCAGTCCGAGCACTTAATCCTTGATTAGTCAAAATCTGATCAATTTAGTTTGGAGAAAATGCATTTTAAGTAATTGTTTAGTGATTTCTTAATCACCACTCAATGACCTATTGACATGGCAATTGCTCACTGCATCGTAGGTCGCACCAGTTCAAAGATATTGAAAAGTAAGGTTCTCAAAGTACATGAGTATCCGAGCTTGTTTGACAACTCTACTAATAGAGTCAAGTAAAGTAAAGCTCACATTTCTAAAAAAAAGTCACATCTAAAGCACTTTAATTCAAATTTTCCACCATATCTTTCAAAATAAAATAAAAAAATAACCCATTTTTCTACTAAAAGACAAACAAACTTCACTTCCTAATACAAAAGGTTAAAATTATTTATAACACAAACAACTAAGGAGTGCTATTGGCACCAGCAAAATTTTTTCTCCCCACCGCACTAGAAGACAAAAAAAAATAATTTTTCCTAAACTACCCCTCCTCTCCTCCCTCTCTCCTCTTCCCTTCCTCTCCCACCCTCCACCCTCTTCCCTCATCTCCCCCTATCCCCCAGTCTCTGGCGGGGAGGGAGCCCCGGAGCTCCCTCCCCGCCGGAGAGAGCTCCGGGGCTTTCTCCCCGCCGGAGACTTGGGGGGGGGGAGATGAGGGAAGAGGGTGGAGGATGGGAGAGGAAGGGAAGAGGAGGAGGGAGGAGGAGGAGGAGAGGGGAGGGGTAGTTTAGGAAAATCTATTTTTTTATTTTTTTTTTTGCGGTGGGAAGAGAGATTTTCGTGGTGCCAATAGAGCCCCTCAATAAAATATCATCATAATTCATTTATATCTTATTCTTTATTCAAAATAATCTTTACTCCACTCAATTCCAATATTAGTAAAGCCCTCAAACAGGCCCAGGCATCGGTGCAACATTTGGAACTACTTTTTATTCGGGTCTGGGCCTGGGTCCATTACATGGGATTTGACAAAATCTGGGCCGAGGTTCATGTCCATGGATCTCATGGGAGATAGGGTTGCACAAAAATCCGTCGATCCGTAAAACCGATCCGATCTGCGGATTTTTAACCGTTCCGAAGATAAATAGATAGGTGACAGATTAAAAATCTTGTAATCCGTTAGCAACGGATCGGTGACGGATTTCACCCTCAATCCGCGGATTCAATCCGATCCGATCCGTTGACATTAAATATAAATTAAAAAAATTTAAGGGGTCTAAATATAAGCTAAGATGTCTAAATACAAAATAAGAAAAAAAAATTAAGGGATCAATATATGAAAATTTTTACAACATGTTTGATATTTTTCTTTTTAACATTAGATTGAACGGATTAAACGGATTAATCTAATCCGATCCTTCATGGATTGGTTTCTAATAGTCACGGATTTGTGACAGATTTCAAATCCATCAATCCGTAAGTAATGGAGTGGTGACGGATTTGGCCCAATCCGCACCAATTCGATCCGTGTACACCCAAAATAAGAGACATATACTAAATGCTAGCTATTGGGTGTGTTTATAAATATTTATTATACAGGCCTTGATTTAGGTCCGACTCCAGAACCTTTACGTGGACCGAATCCTTTTGAGTTGAATTCGGGTACATCCATGGGTCCTGTGATCAAATATTTGTAATTCGGGGTTGAGTTTGGTTTACACTATGATCCCAACCCCACACGAACCCCACACACAACCTTACTAATTCTTCATCTTCTGGAGTTGATTCATCCCAACCAAGAAGAAAAATAGTTAAGGATACCAACTCATGCATGCGCAAACAGTTAATTGAGAATTTTTTAAATCAAACATATATATTATGAGGCCCATATGGATGCATGATAATCAAACAAAGGAAATTTATAGGTTTAAATGAGAATTAGATGTGCACACTGCGGTATGTATAAAATCAACATCCAGTTACCAATCCAGATTATTCACCCTGTGCTACTCATTTTGTTGGATCATAATCAATGTACTTTCAGTGAATTTGATTATTCACTTTGATGAATTTTCACCAGACTGTTGATTATATATCATATATTGAATATTTGCCAATTCATTATTGGATCATTTGCAAAGTGCTTTGTTTTAGAGTTGGCCTAGATTGATCGTGTGGCAATAAAAGAAAAAGTTTCACAGAACGGGGGCAAGTGGCATGCAAAGAAAGAAAAGAGAGAGAAAACACATCATGGTTTGTCACTGTTTAAAAGGTAGGGACGACGCACGTGGTAAGCTTCTGGAAAATCAAAGCTTCCCAATTTTCCAACGGTTATCTCCAATTACAAATTTCCAACTCAAAGTCTCACAACAAAACAAGGAAAAAGCAAAAAGCATATTCGAAATCTCTTGGCAGTTTGCATGAATGCAGCAATTTCGTGTTCAAGCATTCATCAGAAAAAGTTGAAATGGGTTGGCTGCAGAAAATCTGCACGTGTATTTCTCAATCGATATCCATGTCTGCTTTCCTTATATATAAAACTCCTACCCAATCATCCAAAGGGAGAAGACGAAAAGAATCAGACTTTTCAAACTGGTTCTTTGTGGGGGTTGTTTTTGCTGCAGTTTCTTGAGATGGGTTACTGGGTTTTTGTGGTTTTATTGGGGTTGGTGGCTTTGGGTGTTGATGGGTACCCAGCTGAGGATCTGATTTTGAGGTTGCCAGGGCAGCCCAGAGTAGGTTTCAGGCAATTTGCTGGGTATGTTAATGTGGATGAGAAGAAAGGGAGGAGTCTCTTTTACTATTTTGCTGAAGCAGAGGAGCATCCTGAGAAGAAGCCCCTTACTCTCTGGATGAGTGGAGGTTGGTTCTTCTTCTTTTGCTACTATTTTTTAAGTGGGTCTTTTTATCTCCTTTTTTTCCTGTTTAATTTTTGGGTTGTAAAGATGAGACATGGGAGTTCTTTTTTTCGTAATTTTGGGTCATGGGATATTAAAGTTTCACCTTTTTTTTTTTTTTTTCCTCTTAACCATGTAGTCTTTTAGTTAGTTCTATCTCAATTTCAAAATGGTTGTTTCTTTCTTTTATTTTTTATTTTTGTTTTTTGGATTCTTGCTGATGGTACTTATGGTTATGTTTTTATTTTATAACTTGTATAATTTGTTTGGATTTGTTAGCTCTACTCAGTATTAATTTTCATTCCAGGAAGAAGCTTTATGTGCCTCTTTGACAGTATAGTTTCGGTTGACTGTCACTGTTTCTCTATCTGTTTTAACCTGTTACCCTTTGTTCTGCAATGACTGCACAACATCTCAGTATTAGAAAAGATAGTTCAATTGAAATTGGGGACTGGGAATGGCTTCTTTATTACCGTAGTGTAAGTAGACATAAATCAACAGGAATGCTGAGCTCACTGTCAATTTTCTATAATGTCAATTTTCTATAATTATCGTTCCTGTCTTGATTTCCATGGCATAGAACTTTAGATGCTCAGATCCTGGTGCAGTTCAATATAGGGAAACATTTTTCATCGATTAATTTTATTTGGAAGCAGGACTGTGTATATTTGAAGTGATTAGACCATGTGGGATATTATATCTTTGTAATGATTCACAAGTGACATTTCATAAATAAGGTTGTTGAAGCCTTGAAATTGTGGATCAGATGCATAAATTTTCCTAGGAAATTCATTACGCTTGGAATGGGTTTTTTCCTAGGTTCACTTCTTTAAAGGCACCCCTTCACAACCATTTTCTCTACAGGGGTCGTTTGCCTTTTACACATGTGATACAAAAAATGAGTTACATATTTAAATACTACATATGCAAATGTTACAAATGTGAAACACATTACGATTTTTGTCAAATTCACCATTTTCAAAGAATAAATGAGTGCATCCAATAACTTTAGATTTATATGATTTTTTGGGTGTTTCACAAATTTCTCAAAATCCATGAAGGAGTAAGATATAAAACTAAACGTCCTGATATTTGCATTGAATGGTTCAGATCACAAATTAAGGGCCCACCGAACTGCAAAAATAAAGTGAAGATTTAACATAATCAAGCTTCAATATCGTGGGTTTATCAGTTCAATAAACAAAGTGAATGGTATGGATTACAGATATGGGGCCCATATGAATGAGAAAAAATAAAGGTGTTTGATGGGGCCCAGAAGAATGCAATCACCATGTAAGAGGTATATTGACACCTTTTTTGAAAGAGGGGTGTGAATTACTTTCACACCTGTTTTGGTGTGTAAATGACCTCATTCACACACTATTTTCACACCTCATTTACGTATGTGATATGTGTTTTTTTTTTTTGTGTGTGTGTGTGTGAATCATTCATATATGTTAAATGACTACAAACAAAAGACCCCTATAGGGCTGTTTGTTTGCATTAGATTACATAGGTATTGAATATAGAGGACTTTGCTAACACACTCATGGTTGATTAGTGTTGGCACCTTGGTATTGCACACATGCCGAGGGATCGACATCATTACTCTTGTCCAGTAGGCCAACCTAGCAAAAAAAAAAAAAAAAACAGAGAATACATAGGAATTTAAGGTAAGGTTAAATGAGCTCCATGAAGGACTTTTATATAGGTGAGGGGTTAAGGATACGAGGGAAGGATGGAAGGAAATAAGGTGGAGATATAGATGAGACATTGACTTTCCTAGGCATTCAATTACTAGGGTGATGGCTTTGTATTCATTTTTTTATTTTCCCTTGATTCAATTTCCAATTCCATTAAAGGGGAGGTTATTTGATGGGCATTTTTGGATATTCACTTTGGTCTTCATTTTTAACCACTTATGGTATGAATTGTCCCAATTCATATGTATTCAATTCCTATGTATTCTAATGTTAACAAACATGCCCTAAAAGTTTGGAAAAATCACAACCCAAGTACCTTATTTTCCTAGGTTATGTGAATTGTGACGCACCAACGAAAATGACTTGGGTTTTACTTGGATTGGATTTGATTTTGTCAGTCTCAAAAGTTGACAGGTATGCCCTAAGGGTTTTGAGTTTGTACTTTTTCAACTCTCAGAGAGCCAAACATTCTCAATAACATGTTTTACTTGATTCATCCAATAAAAAAAGGAAGTGTGGCTTAATTATGATTGTAGTGTCACAGAGGATATAATTAAAGAATTTAGCAGAGAGCATAAAAAATAGTATGTTTTAAGTTAAACTTTGCAGATAAATATAGCATTCTCCTAACAGCAGTTATCATTATCAAACTACAGTGTCTTTTTTCCGCAGGTGTCTAGCACTTCTAACTTGACCCTTAATTGAAACCTCAAACAGAAAAGCCTCTATTCATTGGTTTTTATTGTAGCTGTGGAATGTAACTGTTTACTTCTCTTGATCTGCTTCCCTCATCTGAGAAAAGATAATTTCTTTGGTGTGAGATCTTTATTCTTATTTCCTCTTTGAACATAAGAAACATGAATTTTGTATATTGCTAACTTATTTTTAGCATATTGGAATTAGTCATGGATGAACTAAACATGGACTTTTATCTGAATCTTATGTTAAGTATACATTTTTTTGTTATCATTTTAATTAAGAATCACATCTTAAGTTCTTTTTTCCTTCTTGCAGCAAACTCTTGACCTGTTCATTTTTGTTGTGGATTTTGTGTTCAGGCCCAGGCTGTGCTTCAGCGGGTGGGGCTTTCATAGGGTTGGGTCCATTTTTACCCAAAGGTGACGGCAGGGGCGTTCGAAAAAATAAAAGTTCTTGGAACAAAGGTCTCATGCACCTATATTAAATAAAAAAACACTTATCTAATTTGTAGCATTTGTTTCTTTTAACTGCCCTCCTCTATCACATAGCTTTGATTGTACATTCACCTTAATGTACGTTTCCACTAGATTCACTGATTTTGCACTCGTATGTTGTGTAGCATCAAATCTCCTTTTTGTGGATTCTCCTGCTGGAGCCGGATGGTCCTACTCCAATACAACATCTGATTACAATACTGGAGATGCTTCTACTGGTAGGTGGAATATTCACTGTCTCTGTTCATATGTTAGGAAAAAAGAAAAGAAAAAGAGGAAAAAAATAATAATTCAACTCCACCTATTCCTTCGTTAAATGCCATTTGCACATTGCTAATCATTTTGTTTGTGATATACATGCATAGGGAAATTTTCAAGAGAAAACTGGTTCCTTATTTATTATTTAATTTTTATTCAAGAAACATTTTAACTGTGCCCATGTTTGATGAATCCAAACCCTCACATATACCTAATCATCCAAGCATATATCTGACAGCAGCAATCTCATGAAGGGCTTCTAAATTGACAGTTCATGTGATTTCGTTCATTTTTGCATGTTCTTGATTCAAATTGAAGTTTAAGCCCTGAATGGAATTTTCTTCATATCTAACCATCCACTGAACATGCAGCCAAGTGTTCTCCACAATGTGATTTGTACTAAGTGGCTTCAAAACGCTGCTACAGTTGGACTTTATCGTATCTCATATTTGTAAATATATGAAGGAATTTTCTTTAGAATTCCCTAATATAGCTATACGAAAACTACCTTTTTGGGTCTTATTGAATGCGAGCCAATAACGGGTAGAGGGATCTGAAGATTTGAGTATGGATTAGGATAGCCCCAAAAAATTAGCCCAATAGATCATCAGATATCAGAATTTTTTTAGGGCCCCAAAGACAGATGGTGAAAACATGAAAGATGGAGCATTCTAGCCCTTGATTTTTTTTTATTTTTATTTTTTTGGTACATAGGAGGAATGGTAAACTATCCTAGTCCTAAAATAGTCTAATCTAAGTCCTAGTGATCATCCCTAGGGTACACCAATTCAGTGCTCTGCCACAGGACCTTCATCTATGCTCCACCAGTGTACACCTGCTGTACTCCGCACCACTAGACACTCCACATCTGTGCTCTGCCTGTAGCACCTCCTACAATAGTGAATGTCAGTAAATTCCCATCCTTAGTTGCCCAACCAGGGGAAAGAGGATGAATCTGGATAAAAGATTAAGCACTATCATGTATATTATCTAAAAATTTGGCTTAGGATCGATCAGAATGGAGAAACAAAATTCATGTAGCCAACATGGGACAAGGCTTTGCTGATGATGAAGATGATGTATATTATAATATATGTCACATACTTGATTCAACTGGAGATTTTTTTTTTTCTCTTGGCAGCCAATGACATGTATGTGTTCTTGTTGAGATGGTATGAAAAATTTCCAGAGTTCAAATCAAGAGACTTGTTCCTAACAGGAGAAAGCTATGCAGGTTTAAGTAACAGTATCAGCAGTTTACTGCCATTTTTTAACCCTTATTTTGCATAGGCCGCTAACGTGGGTTTATGTGTTTATAGGTCATTACGCACCACCGTTAGCTATCGTTTTGCTGAACCACAATAAGCATTCAACTGGTTTCAAGTTCAATATCAAAGGAATAGCTGTAAGTAAAGCTGTAAAGTTATATAGAGGGGAAATACCTAATGTTGCAATATTTCATTAAAACGGCATCTTGTTATTGTCAATTCCTGATTGCCCGAGGGCAGTGGAAGCAGAATCACATTATTTATCATTCAGTCCAACTAAATATTGTAATATTGAATATTTATCTCTTACCTAAGATGATCATTTTACTTATTGCAATATTTCTTGGAAGGTGGAAACTTATCCGGCATTCCACTCTAACACTGCCCTAATCTCTCTCTCTCTCTCTCTCTCTCTCTCTCTCTCTCTCTCTCTCTCTCTCTCTCTCTCTCTCTCTCTCTCTCTCTCTCATGTCTTGATCTTTTGAAATCATCATTGTATTGGATGCAAATTGTATTAACAAACCTCAATTATTTATCCTTCCAATTTTAATTACTATATAACTGTTTTCATCCTTTTGAATAGATTGGAAATCCACTTCTCAAGATCAACAGGGACGGTCCTTCAATTTACCTATACTTTTGGTCACATGGGCTGATATCTGATGAAATTGGTCTTGCCATGAAGAACCATTGTGATTTTGATGTCTTTACCTTCACCAGCCCCCACAATGTTACCAATGAGTGCAATAATGCAATTGATGAAGCAAACAGTGTCGTTGGTAATTACATACAAAATTACGATGTGATCGTCGATGTCTGTTATCCAGCAATTGCACAGCAACAGCTGCGATTGGGGAAATCTGTAAGTACTTTACCTCAACTCGAATATTTTTCTTTTGTTCTAGTATCATGGCTTGATTCATTGTTATTTTTGTTTGTTTCCGTTTCTTTGTCCTCAGAGCAGGATCCTTATATCTGGATTTCCTAACTGATCTACCAATTATTAAATGTTTCAGTGAAGGTTTTGCTCATGTATCACTAAACCATCTCTATAATATTTCAAATTGGCAGGCTACTAAAATTAGTCTTGGGATTGATGTATGCTTGAACGATGAAATAACTTTCTATTTCAACCTTCCAGAAGTTCAGCATGCTCTTCATGCAAACAGGACTAGTTTGCCATACAATTGGGTGATGTGCCGTACTGAGTGAGTATTCCATGTTTTCGTAAATAGATGATTTTTTATTATCTTTTCCACTGTCTTATATACTAGCATAGCATTGTTGAATTAACAGTAACTTTTATATGAATGCTGAATTTGGAGCTAAAGGCAATATGGTCTTTCTTAGTCATCTTGTGGCGAAACGTGAAAAGGGAAGAGAGGAAACATGTGCATGAAGCCATATGGTTTCAGTTAATCTAGTGGTCATTTATACTCTTTCCATCATGATAATATGATATTTACACACACATACATACACTTAATTGAATTTTTAGGTGCACAGTGTGCATGGTTCTTACAATGCACACCTCCTAGTGGGCCCACCCGATCACCCATTTGAATGAACCACACACATACACCCTGCAAGTCACCGATCCCTTTTTTTTACACCCGATTCGAATGGACTGGACCATTGGGTCGAGTAACTATTTTTTGTTTTTGATATAAAACCGTTGAACTTGTGGGGACCATTGGATTCCCCATAGCCCATTGATTGGTGGGGCCTCAGGTGGGCCCCACAACAAGGTCTGCAGTAAAAAGCCTATATATATGTAGATATAGATGGAATTTGGACACTCTTATCAGTGAAAATATCACCTCTTAGATCGTAAATCTTCTGCTAGCAACATAGCGCGACTTATCGTTAAGCATAGGATCCAAAATTATCACACAAATAACTCAGTTTTTCACAATCATCGGCAGATATCCAACAACAGTTATACTTTCTCTATTGGTTATTGTTTGCTATGGTTGATTTAGTTGTTCATTTCATCATCACACACATTTTGTTTTGATAACTAATTATAAATATGGGCAAAGTCAATTATCTCAAGAACTTTTGCACAAATTTAAGTCAAAACTTAAAGAGGAAATTTAAAGATGAAATTACTGGAAAAATCACCTTACATGTGTGTGATGATGGTGTACGGTTGTATTTGGGTGAGAGATGATGATGTGTGGTGTTTTGATATTGTTCGACTTTGGTAATGGAGGGATGGAGATGGGGCTGCTGTGATGAATGGGACAGTTTGGTTGGGTGGACTAGAGGTTGGAACGATGAGTTCAAGTTGTTTGGTATAAAGGAATAGGATGAGATGGAGAAAGAGGAGGGAGAAAGGGAAGGAAGAAGAAGGCACGAGCGGCAATATCGTCACTCAAACAAAAGGGAAAATTGGCCAGAGGGGCTTTATTGTTATATAGGAACTATTAGAGCCTTTTTGGTGCACCGGACATCTAAGGCAATTTTTTCGGTAATTTCCTCAAATTTAAATCTAGTGATATACCGTTATAATCTCTTTTATAGTATGCAATTTACCCATTTCAATTGTAGTGCTATGCTAAGATATGACTGAATTCTTTTTTCCTTTCAAATGGCCCAGTGTAATAAATTACAGTAGCACAGATCCTGACACCAACATGCTTCCCTTGCTTAAAACCATAGTTCAAAATGGCATACCTTTTTGGCTTTTCAGGTGAGCATCTCATTATCAAGTATTTTTTTATGCATATATATATATATATATATATAAATTTGAGGTTCAGACTTTCTCTTTAATATAGAGTTGTTAAACTTGTGGGCCACGGACGAAGGGGTTAGAGGCATGGGATTGACCTCAAACTTAATATCTGGGCCCATCTAAGATGGATCTTTCTAGGCCCCCTTGTTCCGCAATCAGTGGGGCCCCATCAAGCTACCTCTCACCATAATACGATGAGAGGTGTATGCATAGGAACATTGCCCTATATATAAGTATATAAATATATATAAACCATTAATCAGTTATCATCAATCTGAATTATGTTGTTGAGCTGCAGCGGGGACCAAGATTCAATTGTACCCTTGACAGGGTCTCGAACAATAATACGTGAGCTGGCCCAGGATCTGAAGTTCAAAGTAACAGTCCCTTATGGTGCTTGGTTCTACAAGGGCCAGGTACACTCCTCTTTGTTGTATCTCACGAGCTTTGCTAGATTACACCACCCATATAGATGTGGCACATGTGCACCACATTCCATTCATGATCCATGTCATATATTGGTAGAAGCTGTGTAGATTGCTGGCTGGAAAATCAGGCAGGCACATTCAGCAGTTGGGCTGAACACACACACACATTGAATTTGAACTTGTTTTAAAACCCCCCCCCCCAACCCAAAAAACAGAACTCTTGGGGAGAAGATTTTCTCACCATCCACTTATTGAACATATGTGGCTCACCATCCACTTATTGAACATATGTGGCACAACTGGTGAGAGGGCTTGCCTGATTTCAGCACCTCGTGGTTATGATGTGGCCCACCTGATCTATGTTATCGTGCATTTTCCATGTGTAGTGACACATGGATGGGTCTATCTTCTTTATCACGGGGGCTAAGCAAATGTCTAACTTCCAATGTTCGCATTTATTCGTGGCTTAATTATTTGAACACTCATTATGTCTGTTAACAAAAAAAAAAACTCAGTATGTCCTATCTTACATCAATTCATACTGGATTACCAGTCCATTTAGCTTTCTTCCCTTTAATCTTCTTTCCTGATCCATTCTTTCTGCTTGTTTTTAATTTGTTTTAAGGTGGGTGGTTGGGCAACTGAGTACGGGAATTTACTGACATTTGCAACTGTAAGAGGTGCTGGTCATTTCGTGCCATTTACACAGCCAGAAAGAGCATTACTCTTGTTCCAGTCATTTGTATCTGGTAAAAGATTGCCAAACACAACTTATCCTCCCATTGTCTGAAAAGCTTTCAATTTATCTCCAAAGTGCTGGGTAGCGGGTGGTTTTACATGAAATTCTCAGAATGCGAGCAGATTTTGCTGCTTTACGAATAAGAAAACAATAACAATAAGTTTCTTGCTTCACCAATAAGAAACTGATCTGAGAGTGGGTATAATCTATTTTCAGCAATAAAAAAGTCAGCCTGTAATCTATTTTCAGCTATAAAAAAGTCAGCCTGTATAGGGAGAATTATCCCTTGCTCCCCTACGAGTCTGTAGAATGGTATGGAACAGAATATATATATATATATATATATTTATATAATTGCCTGGTATATTATTCAGGTATGGTATGGAACAGAATATGACAACCTTTCTGCTTGAAAAAGGATCGGATAGATGCCATGATTCTTGGATGACTATAACACTCTCTTAGGAAACATGTCTCTTCATTTTTCTTGAGCAGTGTTTTTTTTTTCTTTTTTTCCATAGTTTGAATTCTCACAATTTTACCTTCTCTACTGTTATTAATGATGATAAACATTTGGCATCATAAACTAAGAATTGATAATGATCAATGTTCAATGATATGACACCTAATTCAGAAAAGAATCCCATTTACAATGAACTACAAGCCTAATCACATGTAAAAAAAAATCCAATTTCTATGAAAGGGAAGCAGTTTTAACTTCTTGTGTTTCAAAAGGATCAAACTGTGTTCTGGGTCCAAGGACCAACGCTTATCAAGGGGCCAATGGTCACTCAGAGCAGAGTAATATTCATCATTGGAATGAGGTGATCTTCTTCACCCTAGGATCAATGCGAGATCACCATGCCAAGAACATGACTTTATTCTCAGCAGTGAACACTCGGGTTGCAATACAATGATTTTCTTGAAGCCTAGATATAAAAAATGCCCACGGGATTCATATTATGCAGATGGGAAAAAGTTCAAATTATGCTACAGTAAACCACAAAGGCAAAGCAATAAAATCCAGATTAGAGTTAAAGTGAAAAGTTAAATACAAAACAACATACGTTCCAGATCCATGTCAAGATTAGAGGGAACATGGGAGTTTATCCCTGCAAATTTTCAGAACACTCATTTCAATTCAGTAATCCACAAACACCAATTAAGCAAAAAGAACAAGTGATTCATTTTTTTGGTTAATTTATTTATTCATTAGTCTAATGGATCAACCATATAAAATAATCAAAATACTGAAGCTTTTCAGAAGTAGATGTCTGTGTGGCAAAGGGAGGTGTACAGGATCTTCAATTGCTTCTCCTCCCCTTGAGGAGGGGACACCTCTACCTTCTAGATGAGCAAAAACCCATCAATAGAATAACAAATCCAAATCCCAAAAGACCCAATCGACAGAAAAAAAAAAAAAAAAAGGAAAGAAAAAAAGTTGCAGTTGCAGATTGCCATCATTTTAAGATACAGAGAGTTCCATTAAAATCTTACATTTTTTTAGAACAAAAACAAAAAATCTCTAATAAGAAGAAGAAAAACCCATCAAAGAAGAGAAGTCAGGAGCTCAAATGGAATCAAAGGGAGAGAACACCTCTAACCTGACCAGCAGTTGGTGAGAGTTGGTGACATTGAACGTCTCTTTTAGTCTGGATCTTTATAAAAATAATCCTCCATTCGAGATGGCATTGCAGAGACTTTGGCTTCTCTTGGGGTGATTTATAATTCAGTGATAGAGGCTCTGGAGTTGAATGAATTGCAGAGGAGGAGGAGGAAGAAGAAGAGAAGAAAGCGGTTGTTTGGAAACTGTTGGTCAAGCACAGTGTGAAGTCCACTTCTTTTTGACCTTCTAAAGTCTTGTACCACATCGGCCCCACAAGTTAGAGACCATCCAGCAAACGATGTAAATATGGTGAACAACTGTCTAATTGAAGGAAAAACATATAATTATAGAATGGTGATTTTCCAAAACGCTCAACCTTAAAAATGTCCCTTTTCACCTTATTTTTTAGGGTAAATTAGCCACGAGTCTCTAAGCACAGTCTTCTGAAGCATCCGGTCGGACAACTTTTTCTGTAATGTCTACCGTCCATAGCTGGAGATATTTTGGTAAAAGGTCCCTAATATGCCACATTATATATTTTCACGACTAATTTGCCCCTTTCACAGTTGAGCATAAAACTTGGAATTTTAAAAGTTCAAATATTTCATTCTCCCACATTCCTAGGGCAAGTTCTCTCTTATTCTCTGTTGTCTCGGAGAACCTCTTCCGACTTCCTCTCTAGGAATGAGGGACTTCACTAGAGAGCTGGTTATCTCCGACTACACCAGCCACGATGGCGACGGCCCGGCGATGGAAACGCGACCAGTCCGGGCTTTTTCCGGCGACGGGTTCTGCTTAACACAAAAACCTGTTGCTGTCTTGGATTTTCTTTCCTTTTTTCGTTTTGCGTAAGTCTATCTCTTGTAATCATAGCAACAAAAAATGGGGTCTTTGTCTCTTTCTTGCAAGAAAACTGTTGCTATTTGAGTTTTGAAAATTTATCAGAGTTTTGAAAATAAGTAGTTTGGAAGGAGATTTTTTTTGTTTCGTTTTCTGGGTTGTTTTGTTCTGCCCGTTAGCAGAAGCCTAGTACATAGCAGCAGCTTTCTTCTTTTAAAAAGTTATCTGAGTTTAGATAATTTATCAGAGTTTTTAAGAAACTCAGATAAATTTGTCAAGAACTCAGACAAATTTCACAAAAACTCTGATAAACTGGGACAAAAACTCATATAAATTTGCCAAAAACTCAGATAAATTATCTGAGTTTTTGGCAAATTCATCTTTATCTGAGTTTTGGCAAATTTATCTTTATCTGAGTTTCCGAAAAATTTATGTAAGTTTCTGACAAATTTATCACCATTTTGAAAATTTTAATTGAGTTTTTGAATAAATCTATTTGAGTTGTTTGGCAAAATTCTTTGCGTTTTATGAAATCTATTTGTATTTTTTAATTTTTATTTGTGTATTTTGAAATTTATTTGCGTGTTTTGAAATAAATTTAATTGAATTATTTGCGGATTGAATGACACTCTGTATGTTTTAAAGTGGTTTTGAGCGTAGCGCTTTTGCTGACGTATAGAGGGGCATTTTTGTCAATTTGTCTGCCTCGTTTGTAAATGAGAATTGCCGCCGCTACGAGAAAGTATGATGGACCTTAGGCCAATGTCAATGGACTTGTTGCCAAATGCCCCCTTTTTTATACATGAGGCCCGCTTTTGGCCAGTCTAGTCTTTTTACGTACGCTAATCTCCCAGAAATCGTCATAAGTCCAAACATCAACTTTTCCTTTTAAATCTAAATCATAAGAAAATGATGATTCTAAAACGACTAAATTCTAATATCATCTATCAAAGGTTTAGAATGATTTTACGGAGTTATAAAGTTTGAATATAGTTAGGTCTCATGTCGAACTTTCCATCCCACATACTTTCATAGTGATTATGCATCTCAATGGATCCTACTAAAAAGGGCATTTCCTCTTAAAAAAAATGCCCTGGCTTCATGTAAGAGGAACCATTTAACAATTGACTCATGTGGGAGCCCAATTTTAACATAACGGATAGAATCCAACCCCGAGTGATGCAATCATGGTGGAAACCATTGGCTCATCTACCAATGATGAAATCATGATGCTCAAATACCCAGTGATGTAATCAATAGGAAAGCACCCGCCCAAATGGATGATCATAGTGGTGCTACCCGCCTAGTGACCGAATCATATGGGACCCGTCTTGTCAGAAGATCGAATCAAGTGGGACATACTAATCTGAATGATAAAATTAGATGAAATAATTTAGTTGAGAAGGGCTCACCGTAATCTTGTCAATAGAGAGAGAGAGCTTCTTTGTTTCCTCAAATTGATTAATTAGGATTGTATATTTAGAAGTGGTTAAAAATGAACTGCAAAAAGTTAAATATTCAAAATTAATCATCAAACAACCTCTCTTCTAAAGGAAATTGTATCAAGGAAAGATGCGAGTGTGAAATGAACGTTGAATGCCTTAGCCATCACTCTAGAAATTTAATACCTAGGAAAGTCATTGTCACATCTATATCTCCACCTTAGTCCTTACTAACAAAACCCCGTAGATAACCACGAAACCACCAAATGCACAGACTGATATGAATTATTTTTAATAAATTTATTAATTAGTAAACTTGTGAGTCCTTTTTTTTGTTGCTAATTTGATTTTTATATTTTTTTTTCAAATTTTTTATTATTTAGGTGAGGCATGAATTGATTAAGAAAGATCAAATGCTCATAGACCTAACAAATTGATCTAATATATTTAAGTGGGACCAAGATGAATGGGGTCCATCATCTCTATTCTAACCGTTCATAAAATCATATGATGCGGGCTAGGACCCATTAATTGATTGATAAATATCAAATGATCATAGACCTCTCAAATTGACCAAACCTAACCTATTTAAGTGGGACCCCCAAAATGAATGGGGTGCACCATCTATATTCTAACCGTCCATAGAACCATATTATGCGGGATGGGACCCATGAATTGATTAAGAAAGATCAAATGATCGTAGACCTAACAAATTGACCAAATGTAATTAAGTGGGACCTAGATGAATGGGGTCCACCACCTTTATTCTAACCGTCCATAAAATCAATGATGCGGGCCGGGACCCATTAATTGATTGATAAAGATCAAATGATCATAGACCTCTCAAATTGACCAAACCTAGCCTATTTAAGTGGGACCCCCAAGATGAATGGGGTCCACCATCTATATTCTAACCATCCATAAAACCATATGATGCGGGCTGGGACCCATGAATTACTTGATAAAGATCAAAGGATCAAATGATCATAGACCTCACAAATTGACCAAACCTAACTTATTTAAGTGGAACCCCCCAGATGAATGGGGTCCACCATCTCTATTCTAACCGTCCATAAAACCATATTATGCGGGATGGGACCCATGAATTGATTAAGAAAGATCAAAGGATCAAATGATCGTAGACCTAACAAATTGACCAAATATTTTTAAGTGTGATCCAGATGAATGGGGTCCACCATCTTTATTCTAATCGTCCATAAAATTAAATGATGCTCCAAATTGATTGATAAAGATCAAATGATCATAGGCCTCTCAAATTGACCAAACCTAACCTATTTAAGTGGGACCCCCAAGATGAATGGGGTCCACCATCTATATTCTAACCATCCATGAAACAATATGATGCGGGATGGACCCATGAATTGCTTGATAAAGATCAAAGGATCATAGACCTCACAAATTGATCAAACATAACCTATTTAAATGGAACCCCCCAGATGAATGGGGTCCACCATCTCGATTCTAACTATCCAAAAAACCATATTATGTGGGATGGGACCCATGAATTGATTTAAAAAGATCAAATGATCAAATGATCGTAGACCTAACAAATTGACCAAATATTTTTAAGTGGGACTCAGATGAATGGGGTCCACCATCTTTATTCTAACCGTCCATAAAATCAAATGATGCGGGTCGGGACCCATGAATTGATTGATAAAGATCAAATGATCAAATGATCATAGACCTCTCAAATTGACCAAACCTAACCTATTTAAGTGGGACCCCCAAGATGAATGGGGTCCACCATCTATATTCTAGCCATCCATGAAACAATATGATGCGGGATGGTCCCGTGAATTGCTTGATAAAGATCAAAGGATCAAATGATCATAGACCTCACAAATTGACCAAACATAACCTATTTAAGTGGAACCCCCTAGATGAATGGGGTCCACCATCTCTATTCTAACCATCCATAAAACCATATTATGCGGGATGGGACCCATGAATTGATTTAAAAAGATCAAATGATCAAATGATCGTAGACCTAAAAAATTGACCAAATATTTTTAAGTGGGACCCAGATGAATGGGGTCCACCATCTTTATTCTAATTGTCCATAAAATCAAATGATTTGGGCCGGGACTCATGAATTGATTGATAAAGATCAAATGATCAAATG
The DNA here is from genome assembly GCA_012931725.1 of Litsea cubeba. Lineage (NCBI taxonomy): Eukaryota > Viridiplantae > Streptophyta > Magnoliopsida > Laurales > Lauraceae > Litsea > Litsea cubeba. Next base: position 113,947,516 of record CM022947.1, on the reverse strand, counting down.
ATCATAGACCTCTCAAATTGACCAAACATAACCTATTTAAGTGGGACCCCCAAGATGAATGGGTCCACCATCTATATTCTAACCGTCCATGAAATAATCTGATGCGAGCTGGGACCCATGAATTGCTTGATAATGATCAAAGTATTAAATGATCATAGACCTCACAAATTGACCAAACATAACCAATTTAAGCGAAACTCCCAAGATGAATGGGGTCCACCATCTTTATTCTAACCGTCCATAAAACCATATTATGCGGGATGGGACCCATGAATTGATTTAAAAAGATCAAATGATCAAATGATCGTAGACCTAACAAATTGATCAAATATGTTTAAGTGAGACCCAGATGAATGGGGTCCACCATCTCTATTCTAACCGTCCATAAAATCATATGATGCGGACCGGAACCCATGAATTGATTGATAAAGTTCAAATGATCGTAGTATTCTAACCGTTCATAAAACCATATAATGCTGGCTGGGACCCATGAATTGCTTGATAAAGGTCAAAGGATCAAATGAGAATAATAGGGATCTCATTGAGAGATTTTAGGATAATTATTATTGGTAATAGGGATCTCATTGGGAGAGTTTAGGATAATTCAAATTCTAATCAAGCAATTTCTATTTTCTAGCAAAACACCATTCTAGGCTGCTGCTGCCACGTGTCCCTCTCCAAGACATGCCAGGTGTCCTCCTCCAGGAATTCTCATGAAGCGTATACATCCCTTTAGTAATATAGATATCCTTCACCCCTCAATTTTTCAATAATGCTTTTGTAGAGTTCATTTCACCATTAATTTCTATGTATTTTATGCAAACAAATAGACCTGAAATGTTTTGCCTAAGTTATAAATTTGATTTTTGGGAAGTGAGGCCCCCATGAATATCTTTGGAAAAACTTCACGGCAATCAAGTAAACTAAGGCCCATGGTAGATTGGTCACTTGGAAACATATCTTTCACTCCCCTCCTCTGTTTATTATATAATAAAAAAGGGGTAAAAAGGGTTATTGTGAATGATTTGGAAGAAGATTTGGTTTACAAGTGAAATTAATTTGCAAGAAAGTTTGTGGGGCTGGCGTGGTCAAGGAACAAGACATGTGAGGGAAGGCAAAGGTCCAAGCACCAGCTGACTATTGTAGCATTATTCATTGCTAGGAATGGGACCTGTCAATATTTAATCATTCTAATTTTAGTTGAAGTTGAATTTGCTGACCTTTCTTTTATCTGCTTCTACATATCCTCCCAGACATCCTTTTCATCTTTCTGGGCATGCTTCTTCCACCGTTCAGATTTTTTTATCTAGACCCAACTTATGCAGTATTATTCCAAGGTTTCCCATCAGATGCCTCAAAACTTTTTTCACAAAACAAGCTACAGGTTCCCTTGGATCATTCTCCTTATTCTAATGGCGGCAAGATGACTTGGTGGATTTGTTCTTTGGTGGGTGTTATTCTTAGTTAGTATCATAATATCAGTCCCATCATCCAGTCAGAAAGCAGTTATGCTTAATCCAAGATTAGTCAAAATCTGATCAACTTAGTGACTAACTTCAAGAAAAGGCATTTTTAATTTATTGTATAATCAATATTTTAATCACCACTCAATGAACTGGCAAGTGCTTCCTTCAAGGTGGGTCACACAATTTCACAGGGATGGAAATAGGTCTAAGAAAACATGAATACCCTAATTTAAGATAACTGGACATGGGTCCAACATTTGGAACAATTTTTAAATCTGGGTCCGGGTCTTACAAAAACCTGGTTGAGGTTCTGGTCCATGGCTCTCATATACAGGGACACGAATGCTCAATGCTATCGAGTGTATTAACAAATATTTATACATGTATTTGGGCCTTGATTTAGATCCGGTCCAGACCCTTTGTGGGCCCAAGCCAGCTATCTTAACTTGAATTTGGGTATGGCTATGGGTCCTGTAACCAAATATTTGTAATTCGGGTTTGAGTTTGGTTACACTATTGACCCAACCCTACCTGAACCCCACCCACTTACATCCCTTCTAGTTCATCTTGTTGAGTTAATCAATTCCTATCAAGAAGAAAAATAACCAAGGATAGCAATCATGCACGCACAACCAAATAGTTTAAAAATAACTGAGATTAAACGTATATATTTGTGAGGTACATGTGATGCATGACAGTCAAGAAGCAGACTAAGGAAATGTATAGATTTAGAAGTGAATTAGGTGCGGACCCAATGTCAGTCATGTTCATTCAGATTTAACTTTTACCATAAAAAACTTTCCTCCATATATGTCCAATTGATAGTACATTAGTAGGTGTGGAATCAACATCCAATTATTAATCCAGAACATTCAACCTGTGTGACCCATTGGGGGTAGAAAATAACCAACACACTTTCAATGATCTCAATTCACTTATTAATCAATGCCGACCATTGATCATTAAAATTCATGTTTTAAGTTCTCATAAGTTTTCAGTTGGCTATCTTTTCCCAACACAACCCTCTTCCTTTTATATATGGACTTCGGATGGACAATTTAAGTTAAATTTGTGATTAAACCTTTTTAGGGTATATATGTGTAATTTGATTTTCGTGAAAACGGATTCGTGTTTTCTTACTCTTTCAAATAACTTTATGTTAGCTGCAATCTAAGTTACCACAGTAATTCACGAATAAATAGCCATTAAATCCGCCATTTCTCAACCTCCCTTTCGATTTTTATTTTCACTCCCGCTTTCCTATGCCGCGGCTTCACACAAATGTAAGGAATAAGTCCTTAGAAAATATCATATTAGCCCATCTATTATTGGATTAGTGGGAAGATACCTGCTTAGTTATTGAATTGATCAAAGATTGATCTGTGTAATGAAAGAAAAAGCTGCTTATCTAATGCAAGTGGCATGCCAAGAAAATAAGAAGTAAAAAATAAAAAAAATATGATCACGGAAGGTGTGGACGACGCACAAGTTAAGGTTCTGTAGAATCAAACCTTTCCAATTTCCCAACGGTTATCTCTATTCCAACCCAAAGTCTCACGACAAACGACAAAAAAGAAGAACCAAAACCAGATCTGAACTCTTTACAGCAAAATCAGCGAATTCCATATATATAAAGCATTCCTTAGATAAATTTGCAATCAGTGCTACTTAAAATCTGCACCCCAGACACCAGAATTTCACGTGCATTTTTAATGAGATATCCATTTCTGCTCTCCTTGCATTAATAAAAACTCCTTCCTCCCCCAGCAACCAAAAGGAGCAGAGGGAGAGAAACAGACCACTGTTTCTCTTTGTGGGGGTGTTTTTGCTGCAGTTTCTTGAGATGGGTTGCTGGGTTTTTGGGATTTTACTGGGGTTGGTGGCTTTGAGTGTTGATGGGTACCCAGCTGAGGATCTGGTTTTGAGGTTGCCAGGGCAGCCCAAAGTAGATTTCAGGCAATTTGCTGGGTATGTTAATGTGGATGAGAAGAAAGGGAGGAGTCTCTTTTACTACTTTGCTGAAGCAGATGGGCATCCTGAGAAGAAGCCCCTTACTCTCTGGTTGAATGGAGGTTGGTTCTTCTTCTTCTGCTACTATTTTATAAGTAGCTCTGTTTTTTTGTTTTTTTTTTCATCTATGGGTAGTAAAGATGAGAGTTTGGAGTTCTTTTTTCCTTAATTTTGGGTCATGGTGCGAGGTTTCTATTCTTTTTTCCTCTATCCACATGTATGAACATGAATTTTGTATCTTGCTGACTTATTTTTAGCATGTTGGAGTTAGTAATGGAGGAGCTAAACATGAACTTTTACCTGAATTTTATTTTTAAGTATACATTTCTCATTAGCATTTTAATTAGGAAATTGATATTGGCACTCCTTTTTTTTTTTCACGGATGCCCTTCTTTTCAAGGTAATTGATGGGAAGAAAATTGGCTTGAATTGGAGTGCCTCAGTAAAAAAAAAAAAAAAAGGGTGCCAATATCAATTTCCTTTAATTAAGAATCCTATTTTTGCAACATTAGACTCTTGACCTGTTCATTTTTATTGAACATTTTGTGTTCAGGCCCAGGTTGTTCTTCAGTGGGTGGCGGCGGTTTCACAGAATTGGGTCCATTTTTTCCAAGAGGCGATGGCCGGGGCCTACGAAAAAATAAAAGTTCATGGAACAAAGGTCTCAAGCACCTATATTAAACGAAGTTGCAATTATCTGATGTGTAGCATTTGTTTCGTAAACTGCTCTTCTCTATCATATATCTTTGATTGTTCTTTCACTTTAATGTACCTTCGACAACATTCACCGACTTTGCACTTGTATCTTGTGTAGCGTCAAGTCTCCTTTTCGTGGAATCTCCTGCGGGAGTAGGATGGTCCTACTCAAATACAACATCTGATTACAATTGTGGAGATGCTTCTACTGGTAGGTGGAATATCCACACTCTCATTGTTCATTTGCTTAAGGAAAAAAGAAAAGAATCTTCAACTCCACTTAATCCTTTGTTAAATGCCAATTGCACATTGCTAAATTCAGTGTGTTTGTGATAGATAGATATGCATATTGCATAGGGGAAATTTCAAGTGAAAGCTGGTTCCTTTTTATTTTTTTTATAAACAAATTTTTAATGGTGCCCATGATGATGAATCCAGACCCTAGCATACACCTAATCATCCACATCTTGAATGTAAAGGGCATTTCATACATTGCATAAAGCTGATCTCACGAGGAGCTTCTAAACTGACCACTTGTGTGATTTGATCCAATTGTTCATTTTTGCAAGATCTTGATTCAGATTGAAATTTAGGCCATGTATGGAATTCTCCTCTTATCCAACGATCCACTGAACATTCAAGTAACTGAAGTGGGCTCCACATTCCACAATGTGATTTGTACTAAGTGACTTCAAAATGCTGCTACAATTGGGCTTCATCGTATCTCATATTTGTAAATATATAAAGGAATTTTCTTAGGATGTCCCTCATATAGCTATATGAAAACTACCTTCTGGCCATGTGAGCCAATATCAGGGGTAGAGGGGATGAAAAGGTCTTTGTCGTTTAGTAGATTTGTAGTCAATGCTAGGTCTCCAGTTGAAACCTGGGGAAGGTGTTGTTCCTTCAAGTCACATGGGCAAGCACATATCGCGTGGGTAGGCAAGTGTGGGTTGCGAACTCGAATGGCTTCCCATTCGAGAGGAGGGGAGGTGTTAAGTAGATTTGTCTTCCACTTCCTATTAACTTAAGTTTTTGGGATGTATTGGCTAGTCGGACTTGACATTCGCATGGATTAGGAATGCCCCCAAAATTTAGTCTGATAGTTCACCATAGATTTGGATTTTAGGGCCCCGAAGATCAATGGTGAAAACATAAAAAATGGGGCTTTTGAACCCAAATGCGAGTAGCACATCTTACAATAGTAAATATCAGTAAATTCCCATACCCAGTTGCCCAACCAGGGGAAAGAATGGATCTGGGTAAAAGATTAATCACTATTATGTATATTATAATATATATGATCATATATACATGAATTCAACCGGCTGATTGCTCTTTTCGTATTGGCAGCCAAAGACATGCATGCATTCTTGTTGGGATGGTACAAGAAATTCCCTGATTTCAAAACAAGAGGCTTGTTCCTAACAGGAGAAAGCTATGCAGGTTTAAGTAACAGTAGCAGCAGTGCGGTCATTTTCGACCGTTATTTTGCATAGTTCGCTAACATGGGGTTACTTGTTTATAGGGCATTACATACCACAGTTAGCTGTCGTTTTGCTGAACCACAATAAGCATTCAACTGGTTTCAAGTTCAATATCAAAGGAGTAGCTGTAAGTAAAGTTGCAGAGTTATATAGAGGGGAAAAACCTAATGTTGCGATATTTCATTAAAAGTTTAAAACGGTATCTTGTTATAGTCAATTGCTGATTGCCCAAGGGCAGTGGAAGAACAATCACATTATTGATCATTCAGTTCAACTCAATATAGCAATATTGATATTAATCTTCAAGCTAAGCTGATCATTTTACTATTGCAATATTTTTTTTGAAAGGAAATTTATTTCGACTTCGATCCTGACATGGCCCAAGGAAACTCTCTCTCTCTCTCTCTCTCTCTCTCTCTCTCTCGTTGTGTGCGCGCGCGCGCGCGCGCGTGCATAAATCTTTGAAATCATCATTGTGTTGTATGAAAATTGTGTTAGCACATCTCAACTTTTTTCCCTTCCCAATTTTGTTGTCTATATTGTTGTTTTCATCCTTTTGAATAGATTGGAAATCCACTTCTCAAGCTCAATAGGGATATTCCTTCAATTTATGAGTTCTTTTGGTCACATGGGATGATATCTGATGAAATTGGTCTTAGCATCATGAATCAATGCGATTTTGATGACTATGCCTTTAGCAGCCCCCACAATGTTACCAATGAGTGCAACAACGCAATTAGAGAAGCAAACAGAGTGGTTGGTGATTATATAAACAATTATGATGTGATCCTCGATGTCTGTTATCCATCAATTGTACAGCAAGAGCTGCGATTGCGGAAATTTGTATGTACTTCATCTCAACTCAAATGTTTTTCTGTTCTTCTAATTATCATGGGTTAATTCAACATTATTTTTATTTGTTTTGTTACTTTGTCCAGAATGCTTGCATCTGGATTTCCTAACTGATCTACCAAATATTAAATGTTTGAGTGTAGGTTTTGCTCATGTCATTAAACAATCTCTAAAATATTTCAAATTGGCAGGCTACTAAAATTAGTGTTGGTGTCGATGTATGCATTACCTATGAAAGACGTTTCTATTTCAACCTTCCAGAAGTTCAGCATGCTCTTCATGCAAACAGGACTGGCTTGCCATACAGTTGGTCAATGTGCAGTGAGTGAGTATTCTGAGCTTTCATGATAGATGGTTTGTTTAAATAATTTTTGGCACTGTTTTATTTACTAGAGTAGCTTTGCTATTTGTTTAATGTTTAATGTAACACTAACTTTCTATACGAATGCTAAATTTGGAGCTAAATGCAAGTGGTCTTTCTTGGTCAAAGAGAGGAAACATGTGCATGAAACCGTACGGTCTTAGTCAATCTTGTGGTCATTTGTTTTCTTTCATCATGATAAAATGATAAACTTGGACAATCTTCAAATGAACAACACTGCAACAGCTTCTATTGGACTGTATGACTTCTGCTAGTCTATGATGCAAAAATACTTCAAAATGGGCAACGTATCATATCGTATCCATTACTTCACTTTTTGTGTGTAAAATCCGTGTCTCTACTGTGTGTCTATGGTGTGTCCTTGCCATATCCATGCCGTATCTGGGCATCATGGCTGCTAGCACAATTGATCTTTGAGCATAAGACTGAAATCTATCACTAATAACTCTCACTTTTCAATGGCATATGCAGATATCAGACAGCAATTTACTTTCGTGGCTATTGTTTGCTACGGTTGATTTCAGTCGTTTGTTTCATCATCTCACACATGTTATTTTGATAATTAATTAAAATTTTAGGCAGGATCAATTATCTCATGGATTCTTTTATGCTAAATTTAATTTAAAACCATTTCCTTTTACAGTATGCAATTTACTCATTTCAATAGTAGGGCTATGGTAACAGTAAAATTAGAACATTAGCATATCAAATGACCCAGTTTTTTTTTTTCCTTTCAAATGGCCCAGTGTAATAAATTACAGTGGCACAGATGGTAACATCAACATTCTTCCCTCGCTTAAAACCATAATTCAAAATGGTATACCTGTTTGGGTTTTCAGGTGAGCATCTCATGATCAAGATTCAAGACATCTTTTTTTTTTTCTTTCAAATCATTAATCAGATATCGTCAATCTAAATTGTGTTTTTGAGCTGCAGTGGGGATCAAGATTCAGTTGTACCCTTGCTGGGGTCTCGAACACTCATACGTGAGCTGGCCCATGACCTAAAGTTCAAAGCAACAGTCCCTTATAGCACATGGTTCTACAAAGGCCAGGTACACTCCTTTCTTCTTTCTCGCAAGCTTTGCTAGGTTTCACTACCAATGTGGATGTTGCAAGTGCACCACTTCCATGTAATATGTGTTGACAACTACTGCATGATATAAAAGACCATTTACACCCTTATATTTTCCTACAACGTGCTCATAGATGCTGCATAGATTGGATGAAAATCAGGCAGGTACATTCAGCAGTTGGGCTGAACACACACATTGAACTTGAACTCTTGGAGAAGATTTTCTCAACACCCATTTATTGAACATATGTGGCAAACCTGGTGAGTGGACTTGCCTGATTTTAGTGCCTCATGGTAATGATGTGGCCCACATGATCTATGTTAATGCATGTTCCACCTGTAGTGACACATGGATTGGGCCCACTACATTATCATAGGGGTTAAGCAAATCTGTAATGGTTGAATGTTCGCATTTTTTTTGTGGCTTAATTATCTGAACTCTCAGCATGACTGGTAAATGATCAACTGTGTGGAATGCATAAACAGATGCAGTTAGCATAATAACCATCCAATATTTATCCTTCAGTTCTCAGATGTGGGGAGTACCAGTTGGGTGGTTCTATATCTCTCTCAAATGTCTCATCTTACATCAATTTCATACTGGAATACTAGTCTTACCCTTCTTCCTTCTATTCTTCTTTCCTGATCCATTTTCTCTCTTCTTCTTCTTTTTCTGCTAAGGTGGGTGGTTGGGCAACTGAGTATGGGAATTTACTGACATTTGCAACTGTAAGAGGTGCTGCTCATATGGTACCATATGCACAGCCAGAAAGAGCATTGCTCTTGTTCAAGTCATTTGTATCAGGCAAAAGATTGCCAAACACGACTCATCCTTCCCTTGATTGAAAAGCTTTCAATTAATCTCCAGTGCGCATGGTAGCAGGTGGTTTTACAATTTTCAATTTAAAGAGTTCAGACAATTTCTGTTGCTTTGGAAGAAGAAAACAGTAATGAAATGTTTCTTGGTTCACCAATGAAAAGTGTAGTGATCTGAAAGTGGGTATTTTAGAGTTGGCTTTTTTTTTTTTTACTTTTTAATTTTAGCCTAAAAAAGTCAGCGGTGTATGGAGAATTATGCCTTGCTTCCCTAAGAATTGCAGGAAATCTTCAGCACACAGGATAAATTTTCTATGGATCTTTGTAAACTAAGTGTAAGCAACTCGGTCTACGCTTAAATGAGGGTTAATTTGTTTGGATAACCTAATTTGCAAGCAAGTGGTTGTTTTATACCTTGCCATAACCGATTATAGGTAAATGAGGTTACAGGTATGTAGACTTCCAGGCTGGTTCCAGGCCACTGAGTTCCAAGGATCCATACAGAGCCTTGAAATTCTCATAGCCATCGACAATAAAACTCCCGATTAATGGTAGGAAGTTTGATATACTCTTTATTTCATGACCTTCACTTGATAAAAGAAAACAACTTGATATATTTAACCATTTCTAATCCTCTATTCGAATGATGCGTCAAAGACACCTTGTTGATTTCCACAAAAGGAACTTCATTTGTGATGAATTTTTTCCAATTCAAGTTCAAGCACCACAAAACCCCCTGCTGGACAAAGATGAAATGGACACTGGTTGGTTTCTCAAAGAACAATCAAATTTGCAAGAAGGCAGAGTATTGGTAGTTTTCAAAAGAATTTTTGGCCATCCACGTGCATGTTATTATTGTAAAAATCCTTATTAGTTGATTGAAATCCGTATGGGTTAAGGCTTAAGTTATCTACTAAATAGTAGATGGAGAAGACAAATTCCAGTCACGATAAACAAAGATCTATTTGCTTTACCTCATTCATGTATTTTCAACAGTACAAGTCAGATCAAAGCGTGGCTTGTAGTTTCTAGAGAAGGTTCCTTTTAGAGTCTGCTTATTCAACACATTCATGGGGTGGGTCCTGAACATGCATCTTTGCAATGAGCGCTGACTAGGATGGCAACACCCAAACCCTGACAAGATTGACCAAAAAAACAAGGTAACATTTCAAAGGCTTTGCAGCTGTTTAGTAAGGAGATGAATAGATATTGGAGGCATCATGAAGACATGAACACATTAATGCTGATATCAGGGCGTTGATGTTCCCAGTACATTTTTTGCTAGAGGAGAAGAAACACAAACCAAACCTGTTTATGATAACAGATATGCACATTCTGATGACAAGAACAGAAACCAAAGATAAGCTCACTCTACAATGCCTACAACTCCCATCTAAAAGCAGCAACTGTTGAACCCTTGGCTTTGCAACATTTAAAGTGGTACCAAGACCTTAAAGGGTTAAAAATCAAACATTTATAAAATAGGCCTGTATCTGTTTGAACCTAATCAAACAGAGAAAGCCAATTGAAACAGAAAATCATATGGCAATTGAAACAGGCTTCTATCAAGAGGAACCAAGGGATTAATCTTGGCAACAATGGTGTACTCGCTGAAAGTGGAGATGCCAACAAAATGTTAAATTGGCTTTCCATTGATGAAGAACTTTGATTGCCCATCACCAATCAACATGACCTGATCTGTGTTTATTTGAGAAGATCACACATGTTGCTCCCCTCCAATTTGCAGTGGGCACATTCCTTCATTCCCCTGCAAATACAGGGAGGACATAGTCCGCTGATTTGAAACCCATCTCTCCCTCGCCCATTCTCTTAATAATCCTAGCAATCACAATGTTAAATACACATAATTTTGTCCAAACTCAGAAGGAATTCTAGAAATTCTAACTATAATGCCAGCATACAGGCTGAGAACAACAACTAAATATACATCAGTATCATATGGAACAAAATATGAAATCTTTTCATCTTAAAAAAAAAATTACACAGATCCCATGATTCTTGGGTTGATTATAACACTCCTTAAAGAAACCTGTCTTTACAATTCACTTAATAGAGCTTTGTTTAAATTTTATCATCTCAGTTTGAAATTTTCACTTTTTACCTGCTCTAATATTATTGGTGATGATAAACATTTGGCATCATAAAGCAAGAATTGATAAATGATCAACGATAATATTCAAAAAACAATCTAACTACAAGCATAATCTTATGTAAGAAAAAAAAAAAAAGAGATCAAATTTCCCATGAAAGCGAAGCGATTTTAATTTGTAGCATTTGGAAAGGATCAAAACTGCTTATGGGTTTCAAACTTCAATGCTCATCAAGGGGCGAGAGGCCTGACTACATCACTCAGACCAGATAATATTTCACCATTGGCATGAGATGACCTTCTTCACCGATAAAATGTGAGATCACCATGCCAAGAAGATGACTTCATTTCAACAGTAAAAATTGCACTTGGGTTACATCCAAATGATTTACGTGAAGCATAGTGAGCAAAAATGCCCACAGGATTATTATAGTACACATGGGAAAAAGTTCTAATTCAGTTGAAAAATAATAAAACTAACAGTTCTCCACTATTATAACCACAGAGGCAAAGCCATGAAACCAAGCTTAGAGAAATTAAAAAGGGAAAGTTAAATAGAAACAACATGCTCTCTAGGTTCTTGTCCAAAGATTTGAGGGACCATAGGAGTTTGTCCTTGCAAATCTCAGAATACCCATTTCATTTCAGTAATCCACAAACACCAATCCAGCAAAAAGAACAAGAAAGTGATTCGTTTTCTAAACGGATTGTGAACCTTCAGACCGCACCCGATAGGTCTTGGGTCAGACTAACCCGTATTAAATGTGGGTCGGGTTGGCTCGACCTGCGTAACTTGTGCGTACTGGTAAAAACAAGTAAAATGTGTGTGCTAGGTGAACTTGATCTCACAATTATTGGGATTTGAGAGGTAAATATAACCACTGCACCAGAGAAATATTGTATACAAATATTTATCCAAACAATATTAAAACTAGTTAGATGAGAATGAGAACCTAACTACTTTAGAGTATTAAAACTACTTTGGAACATTGGCTAGTAGTTAGACTTTAGCTATGAGGTATTTATAAAAGTAACTATATTTTTAGACTGTTAACCTCTATAGATACTGTAATTATTATTTTTTCATACTTATGTGTTGTACTTTAACCATGGTGGTCAAGCTTTTATTTTTTATGATAATCATTGTGCAATAAAATTAAACCCAAATGAATATATAATATATGTAATTGATTAATAAAAATAATAAGTTATTATAATTTATAAAAAATAACAACATTATTGAATAAAGACAAATCCACACTAACAATGTAGAACTGAAGAAAAGGGGAAAACTTTCCATGTAGTTGATGTACTACCATGCATACTTGCCGAGGGGGAAATGGAAGAGTTTTTTTTTTTTGGCTTTGACTTTTATAAATCGTGAATTATGTAAAAAGTGTAAAACACTACGATAAACCCCCCACCTATTAAATTCACAATCATTAAGACAAACATCCATATTATTTATGGGATATCCCCAATTTCAACTCAACATGGGTTATTTTCACTATCAAGTTGATTCTCAGTATAAAAAATAATATTTTTCATCAAAAACTTAATCCAACAGTAGAACATTCTCCGATAAGATAAAATTTTGATTTGTCCTATGTACCTGAGAAAAATTTACTTTGAACGGTTGGATTTCAATACTTGATCCTCACCATGGTGTTCCCATGCTTTAACTCAAGATTTATCAAAATGAAAGCCTTTAAACTGAGAGTGAGTTGTAGCTTTTTATTTGTGGAATGGTTTTGCAGCAATGTTAGTGTAACGCCCCAATTCCGGATACCGAGAAAACCGTCAGAGTACCGAAATTGGCGCGCTACTTCCCGGAAAATCCGAGAACTTCTAAGATCGTAGGTCCGCAGTGAGGTCCAATTTAAAACTTTTTCATCAACATAATAACAATGGTTAATTGCGGAAGCATGATAGTATAGCGGAAGCAATATCAGAGGTAGCGGAAGCATAAGGTATCATCCATATATCGAATATAAATGGGCTGAAGTCCGGCCTAAATGTGACAATGATATAAAACCAAAGTTAATTACAATAATACCCTCTCACTACAACAGTCTCTCTCAAAAATCCCAAAACAACAGATATCACTCAACCCCAGGTGTAGGCTCTCCAAACATCGGCTCGACCTCATGGTCGGCCTGTCCCCATCCGTAGTCCCCGACTACGGGTGCCGCCGCAAGCGCGAGCGCGTCGTCATCGATCTCGGGGTCAAGACCTAAGCACCAAGAGTGGGTCAGATCTAAAGATCTGGCAAGTCACAATATGCAGATAATATAGGATGTATGCAATCAAAATGAGTAGAGACATGTATAAAGTTAAGTGAGTAACAAAGGTACATATGCTATGCAGTCGTGCAAGATAACAATGTAGAATCATAATAAGCATAACAGTAATAAACCTACACAATATGGCACATCCACATAAGCTGGTCACCGCGGGATATTATGCCGCGGCCCTCCCATACTGAACACAGTCGCGGTAGGGATCCTAAGCTAATGCTAGGGATTACTAACCCCACAAAATATCATCAACATCATCCACAACGACCGGGACCGGCATCACACCGTCCGTCCCAACAGTGCTCATCATGATAGCCACACAATCCTCTCAATAGCTCCTACCGGTGATGATCAGTCGAACTGGCTAAGCTTAAATCAACCGAGTGAATGTTTATGCCGACTTAGGAAACAATAAAGGTCTGTGTCTGTCTTGGCTTTGCCTTGCGCGAGCAAGGTCCTAACAAAGTCTCTAAGAGGTCCAAGTAATCCATGGAACATGATCCAAGTTCAAGCCCAATTATTGGATCCATACCAAGGCCCACCATATACAGGGTCTGGTTTAGAACAGTCCAAATGATATACAAGTCCATATCCATTAACATATAATCCATCTATATCCATAATGGGTTACAAGCCCATTCAATCTAACATCTCCCATCTAGGGCAATCCACACCCAAACTTAGGCCAACAAAAGGGCCCGCCTAGCCACAGACACGGGTCAATGTTCACCCCAATTACACTACCGGGTCACCTCTAAGTAGTCCTAGGTTTAGGTCCTCCATTTTTCCATTTAATTAATAGGTATAAGCAAACACAAGGACAATAGAGTGACAGTGATAATATGAGGAAGATGAACCTCCAAGTACACGAATCATAGGGAGATAGCAACAGTCCAACCTAGGTAAATGGTCCACTTTCGGATACAGGTCCATCTCAGGTAATTCGATCTTTAAGTGAAACCATAGATGCTAAGGAATATTGTGTTTGGTGCTTAGAAGTTATGTGCATCATTAGTAACGTATAAAGGTCGAATCATCTCAGATTACATAACATGGACCCTGATCAGTGGACCCCATGAGTCAAGGCTGAGCTACACCATTGACTCGTGGTTGGCACAGTGATGGAGTCATTTGGATGGTCAATGGGCCCAACAAACGATCATAACATAAGAAACTAAAGTCTGGGAAACTTACTGTACACAGTGTGCTCGATTGATCTCCTGGCCTGGGGTCAACCCGGCACACTGGGATCAGAGAGTATTCACCCTTCAGGTATAGTCCTGAATTATTGGAATTTTCAGTGTGTTCGGTCAACCTCCTGGCCTGGTCGGTTAACCGCGCACACTGTAAATTCTGGCTAAGGGGGTGTCCCAGGTTTCAGCTTCTCTCTCTCTAAAATTCCTGATCTCGGTTACCTGGTCTCGGTCTTTTGGCTCGGAGCTTGGATAAGTACTGAGCTTGGTCAAGCACTGGGCTCGGTTAAGCACTGAGATCGGTCAAGCGCTGAGCTCGGTTAAGCACTGAGTTCGGTCAAAGCACTGAGCTCGGCTAAGACGCTGAGCTCGGCCAAACACTGAACCCGGCTAAGACACTGAGCTCGGCCAAACACTGATCTCGGCTAGAACACGGAGCTCGGCCAAACACTAAGCTCGGTCAATCTACTGAGCTCGGCCAAACGACTAAGCTAGGTCAACCACATACACTGATTTCTGGGTCTTAGGAAAAATCCAGATTATGCACAAGGGTTCTGATTGGGTTCCAAAAGGGTTAAAGGACCTCTCTCTAATTAATGGATCTAAAGGTATAAATTAGAAACTAAGGATCTTATTTTAATTAATAAGACTAATAGGTTTTATTTTAATTAATGAAACTAATTGGTCAAGGTACTTAATTAATATACTAACCCATGGTTAAAAGTAATCCCAGGTCATTAGGTTAAATGGTCCCACCTCAAACTTTCTAAAATTAATGGGTCTAATTGTATTTAAATAGAAACTAAGAAATTTATTTTTAATTAATTAAATTAATGGGTCCGGGTAAGTAATCCCCTATTAATATACTAAACCCATGATAAGAAGGGAGCCTAGGTCAAGGGGTCTCATTAAAAAGGCTAAGGTTTAATTTTTTTATTTAATAAAAAACATAGGTTTGATTAATAAAACATATAGGTCATTAGATTAGTGGGCCCCACGGGTCCCAGTCCTAGATCAGGAATCATCATCAGGTTCATTAAGCAGACCCTGATCCAATGTCCGGATCTGATCTGAAATCAAAGACCTACTTGGGCCCCACAAGTTGCTGGATCACAATTTCTCCATGCTCCCTCATTTCTTCCTTTTTCCCATGCACCCTCGGACCACCCAAGGCCATCATCTCCTCCCTTTCTTTACATAAAACGCTCCTGTAACAGAACCCAGAAACTAACGATGCCGACCCTATGCACTCTTGGATGGTGGCCCACCTCTTATCCAAACATTGATCAATCTTTCCCCTTAGGGTCGCCCAGGGCCCCTCTATCAGATATGGGGTCCTGATGTTCCAAGGTGGCCCACATGGGCCCACAGTTCCCAAAAAACGGAATAGATTTCCTTCACGATTTGGGTTTTTGTGACAGTTAGTGTCAATTGCATGGATCATGGCCCTTCATTGATCAAGGATCAGATCAGACTCCACCCCCATGGTCGCCCCACCATATCAGGCCTGATGGGCGGACTAGATCTGTGATCAGATCAATATGTGGGTCCCGCAGTCGATCGAAGCCAAAACTGGTTTTTCTTTTAATACATTTCCTACTCTGATCAGATGCTGGATTGAGGGCAATGGGGTATCCACACACCATGGGACCAGCCCCTTTAGGGTCGCCGGTGCGTCCTCTATCAGATCCACGGTTCGGATCTACCATCGGGTGGCCCACCTGGGTCCCGGTCTCCACGCAACAAAGTGGGTTTTCCACTGTTTCCTCTTCGGAAACCTGATACAGAACACCCCTCCTCTGGAATTCTCCTTCTCAACCCATTTTCCATCCATTCCAACAAACAAAACCAGAAAACCACTCCAATTCCCAACCATCCATCAATCCATCAATGGCCAAAGAAAACCACAAGACAAGCTCAAAAATATATCTAACATGTACAAACAGAATTGGAATTTGTAGATTCAAGCGGAAGATAAATCATGCATTCTAAGTTATTTACATAGAGTTACTTGCCTTGATCAGTTGCAGACAGGAGGAAGAGAGAAGAAGAAGAATAGAAACCACTTATATAGGGAAGAAGCAGGGAGGGCACAGTTGTTGATAGTCCAAGAAATTCTGGGAAGAGAAGGAAAGAAAGAGAGAGAGAGAGAGATGATGTTGCTCGTGGGAGAAGAAGAGGGAAAGAGAGATGGAAATTAAGATGAATAGTGTTCTAGTTTGGTAGGGGAAGGCATAGTTTAAATAGGTTGGGATTTTTGGGTTTAGGACAAAAAGGCTCTTAGGGTTTAAAATGGGATTAAGGTTAGGGTAAGGGTGCTTTGGTCATTGGATAGTTCTAGAGAATTCCTAAGGAAAAACCCCCCTATTAATCTACTAAACACATAATTAAACTAACTTACTCTATAACCTATGAAAAATGCATAACTAGCCCCCACTAAGCCCCCCCATAATTAATATAATTAATATACTAAGCAAATATATAGTATTCAAATTCAAATGGAGGGCCCACAAAGGGGTGGGGCCTCACAGTTAGCAAATGACAACACCTTCCTTCTCCTCCTTCAATGTTTCTTTATCTAAGGGATTTCAATACGCTCGAAAGGAAGGACTGGAGAACGGAGAAGTCACAATTACATGAGATACTGAGCTTTATTTCACAACCCAAATCGTGGATTCTCAAAAAAATAAATACTATCTTATATTATTTCTAATAATTTATTATAAAAATAAATATCAATAAAAGACTTTATACGAGTCATGCGGGTTAGACGGGTCAACCCTAACCCGACCCGTTTTTCTGCAAGTTGGAAAAACCTAACCTTAACCCAGCCCGTATTTTATGCGGGTTGAGTTATGCGGGTCGGACTGATGGGTCGGACATGTTTTGCTACCTCTAAATTCAGCACCCCTAGCAGTAATGATTTGATTTAAACGCACTGTGGGGCCCACCTTTTATTTTCCAAATTTCCGATAGTGATATACACCACCATGTATTATTTTTAAGAAAGGGAATTCTATTGGCACCGTGAATTTTTCTCTCTCCACCGAACTAGAAGACAAATTTTTTTTTTCTAAACTACCCCTCCTCCTTCCTCTTCCCTTCCTCTCCCACCCTCCACCCTCTTCCTCTTCCCTTCTTCTCTCACCCTGCTTCTCCTTCGGCCACGGCACGGCGTGACGATCCTCCTCCGGCGACGGCATGGCTGCAGCGGCGGCAACGACGATTCTAGCATACTGTCTTCGGCGATGTGGGACCAGACGAAAAACAGAAACCCAAAATCGCTGTTCCTTCCTCCGATCAGCGCCGACGACACATAGCAGCAGCGGGACAAACGACTAGGTGTGGACGGCTGTGACGCCCCGGAGTCTCACATCGACTATAGAGAGGAAAGTGAATGGGATTATATGTACATCTCACACCCTTACCTTGCATGAGGCCTTTTGATGGGTTGAGGCCCATCAGAAGCAAAGCCGCGAGGCTCGTGGGCCAAAGCGAAAAATATCATGCATGCGTGTATGGTGGTGCGTTACAAATTGTATCAGAGCCGACTCTCGACTAGTTCGAGTGTGGGGCCCATGCCATGGTCTGGTGCAAGTGGGCCGGTTTCTATGTGGGCAGGCCAAGGGGGCTGGCAGGCTACTGTACAGGGACGTGTAGCCCTAAAGGGGTGGAATGTGATGCCCCGGAGTCCCACATCGACTATAAAGAGGAAAGTGAATGGGATTATATGTACATCTCACACCCTTACCTTGCATGAGGCCTTTTGATGGGTTGAGGCCCATCAGAAGCAAAGCCGCGAGGCCCGTGGGCCAAAGTGAACAATATCATGCATGCGTGTAGGGTGGGGCGTTACAACGGCGACGCAGCCCCGACCATCTCCGTCAGTGTCTTCGGTGGTGTCTGCGGCGATCGGATCTGCTCCTGATCAGCCAGCCGTGGCCCACCGGAAGAACCAGATCTCCTCTCCGGTGTTGCGCAAAACAACGATGGCTCCCCTGATCTCCGGCGAGCCTTTGCGGGTCTCCTCTTCTTTCTCCGGCGAGGTTCTACGTCAGAACACACTCCCTGTGTTCTCTTTCTCTACAAGAAAGAAAACCCCTTTCTCTGCTGGTTTCCGCCCGCTCGCTGCAGCCCAATCTCCCTCCCCGCCAGTGACTGGGAGGGGGAGGGAGAGAAGGAAAGGGAAGAAGAGGAAGGGAGAAGAGGGAAAGAAAATAGAAGGGGAGGGAGGAAGAAAGAGGGAGAGGGGGGAGGGAGACCGGCTAGCCGGCCGGGGCTCCCTCTCCGCCAAAGACTGGGGCGGCGAGATGAGGGAAGATGGTGGGAGAGGAAGGGAAGAGGAGGGAGGAGGGGTAGTTTAGAAAAACTTATTTATTTATTTATTTTTTTTGGGGTGGGAAGAGAGATATCATGGTGCCAATAGAAGCCCCTTTTAAGAAATGATCTAACGGCGTATATTAGTTTGGTTGGATTGAAATTTGGGTAGTGATTTCGTCACCTGTCTCCCTGAGTCCCTCTTCAAATTTTAAATCACTCACTAGTTGGGCAAACGTTTCTCGAGAAAGTCCCCTATCGACAATTGCGTGGTTTCAGCAATTTGCATCAGGTAAATGCCCTACTCCAACATAACAAGAAAGAAAGAAATACACGTTAGTAGAGATAGTATTAATACTCCCCTCAGGTGTAAATCAGTAGGCGCACTGGGTGCACATAGTTTAGTAGGCGCACTGGGTGCACATAGTTTTTTTTGTTACAGTGCCAAGTCATTCCTCTTAGAATTTGAACTCGTGAACAATTGTCTCTGATACAATCTTAATTTTCCCACACGTACCATTCCTACAAAAACCACCAGGCATTAGTAGAGGCAACATTAATACTTTTCAATTCTCCCCCTTAGGTGGAGCCCACTCTTCAACAGTATCATAGTCTTACATGAGTAAAAATGAGTTAGCTCATATTTTAACTAGTTTGCATGCATCTTCAAAAAGTGGACCAAACACGTTAGAATTTGATCCAACCTTGTTTGACCACATGATATCAGGGATGCACATGGGCGGTTCGAATCGGTTTAGCATTAAAACCAGCCACCAAATCGAACCTATCGGTTTTTTAATTAACTAGTCCGATCCTACTGATGGAGAGGACTTAGACCGAGCCGAAGTATTCGGTTCGGTTCGGTCGGTTGAACCGTTTATTTTATTTTATTTTATTTTAAAAATAAAAAATTGAAAAATTTAAAATGACAACACCCCCATCCTTTTCATTTATTCCAATGTTTAGGACAAGGATAAAAACCCAAATAATCAAATACTTAAATTACATAATATACCAGTCAGTTCGGTTTAGGTGGTGAACCGAGGGTTCAAACCGATAACCAACCGATCTAAGCGGTTTTTATGATTTTCAAACCGTAAATCAAACCGATCTACTATAAAACCGATCCAAACCGCCCGGTTCAGTCAGTTCAATTTAGTTTACCGGTGATACCGGATTTTCTGTGCAGCCTTATATGATATGAAATTATGAATCCACTTCATAAATTGCTCAAATTCATTATCACCTATGTGTTTGCATTGAGTTAAATAACAGTATAATTCAACTTGGGTCGATCCCGTCAATATATATGTTAGTTTCATAAAAGATCATTTGATATTAGTGTCAAATATATTTCACACCGTGGTTAAGAATGAATATCAAATATGGATTTTTAAAAAAATTAGCATCAAATAACCTTTCCTCTTGTGTAAAAAAAAAAACATTATTTGATGCCCATTCTTGAAAAACAACATTTTATCTTCATTTTTGACTTCTAATGGTATTAATTCTATAAATTCAATTTTCAAGTATTTTAATGCAAAGAAACAGGCGTGTCTTGTTTTGGCTAAAATTTGATCCTAACAATTCATTTGTCTTAGATTTTGAACACTGTCATTATTCTATTATTATGTCGATGCATGTCTAAGTGAAGCGCACGCTATCATGCTATTTTAAAAAAATGAATGAATGTAAATGTTTCAAGTGGAAATACAAATGGTATACTCTCACCTTATTATGAGCGATAAGGTGAGGCCCTCACATCCATATCCAATGCCAACCACTTAAATGTTAGGGCCCCTACCTTTATTTCTCATAGATTGGTGAGAAATACTATGATCACAGGAGCACCTCCATATATATATATATATATGTGTGTGTGGCCAGTCATTTATCAAGATATCTATCGATTGGTGATGGCCATCCCATTTAAGGCAAATAAATATTGTCAAGATTTAGAACCCCCTCAAGATGGGTATGATGTAGACTATGCTCAATATCATGCTGGGACCAACTCCTATTATAGTAAGTTTTGGTCATATTCCAAGAAACTGGAACCATTCATTTTTGGAAACCTACTGCCTAATCCTGCTTGGGATTCACGCAATAGGGGTGCTCGTGGGCTGGGCCATCACTGGCCCACCTTGGCCCAGCCAACTTTGGGCCAAGTTTAGGCCTTAGGTTTTAGTACTTGGGTCAAGCCTGTACCAAAATTTGGGTCCACTTAATATTTGGATAGGAAGTCTTGCCCAGACCAAAATAAAATAAAATATATTTGTGTACTTGAATTTAAAATCTTTATGTCATTTTAATCGGGCATTTGGGCTCGATTAATAAAGGGGGCATTCAAGGACCTAACGTGTTTAAGGCACGCTTGGATTGGGCTATGCATTTACGACCCATGTCAGACTTGGGCTGGATATGGGTCCATTTTCTGGAGTTGGGTTGGGGCTAGATATGCCCTGGTATGGCACTTTTCTTCTGTATCAGCATGGAGCGAACCTATGCATGAAATAGTTGGGCTGGGCCTATTGGAGTCATCAAGTGTTCTCTAGCTGGACTGGAGTACAAATGTACAGCCATTCATTTTTCTCCTGTACTGCACATGGTCAATGACTCAATGCTAGTAGAAATCTTATAAAACAGGACCAAGGCCGTTGCACACACATAGTCCAACAAAACACATTAAATGCAAAGATACTAAACTTGTATCAATGTCATATTTTTAAAGAAAGTTTGACAGATTTCTTTTGCTTACAACACAAGGCACAAACGGCTCTCCTGCTAAAGTAACACCCACTTTTCTTTCTCTTTTTATCACTCTTTCTCCTCTCTTCTAACCCCCTTTAAAAAATATTGTCTCTTTCGTTGAACGCTGAAACTTTGTTCTTATCTTTATGAGAAAAATGGTGGCATCCAATATAGCTTCAGTGGTATTGCAAAAGTGACTGTTCGGTCTGGTATAAATCCTTCTGATTCATTTCTATGATCTTTAGAGCTAATATTTTGATATATCATCATGATATTATTGAGATTATTAGCTATTTTGCATCATGAAAACACTGTATTATATATTTGCCTTATTATCAATAAAAATATTGCTTCAGTTAAAAAGGAAAAGATCTAGGAAACATCAATAATTAAATTGTTTTTTTGTGCTATTTCTCATCTCTTTTTCATTTTCTTTATTACAGTTTTTTTCTTTCTTACTTCAGTTTTGTCCAAGTTTTTAGATGAAATCGATGATATAAATATAAGAACTCTTAGATTGGGAAAACAGAGAAAAGAACTTGATATGATATGACATGATCATCACCCTTGGCAAGAAACTTCTGAATTGAGTGGTGTTGGCACCTGAACGCCAATGACTAATCCTTGGGTCTTGAGGTTGATAGTATCACTCCACTCCTGGTCAAGGGCGAACCATTTCAGACTTGGGCCATGCACTTTCAGCCCATTTCAGACTTGGGCTGGATATTGGTCCATGTTTATGATGTCAGGCCGGGGCAATATATTCCTTGACGTGGTCCTTTTCTTCTGCATGTCAGCAATGGGTCAGACCTAAGTTAATTTAGGCATGGATTTAGAACTAGTAAGGTTGGGCCTGATGGGCTGGTCGTATTGGATTCATCAAGTGTTGCTACATGTTTTTACCCAAAAAAAAAAAAAAAGTGTTGTTACATGTGAGTACAATACGCTACCGAGGCCGTTGCGCGCACGCGCGCTCACTTGTCCAGCAAAGCACATTAACTCCAAAAGATGCGAAACTTATCTCTTTCACATTTTTTAAAGAAATTTGACAAGTTTCTTCTCAACTTTCAACAGAAGGCATGAACCGGCCCCCTCCTAAAGTGGAGCTACTGTATCTTTTCTTTTTAAGTTGGAATAGTGTGGTACAATGAATGTGAGACTACCTGTTCATTCGGGGATCAATCCCTGTGTAGCTGTATGAGATGAGACGTTCCTTTTCACTAAGACATTTTTAGTTTCTTTAGGACTAGTATTTTGACATATCATGGTGTTATTGAGCTTTATTTCAAGGAATGATATGAGTTATGATGAAATTATTAGCTTTTTTCTATCACAAAAACACTGTACTAATTGCATTATCATTGATAAAAGGATCCCTTTAGTCAGTAAGGAAAAGATCTAGGAAACATCATTTTCCCCTTTTTTTTTTTGGTGCTGTTTCTTCCCTCTCTTCCTTCATCTTGATTGCAATTTTCATCTTACTAGCTAGGTCTCTTTTTAAGCGAAGAAAAGATCTAGGAAACATCTTGTGTTTTGTGCTATTTTTTCACTCTTTTCCTTTTTCTTTATCATATTCTTCATCTTTCTAGCTAGGACTTTCTTAACTCTGTTGAATGAAATCAATGATATAGCAATTTCTTATTTCATCTAATTCTCACTTGTCCTTTTTCTTTGTAGTGTGGATTCTAAGGTCTCAATATCAATGGTGATTATAAGTTAGATAAATACCAAATTAGGGTGAATGCCGGTTCATGAGGGTAGTTATAAATTTGAAGGGTTTGCTCGATCATGAGGGGCCCTCGCAAGTTCTGGTTTATTTAGTTTTTATGTGGAACGCCTTGGGATTATTTCAATTTTTATAATAAAATAGTTCAAAAAGCAGGAAGAGTGCTATAACTGGAAATAAAGCTGAAAAATGCATGGGCACAAGGTGATAAATAAATATAAAATAAAAATTAGTATTAGGAATCTAGAGAACACAATAATACGCTCTCTATTTTTTTTCCAATATTGTGTTTAACTAAAAGAACATTTCAAAAGTAAATAAAAATGGTAAATAGGGTGAAGAACAAAAGAAAGTACTCAAAATTTTCAAATGGAAATTAATGAAATGATAAAATAAAAGTTCATATGTGAGAAATAAGCAATAAGTTTTAAGAAGAAATTATTACATTCTGAATAATACATATCAAAACAATATATAACTATAAAATGTAGAAAATAATATGTATTTCTTTAATATAATGTAGTTTTAAAATGACATGGAAAACGTGTTACAATATAAAATGAGCCAAAAGAAATTTTTATATGTGTATTAAACTTTTGAAAATGGAAAGAAGCTTAAAAGCCCCATTGATACATAGCTTAGTGCTAAGGCATCTCCCCTCCCCTTAAAACATGCGACAACCTTTCAGTAGTTATACTGTTGATGGTGAAGGATTAAAAAGTGGTATGTATGGGTGTGTGAGTAATTATTAGAAAAAAAAGAAGTTAAAATTTTTTTATAGTTACTTAAAAAAAAAAAAACTTCAGTAATGCATGATCCCCAAATAAGAACTTGAGCTATTTTAATAGAATAATACACCAATAAGCCATTATTACAAGTGTGTAGAAAATTAATTGGTGAATAAACAACATAAAAAATTCCAGTTAAATTATTGCATCCAAGTTTTTCCCTTCATGGTTCTCAAAAGTATTATTAGCCCTCTTATCTTCATTTATTCAAGTAAATTGCTTCAAATATATACTTCACCTCAGTTGACAGCCATTTCAGTATATAAACTAATTAACATAAGCTTGACAATTACTATATGCCTTTTGATTGATTTAAATCTTTAGTTAGTTAGAAAACCCGATAATAGAAACCATGACAAAATACACAAAGAACTCGGCATTCACTTATGAACTGAGAACGATATGAAAAAGCAAAAAGATTTTTTCTTTTTAATTTTAAAGTAAAACAAGATCACTAACAACCCAATAAATGCCCTGTTTATATCATTTAAGTGAACCAATTATCAAATATCCATTTGAAATCCTACATGCTCTTGGTACTATGGAGCCATAGAGATTGCATCATAGATCATACCAATAAGTCTATGATCTCTTAAACAACTCCTGCAATCAAGAAACATCAATTTAACCTATATGTTTATATTCATAAAACGAAATGGATTAAGTTAAGATTCATGAGTTTTTATTAGTAAGTATGTTTACACTAGCAATTATACCGTGCTGATATCCTCATGATATATCTATAATGATTCATTTTGTCAAAATCTTTACAAAATATTGGCTGTTACTACCCATATTTTCACAATATAGAACTAAGAAACTCAAAAGAAGAAAGGTTACCAACATCAGAAAAAGAGCTTACCTAGTGGTGGAAAAATGAAGAAAGAGAAACAGAGATACATGGTAAGTTGCGGGAAGAGAAGGAGATACGAGGCAAGTCGTGGGAAGAGAGAGAGAGAGCGCTCCTACTGCCTGCAGCTTAATGTAGTTTTGTCATCACTGCCTCCTACTGTTATTACTTTTGCTGCTGCTTCTTCCTAGCTATTCCTCCTATTTTTTATCCCTTTCCTTTCTTCTATTTTTCCACGAATAAGAGGGGCAAATGCTCTTTAACCTTTTATTCATTTTAAAGTCTAGATCCTATCATGCCACATGAAATTTGTAGGGTTTATGGTGGGTTATGAATATTGGAAAGTACATTTAATGACCCAAGTAAGAGGTGGGCATTTATTTTGAACAGTTTAAAATCTCAAGTTCACTAAGCATCCTTATGATTTTTTCATAAGTTCAAGCCTAAATGGATAAAAACCTCAAGGTAATAAGACATGTGGTAGAGAGTGAGTGACGAGCTAATCTCACCAAATAAACGTAACTTTAACATCAATCCATCTAAAAAAAACAGATCCGAATTAGACAATGAGAGAAAAGAGAGAAGTCTCAAACAAAAAGTCTTATACAGAGACAGTGTGAGACAGGAGTTTCATACAGGGGGTCTTAGAGAAAAGGAGTTAGCCTAAAAGATAATCTCAGGCGGGACTTCGGGGTTCAGACAAAGATTTAAGAGGGATCTTTGTATGAGAGTGTTACAGAGAGTTATGAGTGGTAATTCTTTGTAAGGACTTGTTAACATTATAACCTAGCTCAAGCTAGGCGAACCTCCTCTTGGCTGTTCAAGCCAAGTCCAAATGGGGCAAAGTCGGCTCAGTTTGGCTTTTTTACAACCTTATTTAATAGGATGTTTTGATATATTGTGAGGGTCTCTATTAGAGCGTGTTAATGTAAAAAGATGATTAATCCGCTCTTTATGGGTTTCTATTTTTATAGAAGAAAATGAATCATGCATTCCTACTGCTCTTATGGGAAGTCAAAGCCCTCTTTATTGAAAAATCAATTCATTTTCTTTTCTTGTCCCACATATAAACGATGGATTTACATGTAGAGACTCATGTACGATTGAAAAGCTCCAAGGATCACTCCGCCTTTGTCTAACTTACGTGAATGAAGAGTTTTCAACCCTAGGGTGCCTCCCTTATCCTTATATATAGAATTCCTAAAAAATCTCACTTATTAGAGACTCCTTTGCCAAGAAACCTACATTTCATTGATTTTATTGAGAGCCTCATTTGTTGGCACAAATCAAGTCTTATTTTAAGTGAGATTATATTGTCTACTTGCCTATGCCATGCTTGATTTGACGTAAGATCCATTACATGCATGCCACACATACGATAGAATTAATTAAGTGTCGCATAAACAACAAAAGAGTGAGTTGCATGGGAATCAAGCTATTTTCCTTTCTATTATTGAATCCTCTCATTACACAATCATACCTTGCTATTTTCTATTTATTCTCAGTTTTAAGTTGAAAGCTTTATATCTTCTTGTTCCTCCTTAACTTCCTCTTTGGGCTTTTTATGAAGGGCTATGATTCTAAAAATTGTATTACACGTTGTCTTAAATTCTGTCTCTTTTTTTTTCTCGAAGCTGATATAATTATTGAATACAGAGCTGTGATTACGCTGAAGCATAAAGAGAGCTGTGTCTTAGTTACAGTATTTGAAAGAAAGAAGGACTACCAGTAATTGTTTTTAAATTGCAAATGGCAAGAGCTACTCTCCCACCAGGTGTTCGATTCCATCCAACTGACGTTGAGCTGCTTCTGTACTATCTAAAACGGAAGGTCTTGGGAAAGCCACTTCCATTTGATGTTATTTCTGAGATTGAAATATCAAAGTATTCTCCATGGGATCTTAAAGGTATGGTCCATATGTATCATTATAACATTTTTTTTTCTTGAAAAATGGGCATTCTTTGTAGCAGTTTATATTGTTAAGTTGAATATCTTCTATTGCCCGGAGGGCAGATTTTGGTTCCACTTGTTAAATGGGGATTGCAAATATATATATATATATATGCGCTAATATTTGTACTTGTTTGAGCTATTGAGAACATTGCATTTAATTTATAGTTTCTTCATAAAGCAATTGGTTTTCATTTTCGTTTTTTTTGTTGGGTAAATTAGTGGCAAGGGTAGAGGGAAAAAGTCTTCCTTGAGGGCACTATATGTTAATAATAATAATAATAAAAATAATAATAATAATAATAAAAAAAAAAAAGGGGCCACTATATGGAATATACATGACACTTTTGAAAACTTTAGGGGTGACACTCGACATTTTCAAAACATTCGGAGGGATAATCGCCTGGCCTCCAACCCTAATCAGTATTTACTTCAAAATCTTCACCCAATACAACACTAATCAATATTTTAAGTTCATCCTGTAATATATGTTGCATATTTTCTTAAAAACAATAATAAAAGAAAATGATGGAGGAAATGAAAAAAATTAATGAGAAAATTGATGATGGTTAAGTCTCTCTCATAATTTCAACGGCTATTTTATCATTAATTTCCAACCGCTATTTCTCTCATTAATCTCCAATGGCTATTTTTTTCATAACTTTCCCTCGTAGCTCTCTCTCCCTTGTAACTCTCTAAGGGCTCTTTTTGGCAAAACTCTATATATATAAAACATTTACCAAGGACTTAGAAAAACATACATACACATATACTATTCTCATACAATTCCCTCTCAAATCCTTATTTTTCTACCAAGAAAACTCTGTTCAATTGATTTATTTAGGGCAATTTCATATTTATATCTCTTATTTGCAGACTTTTTTTTTTCGCAAAAAGGATATTTCATTCCACACAAAGAACCAACTAAACAACACCACCACGGAACAAGCAACTACCCGGCTAACTTCTGTCCCAAACAGCACAAGTCCTAGAAAAATATGACATTTTAGCATAATTATGGGCAACCCCATTGAGAGACTTAAGGATATGGGCCGGAAAAAGCAATGAATTCAAAGTCTTGCAAAATAGAATCAATTTATGTTAGAATAATAGGTGTGCTAAGAGGCAAAGACGTCATGACATGTTATAAGTCAACAAAGGCTGCCGTTTTAAAAAAGGAAAAAGGTTGACAGACGGTTGCAGAAATCGTCCCGAGGCAGAATCATGCCTCGCTATAACGAGGATGAAGCTCGCTATAGCGAGGGCACACGCAGAGTTCGAGTTGGCTCCGGACTGAAAGAAGAAATTTGGAAAAGGACTCTATTCTTAGTGGAATATTTCAAGGAGTCTTAAGCACGAACTAGGGGCTATATATTGAGTGTTTCTTACAACCCAAAGGTAAGAGAAAGACAAGATCATCTCTCAAGTTCTGAATTAGTGATCAAATTGAGAGAAATTTTCTTTAGAGATTTTTAAAGAATTGTACTGCCAAGTACTCTAGAGAGCAAGTTTCTTCTACATCCCTTGTAGAAGATCATCTTCTTACATAGAAGATTTGAGGAGTCAAGCGCTGGATCTGTTGCAATCAACGGTGTGATGCCGTTGAAGCGTGATGCGACACAAGGTAACTTCAGTCTTTAGATATAGGATATCTAGGGAAGAAATCTGAGTTTCTTGTAATTGCGAGATTCATAGTGTTTGATTAGATCCAGTACGGATCAGTAGTTTTTTACCCGGTTTGGGTTTTCCACCTTAAATTTGGCGGCCTTGTGGTGTATGCTTGTGATTTTATTTCCGCTGCGTAGTTTATTGTTTTTGTACACTAGTGGGTTGATTTATTGAGTTGACTAATCTAGAGATCTCGAACCCTAAACCCTCAATTGATATCAGAGCGGGTTACACTAATTTACTGTGTTTGATCTAAAGAGATTTCTAGAATGGTGTTCAATCAAGATGGGACATAAACTTCTAAGCCCCCTTTGCTAGATGGTTCTAATTATGCATATTGGAAGCAAAGGATGATTGGGTTCCTTAAGTCCATTGATGATGATGTTTGGGATATTGTTGAGGAGGGCTACTCCAGACCAACAATTGTGGTTAGTGGACAAACTGGTCCTAAACCTAAAGCTGAATGGACTAAGGATGAGAAGCATGCATCCAATTGTAATAACAAGGCAGTAAATTGTATATACAATGGAGTGTTTGCTGAATAGTTTCGTATGATTTCCACTTGCAAAACTGCAAAAGAAGCGTGGGAAGTCTTACAGACGGTTTATGAGGGTACAGACACGATGAAGCAATCTAAATTGCAAAGGCTGACTAAAGAATTTGAAACCATCGTGATGGAAGAAGATGAGACCTTTGATCAATTTTATGCAAAGCTGAATGATATTGTCAATTCTGTTTTCAATCTGGGTGAGGAAATTCAAGAAAACAAGATTGTCAAGAAAATCTTACGGTCTCTACCTTCGAGGTTCGATTCTAAAGTTGATGCTATTAAAGAAAATAAGAATCTTGATACCCTCAAGGTAAACTAGTTGGTTGGAAATTTTCAAACTTTGAAGCAAACCGTTTGGATAAAGAAAAATCAAAAGAGAAAGGTATTGTTTTGAAAGCCAACTCAGAATCAAGAAAGAAGCCTGAAAAGAAAATTACGTCTGATTCTGAATCTAAGGCTGAAGATGATTTGGCTGAAATGTTCAATTGCTTCAAGGAGTACATGAAGTCAAAATAAGTCAAGTGGAAGGGTTCTAAATTTGCGAAAAATGATTTTGCAAAAGGAACTAAGTATTTTGAGTGCCATGGCTATGGTTACTATGCTAGTGAGTGTGCTAACAAGAAAAAGGGTGCAATGAAAAAGGCTCTCAACACAACTTGGGAGGAACAATCATCATAAGAAGAACAAGATCCTTCAATTGAAACTTCTGAAACTGTGAATGGCAAGTTTGTGGCTTTTATGGCTAATTCTCTATCTGACAATGATACTGATGAAGATCATACTGATGAGATGTCAGATCAAGAGAAAGATTATGAAGCGTTGTATTATAAAATATATGCTGATTGTGTTAAGATGTCCAAGTATGGCTACAAGATCTCTATCAAGTTTAAAGCTGCCCAAGAAGAAAATTCTGCATTGAAAATTTAATTAGAGCAAGCACTTGAAAATATTCATCTCTTGGAAAGTCAGAAGATCTGCACGGATGAAAACTTGACCACTGATAGTCAAAAACTTGAAAAAGCTGAACAAGAGATTGAGAATATGAAGACGGAGTTGCAGACTGTTACATCTGAAAAAGAAGATTTGCAAGGAAAACTGAAGATCACTCTGTCTGAGTTAGCAGTGAAACAAGCTTCACTAAACAAGATGAACACTGGTTCGAAGACTCTTACAAATATCTTGTGTAGTCAGAAGTCTCCTTTTGACAGAAGCGGTTTCGGTTATGATCGTGGTGCATCCACTTAAAATTTAACAATTTTTGTTTCTAGTGTTGCACATGCTACTCCACATACTGCACATATACATAATGTGTTGAGTAGTATCAAGAAAAAGAATGTGTCACGCACTGCACGCACATCTACTTGTCACCATTGTGGAAAGAAAGGACACATTCGTCCCCACTGCAAGAAGCTGCAAAGTTTACCTAAGACCAAGTAATGGCGGAAGAATTTTTCTCCACCCAACACATCTCCAATTTGGGTTAGAAAATCTGATTTGCCTAATGAGTTTGCTCACACTGTGCTGAAAGTTCAAACTACAAAAGTGTGGGTGGCTAATCATAAAAAGCCCTGATCAAGGAGGTCAAGTCCCCATCCCTAGTGCTGATACGAAGATCATAGTGAGGGGGAGTCAAAATCGAGGGGGAGCTACTGCATCCAGATTGACAGAAGCTGCATGATTTTTTGTTTGTCAATTATGGACAAATTTCAGGGGGAGAAGAATGAAGCCCGAGAGAGTTCTACAAGCTAAGGCAATTCAAGATCTACAGTGATTTTTTTTGTTTTAAAAAATTCAATGTATTTTGGGTTTTTCTTTTGGGTAGATCTTATTGTATTGTTCAAGGAGATTTGTCCACGAATTGCCAAAAGGGGGAGATTGATAGAATAATAGGTGTGCTAAGAGGCAAAGACGTCATGACATGTTATAAGTCAACAAAGGCTGCCATTTTAAAAAAAGGAAAAAGGTTGACAACGGTTGCAGACATCGTCCCGAGGCAGAATATTGCCTTGCTATAGCGAGGATGAAGCTCGCTATAGCGAGGGCACGCGCAGAGTTCGAGTTGGCTCCGGACCGAAAGAAGAAATTTTTGGAAAAGGACTCTATTCTTAGTGGGATATTTCAAGGAGTCTTAAGTATGAATTAGGGGCTATATATTGGGTGTTTCTCACAACCCAAAGGTAAGAGAAAGACAAGATCATCTCAAGTTCTAATTAGTGATCAAATTGAGAGAAATTTTCTCTAGAGACTTTTGAAGAGTTGTGCTGCCAAATACTCTAGAGAGCAAGTTTCTTCTGGATCTCTTGTAGAAGATCATTTTCTTGCGTAGAAGATTTGAAGAGTCAAGCGCTGGATCTGTTGCAATCAACGGTGTGATGTCGTTGAAGCGTGATGCGACACAAGGTAACCTCGGTTTTTAGATAGGGGATATCTATAGAAGAAATCTGAATTTCTTGTAATTGCGAGATTCATAGTGTTTGATTAGATCCAGTATGGATCGATGATTTTTTACCCGGTTTGGGTTTTCCACCTTAAATTTGGTGTCCTTGTGGTGTGTGCTTGTGATTTTATTTCCGCTGCGTAATTTATTGTTTTTGCACACTAGTGAGTTGATTTATTGAGTTGACCAATATAGAGATCTCGAACCCTAAACCCTCAATTTCCCAGTACTCACTCCTACCATTAATCGCTTGGATGATTTTCATTGCGATTGACAAAAAGATAACTTTTGAGAACCCTTGGGCTCTCGCTTCCTTCATCGCAAAAAGGATAGCTCTCGTTTCTGCTTTATTAGAGGAATAGACATTTGGCCAATCAGAGAACCTTGCATCCAAAAGCCATTAAACCATAATGAATTACCAAAACGAGCCTTCCCATCAAAGGATCTAAACAGTGGCGGATCCAGAATTTTCATTTGGGTGGGGCGGATAGAAACTGTGATGAAAATCGACAATAGTCTGCAGAAGCTTGACTAGCAAAAAGGATCTTTTCAGACTACATACTACATCTCAAACAAGTCACACCACAAGATACTCATGTATTATCATTATATCCTTAGATGCTCTCTACTCCACACACTCACATAACACTATAAGTCTATGTTGCACTCCCTCACCAATCCATGATCTCAAGGCAGTGGATCTTCTCCTTTAATTGAATTGGAGGGGAAGTTCCTTTACACCAGCGGAGGGACACGTGGGGAAATCTTCCCATGTACATGGGACGACTAGTCACATACATGTACTGCATGGGTCAGGGCCTGTTTCAACTCTATGCAGATTACCAGATTTGATCTGAGGCGACCGCCCTAGATCATAACAATGTGGGTCCGCCCCTGGATCTAAAGGCGGCATCAAGCAAATGAGGGCTAGATCCTTTTTCACCCTCAATCCAAATTCATTATCCCCCTTTTTATTTAAATGGTTCGGGATATCAAGGGAAGTTCAGAATTTCTCAACAACTTTTTTTGCCATATACAAAGTACTAAGTGGATGGAGTTCTTTAATTACCCCTATATTGTTATAAGATATGGATCTTGGGTGGATGCCCACTTGTGATAAGATAGGGTTAGAATTAGGGTTCCTCCTTTTTAGTTTACTTTGCCTATAAATAGGCTCTCTCCCTATGTATTTAGATACAGTTAATGAGATATCAGAAAGGCTCTCTCTTCTCCCTCTAATCTTCTTTCTCTTGGTCTCTCTCTTTTATAACACGTTATCAGCACGAAGCTCTAAGAGAAGGAAGAAAACCAGGTCTTCTTGCCCAAAGAGAAGAACTCCTTCCCTGCGTGGATTTTCATCGCAAACTCCTTCCCTGCGCGGATTTTCATCGCGGATTTCCTGTGCAGATTCCTTCCTAGCGCGGATTCCCATCCGAGATTCCTTCCCAGTGCGGATTTCCATCGCAGATTCCCTGGGCGGATTCCTTCCCAGCGCGGATTTCCATCGCAAAATCCTTCCCAGCGTGGATTTCAGAAAAGAGTAATATTTTTCTTTAAATACATGTTTGGTTACTATTCATTATCTTGCACGATTTTTTATTTAAATTTATTAATGCTATAAATTGATTATAAAAAAAAAAAAGAAAAAGAAAAAAGAAAGAGAACCAGAAGTTCTAAAAGTGAACCTGAAGTTCACATATTCATGGACCAGTAGAAGTTGGAATAATGATATGAACCTGAAGATTCGTATCAATAAATCAAAACCTGAAGTTTTTGATTCAACAATCCATATAAATTATAAAGCCATGAAATTAAACCTGAAGTTTTTGATAGAACTAGAAGTTCTGATCACTTGTTAGAACCAGACGTTCTACCCCAAACCTGAAGATTTGACAGAACCTGAAGTTCTAATTTCATGTATTATGAACCTGAAGTTCTAAATCAAGCCTGAAGTCTTGACAGAACCAGCAGTTCTGATTCTCAAATATGAGCTGGCATGGTCTAGAAGGCCAATAAACTTTACAAACTTAAATTTTTTTTATTCTTTTGAGATGCATGTTGCTTAAACTTCTTTTTATTTATTTATTTCATGTCCTAATGAATGGTTTAATTATTTCAATTTTATCATATGATTGCATAGTTATATTGTTTTATTATTTTGTTTAAGGTATGGATCATGGAACTGAGGACAATCTTTGTTTGGTAGATAGTGCCACAACACACACAATTCTGAAAAATCAGAAATTTTTCTCAGAATTGATGTTTATTCCACGAAAGGTATCAACCATAGCTGGGCCTGTGCAAATAATTGAAGGCTCCGGAAGAGCCCACATAATGTTACCTAATGGTATCCACTTATTCATTAAAGATGCTTTGTTCTCAAATAGCTCTCGAAGAAACTTGATTAGTTTCAAAGACATCAGAATGAATGGGTACCACATTGAGACTGTAAGTGAAGGTAACAAGGAATTCTTATGCCTTGTTACTAGTATTGGAAGCCAGAAGCAAATACTAGAAAAATTAAGTGCACTCTCCTCAGGGTTATATTACATGACAATCTTAAATGTTGAATCACATTCGGTTATGAGCAAAACAACAAAGTTAAGCCCGAAGCTTAAACTAAGCCCGAAGCTTAGTGATCCGAAGACTTTACAGCTCTGGCATGATAGGTTAGGTCACCCTGGGGCTACTATGTTGAGAAAAATTGTAGATAACTCCTTTGGGCATTCTTTAGAGAACCATCAATTGACCCTACCTAGTGGGTACTTATGTACACCGTGTTCACAAGGAAAATTGATCACCCGACCTTCTTTTTCTAAAGTTGCATACGAATCCCCATCCTTTCTGCAAAGGATACAAGGTGACATTTGTGGACCCATAACTCCCCCTAGTGGACCTTTTTAGATATTTTATGGTTTTGATTGATGCCTCCACCCGTTGGTCTGATGTTTGCCTACTTTCAACTAGGAACATAGCATTTGCCCGTCTATTAACTCAAATAATCAAACTTAGGGCTCATTTCCCTGATTCTCCCATTAAGTCTATAAGACTTGACAATGCAGGAGAATTTACATCACAGGTCTTTGATGATTTTTGTTCATCTATAGGAATTGTTGTCGAACATCCTGTCCCCCATGTCCACACCCAGAATGGCTTAGCTGAATCCATGATTAAGCGCATCCAACTCATTTCTAGGACTCTGCTGATGCAATCCAAATTGTCAGTTAGTGCATGGGGACATGCTGTGTTGCATGCTTCAATGTTAATTCGACTTCGACCCACAGCCTATCATCAATTTTCTCCTGCACAACTTACATCCGGACATCAACCCAATATCTCTCACTTGCGCAAGTTTGGTTGTGCAGTTCAAGTCCCAATCCCACCTCCTAAGCGTACTAAGATGGGACCACAACGTAGATTGGGAATCTATGTAGGTTATGACTCTCCCTCAATTATTCGATATCTAGAACCAATGACAGGAGATGTCTTCACTGCTCGTTTTCCAGATTGTCAATTCGATGAGACAATATTCCCGCCGTTAGGGGGAGATAACATAGTTCCTGTAGAACGACCTGTTCCTGAAGAACGGCGAGAATTAACATGGAATACTTCCACTCTGTCTCATTTGGATCCACGAACTTCACAATGTGAAAATGAAGTCCGGAGAATTGTGCACTTACAAGAAATTGCAAACAGATTACCTGATGCATTTAACGATGCAGCAAAGGTGACAAAATCACATGTGCCCGCTATGAATACACCTGCCAGGATTAATGTCCCTGTAGGACAAAGTCAAAATACAACCGCAAAAGAATCTGCAATACGCCAGAAGCGTGGCAGACCTATAGGTTCAAAGGACTCAGCTCCGCGGAAAAGGAGAAATGAGCAATCATCATCATGTCCTCCCGAAGAGGCACGTAACACTCTTGAAGAGGTTCCTCCCGAAGAGGCACGTAACGCTCCTGAAGAGGTTATGACAAAATCCGTTCTCTCTAGAATAATGGAAGTCCCTGGTGAGACTTTGGAAGCCCCTGAAGAGGCACCGGTACCGGATAATGAAGAGATCTCTATATTTTACAATTATTCAAAAGAGAGATGGAATAGAAATGATATTGTCATCGATGACGCATTTGCATATGCGATAGCTACACAAATATCAAAGGTAAATGATGATGATGATTGGGACACAGAACCACGTTCTATAAATGAATGTCGACAAAGAAATGATTGGCCAAAATGGGAAAGTGCCATCAAAGCAGAGTTAGAGTCTCTCAATAAACGTGGTGTGTTCGGACCTATAGTACAAACCCCAAAAGATGTTAACCATGTAGGTTACAAGTGGGTGTTTGTAAGAAAACAGAATGAAATGAATGAAATTACCAGATATAAGGCACGATTAGTGGCACAAGGTTTCCTGCAGAAACCTGGGATTGATTATGAGGAAACATACTCCCCTGTCATAGATACAACAACTTTCAGATATCTGATAAGTTTAGCAGTTTCTCAAAATCTAGAAATGCGACTCATGGATGTTGTAACTGCTTACTTATATGGGGACTTAGACACTAGAATTCACATGAAAATCCCGGAAGGATTTCCTTTGCCTGAAGCAAAGCCAAGGAATACATACTCAATCCAATTGAGGCGATCATTGTACGGCCTGAAGCAATCCGGAAGAATGTGGTACAATCGTCTTAGTGAATACTTGTCTAAAAAGGGGTATGCAAACAATCCTATTTGCCCGTGTCTATTTATAAAGAAATTCATGAAGGGATTTGCAATATTAGCAGTTTATGTGGATGATATCAATTTGGTAGGGACTCCAGAAGAGCTCGAAGAAACTGCTGATTGTTTAAAGAAAGAATTTGAAATGAAAGACCTTGGAAAAACAAGATTCTGTCTCGGGTTGCAAATCGAGAGAAATTCTAATGGGATGTTGGTCCATCAATCTAATTATACCGAGAAGGTTTTAAAACGATTTGGTATGGACAAAGCACACCCATTAAGCACACCCATGGTCGTCCGGTCTCTTGATACACAGAAAGATCCATACCGTCCTATTGAAAAAAAATGAAAAAGTTTTGGGTCAAGAAGTACCATACTTAAGTGCTATTGGAGCCCTGATGTACTTAGCACAATGCACTAGACCGGATATTGCATTTTCTGTGAATCTACTTGCCAGATATAGCTCCGCACCAACTCAAAGGCACTGGGTTGGTATTAAACATATCCTACGATATTTGCGTGGAACAACTGATTTAGGAATATTTTATTCTTATAATCCTATAGATTCCAGTTTTACAGGATATGCAGATTCAGGTTATCTCTCTGATCCTCATAAGGGTCGATCACAGACAGGTTATGTGTTTATAAATGGTAATGCCGCCATTTCTTGGCGTTCTACTAAACAGACTCTGGTAGCTACCTCCTCTAACCATGCTGAGATTTTGGCTCTTTATGAAGCCAGTAGGGAATGTGTATGGCTAAGATCCTTGATTCAGCATGTTCGTAGTTCTTGTCAATTACCTTCTATTGCAGGTATCC
Source organism: Litsea cubeba (assembly GCA_012931725.1). Classification (NCBI taxonomy): domain Eukaryota; kingdom Viridiplantae; phylum Streptophyta; class Magnoliopsida; order Laurales; family Lauraceae; genus Litsea; species Litsea cubeba. The sequence goes on along the minus strand of CM022947.1, from coordinate 113,910,552 downwards.
CAAATATTATCTATGAAGATAATGAAGCATGCATAAAACAAATTCGAGAAGGTTTTATTAAAGGAGACAAGACTAAGCATATAGCACCAAAGTTCTTCTTCACTCATGAACTTCAGAAGAACAATGAAATTGAAGTCAAACAAGTTTGTTCGAGTAACAACCTGACTGATCTATTTACCAAATCTTTGCCAAAATCAGTATTCCAGAAGTTTGTATATGAGATTGGCATGCGAAGAGTTCATCATCAAACTATGTAAATGGTTGCAATCATCAGGGGGAGCAGTTTATCAGGGAGCATCCTGAAGTATGCTTCCCAGGACATTTATACGCTGTACTCTTTTTCCTTTCCTAGGTTTTATCCCACTGGGTTTTCCTAGTTAAGGTTTTAACGAGGCAGCATTATGCACGTCCAACACCATTTCAATGATCTTGAAGAATGTTGTACTCTTTTTCCCTTCGCTTTGGTTTTTCCCACTGGGTTTTCCTTAGCAAGGTTTTTAATGAGGCAACTGTCATTAAATGGTGGTCATCCAAGGGGGAGTGTTATAAGATATGGATCTTGGGTGGATGCCCACTTGTGATAAGATAGGGTTAGAATTAGGGTTCCTCCTTTTTAGTTTACTTTGCCTATAAATAGGCTCTCTCCCTATGTATTTAGATACAGTTAATGAGATATCAGAAAGGCTCTCTCTTCTCCCTCTAATCTTCTTTCTCTTGGTCTCTCCCTTTTATAACATATATATATTAATTCATTTCTCCTCTTCCAAACAGCCTATACAAAGAGCTATAATCCAGGCTTTAGAATGAGAATTACAAAGAGGACTATATGAAGCATTTGACTCACATACGGTCCTCCACCACTCCTGGATTTGAAGAGATCGAGGAAACCATATAAGGGAGGAGACCAAGAGTAGAGCCGAACTGAATGGCTCTCTTGCATGGTTCCAATGAAATAATGCATGCTCCATAGACTCTACATTGGATTCATAAATAGGACATAAATCACTTGGACTCCGTTATTTTTACATAATGATTTATAAGCAGATTTTGTAGTTAGCGTACTATGCTTAGTTAGAGGCCAAACCCTAGACTCATCTCTTCTTCTTTGCTATATATGGACCATAAATTTTGAAACATCAGCAATATTATTGAAAATGTCCCATCCTCTTTCACTATTCAAAAGATCTTTTACAACCAAATCGGAAACAGGTTTCCTTAAGCCTCCCTTAAAGGGGATCCACTTACAATATTGCCATATCGGAATCTTTTCCCCATTGCCAATTATCGAATCTACATTATCATTAATAAATTCAGTTGCTTCCATAAACCCTCTCCAAAATCATGAGTTGTCCATTTTAAATTCTGTTTCCCATAGGGGCTTATTTAAGCAATACTTGGCTTTGAGGACTCTAGAGCTCAAGAGATCTTGGTTGGTTAAACATTGCCAACTCGATTTAGGCAAAAGAGCTAAGTTATTTTTTTCCATGTCCCGTATGCCCAAACCCCCTTCCTCAATGGATTTACAAATTTGACTCCGTTTGATTGTATGAAGTTTCTTCTTTTCCTTAGATTCTTCCCAAAAGAATTTTCTAAACATCTTTCAATAAATCCAATAATCTTCGAAGGGATTCAGAGGGCTGATATATTATATATAGATCGGAATTGCAGAGGCAACTAATTTGATGAGTACGTGTACTTCTACCAGCTTAAGATAGAAGATGAATATGCCAAGTCATGATTTTAGATTTGACTTTAGAGATAAGGGACTGAAAACTACTTAGATTTGTTTCTTTTAATGAAAAGAGGGTTGCCCAAATAATTTTCATCATCATTCATGAGTCTAACATCAAGAATTCTGGTGAGCTTCCGGTCGAAGGCGGCAAGTGTCCTTAATAAAATATTTAGCGGATTTATTAAGATTAACAACTTTTCCTGACATAAAACAATAATCTTCTAAAATATTGCTAACAACTCTAAAGGGTAGTGTTTCAAAAAAGAAGATTGTCGTCTGTAAAAAAATAAATGTGACATGGAAGGTGCACTTCTTGCAACTTTAGCTCCATGTATTATACTATCTTTTTCTGCTTTAAGGAGCATGAGGCGAAACTTATGCTCCTAATTAAGATAAATAGGCATGGAGATCTCTTGAATCAAGATTTGAGATAAAATCGGGCATTGTATATTTCCTGGAGACAAATTTTCTATTACAAAACCACTTGTATGTGGGGAAAATATTGTCTTTAAGAAAGTATTAGGTTATTCCTTGCGCATTGCCTATTTTTTGTGCTTTCTTATTCTCCCCAAAACTTATTATCCAGCCATTTTTTTTCACATTTTTCCAACAATATATTGGTATCACATGTCTCGATATAACTGATAAATGGGCCTCCATTGTTATCCATGTCACAGATATTGGCAATATTTTGAAAATATTCCGATATTTAACTATTTTTTTTATGCAATGAAAAGAACTTGATATTCTTGAAATATTACCAAACTTGAAAAGGCTACAACAATATCATTAAATTTGCAATAAAATCATGGTAATAATGATAAAAATGGAAACATTTTGAAAGGCTCCCCAAACCCCCCAAAGATTATGTATTTCTAATTGTCTCCATATTTCAAAACAGGAACGTTTAATGTGGTGTTAATTATTCAGACCCAATCTATACTTTTTTGATAGCCAATAACCATCACAAAAATACTTGTGATTAGTATCTGGAACTCTTAATAGTTTTGCTTTTGGATGCAGATAAATCATGCTTGAAAAGTAGGGAACTTGAGTGGCATTTCTTTTGCCGTCGAGATAGGAAGTACACAAGTGGGTCAAGAGCAAACCGGGCCACTATTGGTGGATACTGGAAGACCACAGGAAAGGATAGAAATATCCTTAATAACTTTAAACTTGTAGGGACGAAGAAAACTTTGGTTTATCATCATGGCAAGGCACCCCAAGGCACAAGAACTGACTGGGTGATGTATGAGTATAGGCTCCAAGACAGTGATCTGGAAGACAAAGGCATCTCACAGGTTATCTGAACGATCATATGGTCATAAATTAATTAATTATAGTTCAACTGCAATTATTTAATTTATATAAGGAATGGATTCAACTTGGATCAGGTCTAATCCAAACCCGATTGACTGAACCCGAGCTTAGGTTGGGTTGGATTTTGAACTAGGTTGATGCATAAATTTGCGAAACTGTGGTTTTCAACTCGCTTAAATTCATGAGGATTTACAATTATCAAACATGGATTTTCTAAAATCTTGGATAAAACTAGTGAGGAATCTCAGAAAAATTAGTTGTCAAACTTGAAACGGCAATATCTTATTAGGTCTATTCTCTAGCACTTATGAAGTCATTGACAAATTTTTTTTTCCATGGTTTAATTCTTTTGTCATTCCTATAACGATTTGTTTGTTATGTTCCTTTTTTTGGACAAGAATTAATTAGGACTGGTGTGATAAAAGTCTTGTATAATGTGACAACTGATCTTTTATTGTACACCACCAATCCCTAATAGGCTTTCAAGATTATTCTAGTAATTAGAACGAAAAATAAATATTCTCTCACTGTATGACTCTATAGATTTCGTAAATCAATCAATAATATTAATCTTGAGGTGGTGAAGAGTGCAGGTCGAAAGAGTAGTTATAGTAGTTGAGAGATTGCTCTCTTATCAACACTGTCTGCATTTGTTAAACTATATGCGCTTAAAATTGGGTTGCAGGATAGATACGTAGTATGCAAGATTTTTGAAAAGCGTGGCCGAGGCCCAAGAAGAGGTGAACCACTTGGGGCCTCATTCATAGAGGAAGAATGGGATGACGATGAAATGAATGGTTCTTTCGTACTTTATCCATATGCAAATCCAAGTTCCTCTAAGCTAGTACCTAATCCCCAAACAAAGCCGCTATTTCCTGAAGAAAGAAGAAGTCTTGTTGCACGGGAGGATGGTTCTTCACTTGAGCATTTCAATCCTACCATACTGTTGCAGGAGCTGTCTAACAATCATGGGCGTGCTTTAGTTTCCTGCAGAAGAGGTATTGATGAGGTAATAATTAGTATACTAAACTAGCTATTTTTGGAAGACCCCTTCGTTACTGTTACTGGGTTCCTTTATCCAAGTTTCTAAATGGGTATGGAGAAGCTGGAGTTAATCATTCCAAATCCACAGGGTCATATTCAAGGTGGAGCTGTTCTTGGTGGTGATAAGAATTTTTATGGTTTAAAGGGCAATGAGACCTATCAGTTATTTTTTCCTTCTGGCATTCCTACTACTTTACCTATGCCTGCAAATCTCCAAAATCTGGGCATAACAAATCTCTCAGTTAACCTCAAGAAATACCGTGACCATGTAATGGGGCATTTTCTTCAAAATGGTGAAGCTCCTGTGCCAAGGGAGGATGATTCTTCGCCTGAGCGCTCCAATCCTCGCGTACTGATTGAGGAACTGAACGATCGTGGTGATGATGTTGATGAGGTAAGTAACTATATTAGCTGTAGCAATTTGGATTTCTTTCCTTTATTTGAGGTAGCAGTATCATAATAATCAGTATTAAACCCATAATTCATTTTAAGTAGCCTATGTGAGGTTCATTTTGAGTAGCCTGATCAGTTCTACTCAAGTCTTCGGCCAGGTATGTTCTCATTAACTCAACAATTTGCAATGTCTTTCCTCGCTGCTTATTAATGACCTTTATTGTTGCTCTCCTGATGATAATTTCTTGAACATGAAAACCTTTGGTACATCTTAGGAGCTTGGTTTATGTTTGTAGTCTTTTATGTACATATTTGCATCATTACAAGCAACATTCCCATCAGCATGTGCTCATTCTTAGTTCTATCTTTTCTGGTGACTCCATAATATATATTTTTGCTTCTCATTTCTTTGTCACCCAACATTTACCTTCATATAATATGGCACATCTAGCCATAGACTTGTAGGAGTGCCCTTTTAGTCAAGTAGCACTCTATGGTCATATGGCAATGCACAGGCTTTTCTCTACTTTACTTCCTAAGTATGGATCCTATTTGCTTTATCAGGCTCAAACATTTTGGTCTGCTTACTTCTTACTCTAATGTACCCAATTCTTCTATCACACTGTGGCATTAAATTATTCTCAATTTTTTGCCAACTGAACTTCCCTACTCTTAATCCATTTGAATTTCCATTCTGTGCTTCCAACTTAAAACCCATTTGACATTAATGTCATTATCGAAACTTCTAGATCATCATTTGCTTGCTTTGATCTCTCACTAATGAGTACCAGATCTCTGCAAACAACATGTACTTAGGAACTACATCTTGTGCATGTGTTGTTAATGTGTCCGTGATAATAATTAAGGCGAATAACTTAAGAGGCTCAAAGTGACTCTACAGTCCACCTCCAACTGGTGTTCAAACATTTATTTTTTTCACATTTTTTTTGGCCCAATCATACATGTCTTGTATAATTTCCATACAAACATAGAATGTATCTTTTTTCATTCATGTCTGTCAAATTAATAGGTTACCTCTCAATTGAGAAAATTATATGTAAACTCCTTTCTCTAAAGTTTTTCATGGGTTGTCTTAATATGAAAATGGCTTCTGTAGGAGATCCATGTGACATGAACCAAAACTTGTCCTCCCAATTATTTTTCTCATTAATTTAAATTGCTCAGTAGTTTTTATAATTCTAGATACTCCTTTTGCTCTTGTCAAATAGGACCAAGGTGCTCTTTCTCCATCTGATGAGAATGTTCCTCATACTCGAGATTTTATTGGACAACTTGATAAGAATTAAGTGAACCCTTCAGAACCGAATCAACTGATACTTCAGTATGTATTTTGAGATGCTTCATATGTTTGCTTGTTTTAATTATTTTTGCAGTTGGCCTCAAACATTATGTTCAGATATTGAGAATTGGAAGTGGTATGTTGACAGGTGTCAAATTGCGAATACAATTTGGAGAAGTGGGAAGTGGGATACTCAGCTGTTACAGTAGCTTTGGCAGGACATACCTTTCACAATTTGCAGGGTTCTTGCTATAAACTATTCGAATAATAAAAATCCTTGGAACGTGATAAAAAGACATGCATGCATGATGGTGTTTGTTGTTTCTGTTTGATGTTTTTTAACATTTAATGAAAGAGTCATGAACTTTATAGATTGATATTGGCAAGACAATTAAAATATTGTCTGTATTCTCTTAATCTTTTTAGCCATTATCTTTTGTGGAACCTCTAAATATTTGTTCTGCAACCCCTGGTTTGTGTTTCTCCTATAGATGGTTTGATTTCTGATGTGGGCCTTTTCTGCTTGCAATGGGTGCCTACCTTGGCAGCTATGAGCAGAAGTACTTTCTTGGTTCCCTCAATCACTGTGACACTGTTTTTTTGCAGGATTTTGATGGGTCTCATAATAATGTCATAGGAAGCAAGCACAATGAGAATTTTAGCACTCAATGGTACATTATATTGCAGTCATGGGCGGCTCCACATAGATGACCCCACTGTGATCTGAAAAAGCATTTAAAAATAAAAAATATTATTTAATGAATTAAATTTATGGGAAGCTTTTGACCCCACTCAATTTAAGAGTTTCACCCTACATTAGCTAGCTTTACAATTTTTCTTTGTTGCCGTGATAGTGAACAAAAGTCATCATAAAATACTCACCGCCTAAGTTAATGGCCCAACTGTCTACCAAAAATTAAATAAAATTCATGAGCCCACATTACTGATATGCGCTCTAGCAACAAGTTTTTAAAACTTAAAGGAATTTGTGACATTGTTAGAAAATTAGTGGAGACAAAGAAGGATAACGTATACCAATTGATTTATTTGCTTTTAAAATTGACATTTTTCAGCAATGAAGTACGTAAATAACAGGTTGCGTAATCAAATGGAAGATGAATTGATGAATGACTTTTTGGTTACATATATTGAAAAATACGGGGTTGGTAGTGTTGATAATGAATCTATTATGCAAAGATTTCAACACATGAAAACCTCTTGAGAGCAACTGTAGGAGTTTAGGTATTTGGATTTTGCTTTTGGATTAAGAACTATTAGTAAAAATTAATTAAGATTTCTTATTTTTTTTAGAATTCAATATTATCTTTGTCTGATTGTCGGAAAAAAATTATTTGAGAATTTTATACTATACTTGTCGAATTATCGAAAGTAGATGACAAAAGTTGATAAATTAAGGAAAAAATAAATTTATTCGATTTGCAAAAGATAAGTCTTTTTTTGACTCCACTGACTCGAATTCCTGAAGCCGCTACTGAATTTGCAGTATCAAAATATTCTGCTTGAGCGGAAGCTTTTTTTTTTTTCCTGCATTATTGAGTGTTCTGGACCACCAATCACTTGGGCCTCTGAGAAAATGAGCCATGGTCCTAAAAACAATCTTGATCAGAAGATCGTGGGGTGGTCATCCAACTGCTAGATTCTGGTGAAATCAACCAGCAGTGATGACTTAGTGTGGACCTCCAAGGTGCTGATGGCTGATCAGTACCGTAATTAGAATTTGTCTTACAGGGAATATTATTTTGGGGGCTGCCCCAATTGTGCGAGGATGTCGCAAACTTTTGCGCCAGTTTAGTATCTGTAGCTTTGATGGCTCCATGTCAATCTAGCAGCAGAGATCTTCTTTCATTTTCTGTGAATTCTAATTTGATAATAGTAGCCAAAACCAAAAGGATGCAAAGTTGCTGTCCAGAAACACGACTGTTGGTGGTCCAGTTGCCTTGCTAATGTTATATGTTGTTATCATTTTATTTGATGAGTAATGTTGACCCAAAACCATGTCTTGTCAACATGAGCATGTTTCAACTGTGCTGAATGTTCGTGTCATAACACACATTTTGGATAAATTTGGTGAGAAATGCCTGATGATTATTGCCAAACGTGATCAAAGAGTCTCTAGTCAACTTCAAGCCCAAGAGAATCCGTCCAAGAAGATTAGGTTGGCTACTTCGTTAGACAACAAGTTGACATTGTCAAACCTTTTAATAATCTAGTACACATGTCACCTCTAGATCAATGAGAACTCCGCTCTTGAATCCTTGGATAGCGGGCTTTGTATATATATATATGGTTCCTCCGAATGTGGAGTATTTCCTGCTTTTGAGAGAGAGAGGAAGAAGAAAAGGAGAGGAAAAAAGAGGAGAAGAAAAGGAACGGAAAAGAAGAAGGAAGAGGGAGGGAGAGAGAGATATATATATCAAGATTTTTATTCTTTCTCCTCTGTTTTTCTTCCTCTTTTTCTCTCCTCTTCATCTTCCTAAGGTGAAGAAGAAATACTTGGAGTGGCAAAGGAAGCATCATCCCTCTCATCTTGTCCAGGTATTCTTATCATTCTTCTGATTTTCCATGTATGCCGAACAAGGCTGCCTCCCACTTCATCTACTATAATTTGTTTGTTCAGGAATCAGCAATGGTCCACCACACACCATTCACACCAAACTTGGGTGTGAATTTCGGTATGGGGCCTACTTGGATGCTTCATAATTTCACCTAGGTTGTGTAGAAAATAAGTTCCTTCGCGTCATCCTAACCCTTTTTGTCTTTAATCTGTAATGTTTAATAGCTTCAACCATACCAATTTATTGAGTTTTCAATCCAACGGTGAATAACAGTTGTATAAGTGACAAATATGTATGGGTGCCACCAATTTAAAATGGATCTGTATATGTATATATGTATGTGCGTGTATTATCAACTTTAAGAAGGGCAATCATCTTTGTATTTACAGTTTTTGGTTTAAAACTTTTCGTGTAAATTGAGATTGTTGAAGTTAGGTGTGAGGAAATACAAATAACAACTTATGCATTTTGCTCCTTCATATGTTGATATATTTCACAGCACAATATTAGAGAAAAATTGAGTGTTACAATATTAGAGAAAAATTGAGTGTTTCAAGGTCAAGCTAGGGTTAAATCCGAGTTTGATATATGTTCCAAATAAGGTATCGAAGTTGATTTAGCTCAGATTTTATTTGACCTTTGAGCTTGATTTAAATGCTTGTAAGCTGAGCTTGAGCTCATATATATATATTCTGAAAGCTCAAAACAAGCACCAACAAATCTTGAGCTTGACAATTTTACTAAGGAGCCGAGTTTGAGCAAAGTGAACCATGATTCAGTTCCACTAGTTGTCAAACCTAATTTGTGTATGTATATATGTATATTGTGTATGCAGGGGTGAAACTTGGGGAGGCCAAAGGGGCATAGCCCCCCACATATCTTGAAATACCCATAGAGGGGACTTTTATGATTTCTTACATATGCCCCCCCAAGAAAAACTTTTTTGGGATAGTGGCCCCTCCAAGGGAATCTCCTCTTTCCACCAGTGTATGTATATCATTTTCAAAACTTTCAATTGTACTTATATGATTTCCCCTCTGTTCATCTTAGGAACATACCAAGCTTTGTCTTCCCCGTTGGCAATACTCTAGAGCTCATCAAGGCATAAACCCTAAGATCCTTAGATTGTTGATAACAAGAAACTAAACATGGCTCCAAGCAAGATCCAAAAGGCCATAGGGAAGGTGAAGGACAAGACAAGCATTGGCCTAGCCAAGGTAGTGAACACCGATTCCATCTCTGACCTCGACGTCGCCATTGTCAAGGCCACTCGACATAGTGAACACCCTGCAGATGAGAAGCATATTAGAGAAATCCTGAGCCTAACATTCTACTCTCGTGCCCATGTCACTGCTTGCGTCGACACCCTCTCTAGGCGCCTTACTAAGACCCACAACTGGACTGTCGCGCTCAAGTCCCTCTTCTTGATCCATCGTCTCCTCATCGAGGGCGATCCCTCCTACCAACAAGAGATCTTCTTCGCCACTCGACGTGGCACTCGCCTCCTCAACATGTCAGCTTTTAGAGATACTTCCCACCCTAACTCATGGGACTTCTCCGCCTTCATTCGCACTTTCGCCCTTTACGTCGACGAGCAACTTGAATTTCACATGCACCAAAGGCTTAGCACCCTTTCCGTCAATGATGATGGGGATGAAGTAGAAGAAGACCCTGCACTTGTTACCCCTCTCCATGAGATGAAGATTGACCACATTTTTGCTATGATTCAACGCTTGCAACAACTTCTCCAGCGACTTCTATCTTGTCAACCCACATGTGAGTATATTTATTGCTTAAATTATAGTGTACCTCTCTCATCTCACTATAAAGGCCCATTTGTTTGTATAAAATATATATAAATTAATAGTGAAATGAGCTCCATCCAAGAATCATTAACGAGGTAAGAGGTAAAATTGATATGAGCTAAGGGGTGAAAAGTATAATTAGGTGGAGATGTTGATGGGACCTTAGACTTTTATAGGTATTGAATTACTAGAATGGTGGCTGAGAATTTATTTTTCGTCTTCTGTTAACTCAATTTTCATTGAAGGGGAAGTTATTTGGTGCTCATTTTTGGATATTTACCATTGTTCTTCATTTTTAAACACTTATAGAAATATAAGTACGAGTGCTCAATTACATGAAACAAACAGACACACTAAGCATACATAAATGGAATATTCATTGCTTAAATTTATATTTGCTAAAAATTAAACATGTCCTTTTCAATTGTAAGGAAGTCAAGAATAATTTCAAAAAAAAAATTTATAACAAAACTAGAAATAGAGATGCAACTTTTCAACAATATTAAGCAACTGGTCTGTTATAAATATGTAGGTGCAGTGAAAAACAATGGGCTAGTGTTGTTTGCGCTACACCCGATAGTGAAAGAAAGCTTCCAAATCTACTATGACATCACAAAGATTATGGGTGTGTTGATCGACCGGTTCATGATGCTCGAGAACTCCGATTGTTTGAAGGTGTTGGAGATATTTAGTCGAATTGCTTCGCAATTCGATGACTTAGACACATTCTATGCCTGGTGCAAGAAAGCATGCATTGCAAGGTCGTCCGACTACCCGGAAGTTGAAAGGATTACACCCAAGAAACTCAAGGTCATGGAAGAGTTCATCCACGAAAAGTCCACATTGGTGCAACAACAAAAGGAGAAGCACCAAGAGCTAGACATTGAACAGCCTGTCAAAGTTGATTTAGCAACTTTAAAGGCATTACCGGAACCTGAGAATTCTACCGAAGTTGCACGTGAAGAGGAGAAGAGAGAAGAGGCCAAGAAAGAAGAAAAGCAGAAGGAGAATATGGAAGAAGTTGATCTCTTAAACTTAAGGGAAGGTACAATATCCGTAGAAGAAGAAGGAAATAAGTTAGCACTTACGCTTTTCTCAGGAGAGTCGACACCTCCATCTGCATGGGAGGCTTTCGTCGACGGTTCGACAGATTGGGAGATGGCATTGGTGCAATCGGCAAGCAGTCTCTCCAATCAGAAGGCATCACTTGGTGGCGGTTTCGACATGTTGATGCTAGACGGCATCTACCGGCAGGTGGCGGTACCATCCTCCGGGAGTGCTAGCAGTATCGCATTGGTGGGTGGGACACCGGGGTTGTTGGCATTGCCGGCGCCACCTGTTGGAGGTGGTAGTGAGGACCCTTTTGCAGCTTCTCTTGCGATTGCACCGCCGGCTTACGTTCAGATGTCGGAGATGGAAAAGAAGCATCGACTGCTGGTGGAGGAGCAACTGATGTGGCAGCAGTATGCAAAGATTTTAGAGTCAAAGCCATATGTTGTTTAGTACTGGTTGTTGACCGTTGACTATTTGACTCGTAAAAATGGTTTATTGGGGTTATCTGGCATTGTTAGGGATCCATGCATTTTGAGTAGACTTGTAGAAAATGTTAGGTGATGTAGGTTTTTTGATAGGGGAATTGTAGAGTTCATGATCTTTGGCCGTTGACTTTGATGCGGGTCAACATTTAATGCAAGAGCGTGGATTTTGTAATGCGAAGAGCATGTTGATATAATATTTGAGATGGCATAAGAACTCCTTCTCATTTGTCAATAGAAAAACAGTCTTACCGTATGCTTCTATCGGGAAAAAAAAAAGGAAAAAAAGAGATGGCAATATACACATTAATTTAACCGGTTAATGAATTCGATCCATTAACAATCCGAATTCATTAAGGCCGAATTCATTAAGGGGTCATTCAAATTCGTTAATATCGTGTGGGTTCGTGTCATGTTAACGGGTCGTGTGACATTTTGAAGGCCTTAGCTCAAGTTGAAAAACTCTTAATAAAATCATTTGAACTAGGAAAAAGTGAGATGGGTTATAATGGTGTTTTCTTAAATAATGATCCAAGTTGGGTGGAACACAATTTCCATCACCTACAATTATATCTATATCATCTTCAACAAAACATATAAATTGAAGTATAATTGGAGAAAACAAAAATGGATATAAGTGCACAATGAAAATATGATATAAAACTTTAAACATTCCGCGCTTCCCAATAGTCAATACAGCCTAGCAATCTTCTTTTCATGTCTTCGCAAGAAGCCCAAATAAAATACTTTAATAAATGACACTTGTATTGAAAATGTGTCCCCTTTGCAATGGGCATGGCATTATATCATATCATCTAATAAATGTATTGATGTAACGTTGTGTGACAGTAGAATCTTACATGGTGGGCCATGTTATCCTCTTCATTTAATGGAAACATGGGAAGGATGTGGATTATTTCATTACCTTTTAATTTGGGTAAGAACTTGTCTAAGGTGGGCCACTGGTTTTAAATAGATTGCTACTTAATAAATGAGGCATTGGGAGACTCTTGATGGAACTTGGATCTTTACCTCTGGTGATTATCCACCGTTGATCTGGTGAGCTCTATTGTGGATATGTTATTCATCATATTTTAACCAGGCTCGAGCCGTAGACCCAAATCAGACTAGACTTAGGACCAATTAACAGCATAGCCCAAAAGATGGACCCGTATCTATACTCAATCAGCATTTGGGCATTAAAGAATGGTTCCATACCCGAATTTATCAGGTTAGGTTCTTCCTATACCCACCTCAATTTTTGTTCCAAGTCCATACCCGGATAGGGTGGTGGTGGTGGCAGGGACATTTCCTCCACGGTAGGAGTCCCATGGGCTTGTCCTCGATTTTTTTTCTTAACTACCATGCATATAATTATTATTTTCCACTCTAGCATCCCATTAGAAATATTTTCCAATCTACCACTCCAATCCTAGCTGGCAATTCCAACCCTGAGCACTGGTAAGGCCGTTTAAAAAAAAAAAAATTGTACCACACTTTCCCTGCCACAGCACGTGATGGGGTGAAGAAAAAAAAAATCTGCTGGGGCCATGTCTAACTGCTTATTACACAGTGGCGGGCCCCTTCAACCGAGTCTTCTGGACCACAATTTCAAGTTAGGACATATAACGGCAGTCATTGTTGTTCAAAGCAAACGATGGGATTGGGACATAAGTCATTGTTGTTCAAAGCAAACGATGGGATTGGGACATAGGCAAGCTACATCAATTTTAGTCGCTAAGTGGATCAGAACGACTTCGACATCATCCCTCATACACACCGAAGGAAATTATTACTGACTTCCAATTGGAATTTGGTGTGGTACTTACTTACAGAAAGGCGTGGAAAGCAAAAGAAATTATATACGGGGTTCATACGAAGAGTACTTCAGTATTTTGCCCCACTATTGCCTAGAGCTGGAGAGGATAAATCCCGGCAGTTTCACGGTGTTGACCAATTATGCTGAAAAGTTCATGAACAAGGAATTAGAAGGTTCACGTCGACTGGAAGTGCATCCAGCCATTGAATCATCATTGTACATTCAAAATTACCATTAAGTTCAAAATTACCATTAAAAATCATCATTGGACATTCAAAATTACCATTAAAAACCATCATTGATTAGTACAGTCATCTTCATTGATAAGTAATGGAAAGATAAAATTTGCGAGCAGGAATCGTTCATTGATGACGAAGCTGGTTGAACATTTCTGTCAGTTGGCTACGAATGTCAGAAAAACCAGATACCACCCTTTCTTCCAATTGTTCAATCTGAAGAGACTGATCAAACACTGCACATTCCATGGCAGAAAGACGATTTTCAATAGAATCTGCATCTGCGTCATCAGCTCGGACATTCCTGGCTTGTTCAGCTCCGACTCGGGCTTCTTCCCTTGGAGGACGGCGACGCACGTGTGTATCAGACATGGAAATGGTTCTACCATTTATTTTCTGTCTATTAGAGACGGGCAATTCATGGATGTACGCTTGGCAACCGGCCTCAATCATCAATTTGCATATAATTGCACCAAAGGGAAGGCTTAGTTTTCGTGATTCATCATAAACTCGGATCATTGATTCAAGTATCGTCAATGGAATGTCCACAGATGTGCCTGTGCCTAAGGCATAAAGAAGGAAGGCTTGAGGATAGAGAAGATCAGATTTATGTCCTCTAGGCTCAATGTTATGGCACACAAATGTATTGAGTAATCGGTAATCAGTGGTCAAACCGGATATCTTCAGAACTTGTGATTCCCACATAGTGGGCCTGTCACACAGAGCGGTAGCCAGCTCATTTGTTTCATTCGGTTGCATGACAATGTTATCCAGATCAGCAAAGGGATATGATCTGCGAGCAGGTCTCACAAGATCGAGTAATTTGGCAATCCCGTTTGCATCCACCGAAAGTGTCTTTCCTCGAACATAGGTCTTGAAACCAATCTTTGTGACCTCAAACATATTGCAATAAAACTCTCTTACCCAGTCCTCAAAGCATTCATTAGTCAAGTTCGATAGAGTCATAAGACGGTTAATATGTAACCATTGCAAAAAACTTGTCATGGTGAGATCGCTGTGCACAACTATTCTCTCAAAGATGACGGTACGATTGGTAAAACTTGATTCGAAACGTTCAGCAGACTCCCCATCCTTGAAGCGTTCCGTATTAAAACGAGAGGAAGACCCAGCTGCTGGTCGCTTTCCTTTATCCTTTTTAGGAGCCATGCTGCAACATGAAAAACCACTTATGTGTATAAACAAACATATAACCTACCATAAAAATAGGCAATCCAACAAACACTAAGTGTGCATAAACAAACATATATTAAGTGATACATAGGTTTAGACAATCCAACAAACACTTGCTGTGGATAAACAAACATATATTGAGTGATTAATTGGTTTAGACAATCCAACAAACACTAAGTGTGGATAACCAAATAACTGTCGGTCAACACATGTTTTAGGCAAAAACTCAAACACTTGGTGTGGAAAATGAAAATCTTGAAAAAACCCAATATGCAATATTTGAATTCCGATGATCTCAGAGGATGAACAAAAATAAAATCACTCCGCCACAGATATAGCAATATAAGATATCCAGGCAAAAAATACAACATGGGCATTTATAGTCCCCATGGAGAATCCAGACAAACAATGATTTCCACATCTGTTTGAGAAATTATAAATTGTTTCATCACAACTATTACGGAACACTTTCCATCTTGATTCCTTGTATATTGTAGAGATAAATGTCCAAAAATATAAATATTAAGAAGAAGAAAGAAAGAATGCAACATGAGCAGTGGATTTAAATACATACATGTGGATGAGGAGAAGAGGACGATCCGTGAGATGATGAAGGAAACACTTTGAAAAGAAGTGATGAGATTAGGATAAACTATAATGAAATAACCTAGATGGAGATGCAGATGGGGAAGAAAGATATTTGGAGATGCAGAGAAAAAAGAGGAATGCAGAACAAAGAACTCGTTTCACACTTAAATAAAGAGGAAGGCAGCGATTGGCAGAAAGAGAGCTCGCTATAGCGAGAACAGTTCTCGCTATAGCGAGATCTCGCTATAGCGAGAATTCTCGCTATAGCGAGATCTCGCTATAGCGAGAACTGTTCTCGCTATAGCGAGATCTCGCTATAGCGAGAATTCTCTCGGGCGAGATCTCGCTATAGCGAGATCGGTTTTCCCTATATACCCCTGTCTTTTTTCTTTTTTTCTTTGGAAAGATTTGGCAAAACTCACATCCATGAACTATTTAAACATTTAGTAATTAAACAACTAAACATAAATAATATAGTAATTAAACATTCATTAATTAAACATTCACTAATTCCTATTAGGACAGGACCTCTTAGTGTGTCCTACAGTGTGACAAAGACCACAACGATGGGGTCTGCGAGCACCATCCCTAGCATCCATCTCATTGTGAAGGCGAGTGGACTGAGGCCGACCTTTCTTACTCCTCCGCAAACTAGGATCTGGAACAATAACTGGGCCATAGTAAGTGGGCCAGGTTGACCTGTCTGATACTGGAAAAAACATCGGAGCCCAAGTATTGAGATAACTCTGCATGGAATAAAACCCGTCCACGAACTGAGACCGATTAATTCTTTGGGCAGAACATACAGCAATAACATGCGAACAAGGGTAATGATAGATTAACCACTCGTTGCATGTACACGTGGCATTGCCCAAGTCAACAACATTTGAAAGTCGAGGCCTGGACGGATGGCCTAATCTTGATGATGCACGTTTCACTTCAAATACCCCTGGTTGATGATGAAACATTTCCACCTCATATGCATTTGATTGTTGTCTCAAACTCTGCAATTTCAAATCTATCTCTGGTGTGAATTCAGCTCCAGAAAAAGCCCGAGCCTGACCATCTTGTCGACGAAGGGTATAATATGCATTACACCTATAGAAGGTTAGTTGCACCAACGCTGTGATTGGTAAAGCACGAGCAGCTTTCAAGACACCATTAAAAGTTTCAACCATATTTGTAGTCATGTGTCCCCACCTTTTTCCTTCATCATACAACAATGTCCAAGATGCCGGAGGAATCTTTCGTAGCCATCGGGTAACAGCTCCATCACGGATGGTGTCAATCTCGGCCCATAATTTTTCAAACTGAACTTGTTGGGTTAATAAGGACATCCTGTGGACTACATTCTTCAACTCCTTGTTCTTGAACACGGTGTTGAAATTACTGGCTAGATGTCTGATACAGAAACGGTGATAAGCCAGTGGCTCTCGCCAACCAAGATGAGGATCTTTCATGGCATTGATGATGCCGATATGTCTATCAGAAATGACACATAAACCTGGTCGATCTGTGACCTTATCTCGTAAGCATGCCATAAACCAGCTCCATGAAGAGTTTGACTCCCCCTCTGTTACAGCAAATGCCAATGGAAATAGTTGTCCATTCCCATCAAAACCTACAGCAATCAGCAATTTCCCCTGATATTTTCCATATAAGTGAGTACCATCTACACATATCACCGGTTGGCAATGCCTAAAACCTTCAATTGCAGGACCAAATGCCCAAAATACTCGTTTGAACATTTGAACATTTGGGCTGTTTGTTTGTTCACAATTCCAGACAACAATCGTCCCCGGATTTGATCTTTGGAGTGCATCCATGAACTCTGGTAGAACCCTATACGACTCATCCCAATCACCAAACAACTGAGTAATAGCCATTTGTTTTGCAAGCCACGCTTTCTTGTAAGAAATTGTGAAGTTGAACCGTGCCTTTATGACAGCAATAATAGCACCGATGGTAATAGACAAATCTGTTTTTACTGTCTCTTTGATATAATCTGCAATGAAACCAGAATCAAGTTGAGCGTGGTCCCCGGTTTATAATAGGATTTGAACAAGTATGAACAGGTTGTAGTCTCGCAATCCTAAAGAAATCATGCCCATCGGGGATAGATGCAGTTAGTTTCCAGTTACAGCCACCTCCTTTTCTGCACTTCAAGATAAGACGACCAGGATCAGAGTGTGTTACTTTGTATTGCGCATGTGCTTCAATGTGGTACATCTTCACTGCATAAATCAGTTCTGCCTTCGTTGCAAATTGTGCTCCGACATACAAATTTTCATTTGTATTTTGGAGTTGAACTTGTTGTTGCACCCACTGACTATCCACAGCTTGGTTGGCCCAGCTAACATCTATAAATTCTAGAGCTGGAGGCTCCATATGGTGAGCAGATGTCCCAGCACCCATACTGTCATGAAATTGAGAGTATGCAGAGGGCCCTGCGTCCATACTGCTCTGAAACTGTGAGAATGTTGTAGGCCCTGCACCCATATAACCATGAAACTGAGATTGCTGGCCAATCTCATATTGATGCTCATCACCATCATCATTCTCCAAGATCTCGTCTTCTTCTTCAGAATCATCGGATCGAAGATCATTGTGGCTGAAAGTATCAGCGCTGAGAGCACATATATCCTCTTGTGATATCAAATTCGGAATTACATTTAAGTTCACTGTGCTAGCCCTGAGATCCATGGGAGATAGGAGGAAAGGCAGTGACTTTGAGTGTGAAATTGATAAATGAGCTATGGGAGATAAAACATTGTTGATAAATTATTTAAAGCGAATAGAAGTTCAATGCTTTTGGGTTCATGTACAAACCTGCCGAGCTCCATTCTACTGACACGAAACGACTGTCCCACTCCCTTCCAGGCCTCACCTTGCAGCCCACGCAACTTTCCTCCCTCTCCTCTTTTAGCAGTAGCCGCGTGGATTGTCATTGATCGTATAATTTGGACTCTAATAACAGATTTCTTGTTTTTAATGCATGGTACCATCCAGTGGCCCACCCTTGAAAAACCGATTTTGAAATGCTTATCCCAAATGATGAGTATCAGCAAATCTATTTGAATGCATGTCATGTGTTTCTGTTAGAGAGAGAGAGAGTGGATAGGTTGGTGGGAGAGAAGTGAGAAGTGAGAAGTGAGAAGTGTGTACTGTCATTGATCGCCTAATTTGGACTCAAATAATGGATGGTTTTTATTCTTCTTATTTTTAATATATGGTACCATCTAGTGGCCCACCCTTGAAAAATCGACTAGTACAAAAGTCCTCACCCCATCACGTGTTTTGGCAGTGTTGTCGTCTCCATCACAGAATATTACAAGTGTCAACTCTGAAATAGACTCGGTGAAGGGGCCAGCATCGCCACTGTGTAATCAGCAGTTAGACATGGCCATATGTACAGCGCAGATTTTTTTTTCTCACTCCATCACGTGCTGTGGCAGGGAATTACAACTTCAGTGTTGTACCATTTTTTTTTTTTGAAAACTGCCTTACCAGTGCTCAGGGTTGGATTTGCCAGCTAGGATTGGAGTGGTAGATTGGAAAATATTTCTAATGGCATGCTAGAGTGGGAAATAATAATTATATGCATGGTAGTTAAGAAAAAAAATCGAAGAATTTTGAAATGATCATTTGATACAATGATCATGGTGGGGCGCACAATAATGATCAACGGCCCCAATTCCATATCACGAGCTGCATAGGCACAAACTCACCCTCTATTTTGTCCATTGTAACGTCTCATCTTCACGTGACTCCTGTCGTCATCTAAAGTTGTCACCATCCCCAGGCCCTTATCCATCTGCCGATCACACTTTCAGGTGCACTCGCTGATCACTTAGCCGGACCTCGAAAATGGTGCGTAGGGCGTAAGCGCGCGTAAAAGCATATGTCATCTCCACAGCAACCATGTCCCTGACTACAAAAATAAACCGCGAACGGTCTGGTGCTTGTCGTGACCACCGAACTGCGTCCAGTATTCTGGGCACACTCGCAGAGCATAAAAAACTATTAAAAAAATGAGCCATTGTCATTTTAGACAGCATAGCCCTAAATTGAGTCATCACAGCCGTTAATTCAATTAGTCCTTCATTTCCTTGGAAATTTCATCCATTTGATGGTCAGGATCTATAATAACGAATTCGGATCCTTCTCTCTTTTTGGCAATGTCGTCCATTTTCAGGTGCTCCCGACGTGTTGCTTTGTAATTGTAAAAGAAAAGAAGAAAATCTCGTTACTCCTTCGGCCCACTCTATTTCTCTCTTTTTTCACTCAAACCGATACGAACTGAAGCGAAAAATCCAAACAGACACAGATTCCAATGTCAGCACGAAACCCTCCTACGTTTTCTCCCATGCCCTTCGTCTTCCTTAAAACCCTAAAATGCAGAGACTAGAAGCAGAACCTCTTCTTTGCATCCATGGCGAATACCGGCGACCGGAGTTCTGTCTCGCGGCGGAAGAACCTAGGGTTCCGGAGGACCTGGTGCTGCTCCTTCACCCCTCCCAAAAGCCCTGAGAATCTCTCCTCCTCCATCAACACGTTAAACCCTACCAAATCTAAAGCCTCCTCAAATTCCTTTCCAAATTCTCCTTCTCCCATCAGTAGCACCAAATTAGGGTTAGGATTAGGCCGTCGGATCCTTTCCCCGGGCCGGGTCTCCCCGATCGACTCCGAAGGTCGTCTTGACCGCCTCCCCGAGATCCGGCCGGAATCCGCTCTTCTTCCTGCCGCATCTCCGGCGCGCGAGAGATCGGCGGGATCTTCGGCGGCGGCGGTCGTGGCGGAGCGGGGCGGGGTTTGCGGTGGGAGGGATTTCGATTTGAGGTTGGAGTTGAGGGGGAGGAATGGGAGGATCTTGAGCTTGGAATTGGATTCGGAGGTGATACGATCGAAGAGTGAGGTGTTTGCGGAGAAGATCGAGGTGGCGCGGCGGAGAAGTGGGCCAGGGGGTTGCTGTTTGATCGAGGTGGGTGATTTGGGAAATCTGGAAGCGTTTAGGGCGACGATCGAGTTGATGTATGAGAAGGACGTCGTGAGGAGGCTGATGAAGATGGGCGTGTCTCGAGCAATTGATATACTTGAGGTGAGAGCTATAGATCTCTTCTTTATGATGTGATGATATTTTTTAGTCATTTGGTGTTCCATAATTCTGTTCCTGTAAGTTCTTTTGGTTTCTTTGAAAATTGATTACACATGAGATTTGGAAGCTTGATCTAATGATGCATTTTAGAGCTTGGTGGTTGAAAGTTTAAGGTGGGGTGCAAATAGGTTGTTAGGCTATAGGAAAAATAAAATTGTTTTGCATCGTGTTAGTATTTTCCATGGTTTTCTTTATCTGAATTCTGAGGTGAAGGCATTTTCTGCAATTTTTGCAGGAAGTAGAGTTGGGATACCTTAGAGGTGGAAAACCATTTTCTGCTATCTGAACACATTTCACTGTGGAAAATGTTTCGCCGCACTGAACATTAGGGGCTGAATTTGTAGAAATGGGAGTCCTTAAGTTGTTATGAGAACTAAAACATCTTGGAATCGCATTGAAGTGGCCCTGGTTGCTTATACATAATTGAATTCCTGAAGAGTTGTTAAAATTATCAGATGAATCAACCATTTGTAGGGGCAAATTTCTTGATGCATAAATATATGTAAAGCTTGAAAGATATGAATCGATCTCCTGGCCATATGTGGGTTTTGTGGTTCTCATGGTCGAATTGATTCGTTAGTCACAGCCAACATGCTCTGTACTTCCATTGTTGTCGCGATGATGGATATTGTTCTGATCCTATTCTCTATTGAAAACTTGTTGGAAGTTTGATCTTACTATACATGAATGATCTGAGACATCTGAATACGGCCATCGTGTGGGGCATCATCTGATACCTTTCATGGCACTCCTCCTGGATCATTCTTTCCGGCAAATAGCCCACTTACTCTCTCTGCTTGTACGAATGCCATGCCGCCAGTTGGGCTAGATGTTTAATTACTAAGATCCACAATAAGATGGTCCATGTCTAAGTTAATTCTCTCATTTCCTGGGAATGCAAGTAAAAAGGTCCTGTATCTAAATCACTAGGTGAGGCTGAATATTTGGCTAAATCCACGTTTCATGCTAATGATAATGGTGCCATCCATATTACTTTCAATCCAATCAAAGAAGGCATATTCAAGTTGCTGTCATTCTATTTGAGATTCATTTGAAGGAAAGACTATTACTTTCCCACATGTGCCCCCAAATCTTCAACTTGCTGATATATGTACGAAAGGTCTGACAAAGGGCATAAATCAGTTACTTGTTCACAAATTGATGCTGTTATGGAATACCATAGCAATACATGGGATGGTTACTGTATTTTGTAGTCAATAAGTGTACCATAGTAGTGTAATCTTATGAGATCAGTCTCACAACGGTGACTAGATTTGATTTGATTGTAATTCTCAAATTAGGGGAATAAATTGATCTAATGTGTAACTGACTACAACGGTGACTAGATTTGATTTGATTGTAATTCTCAAATTAGGGGAATAAATTGATCTAATGTGTAACTGACTAACTGTGTGTAGAAAGAGTTGTGTCTCAGCAAGAGAATGCAGTCTATTCGAATAATTTATACAATTTATTCCTTCATCCTCACTTGATAGTATGCACATTAATCTATGTGCTGGTCACGATGAAGGATATCAATTGGGAAGATAGTTTGGAAGCTGGTCTGCCTCATATCGATTGAAATGTGTGTGCATAAATGGCCTTCCTCATCTTGGTTTGTGTGTGCGTGAGAAAGAAATTTCAAGTTGTTTGCAGTTTTGTGTATTCTTCCTTTTTTTTTCTCTCTCTTTCTTCTTTGCACCCGACCTTGTATTTGCAGATTTATATGCCATTAAATACATGCTTAGCACAAAGTTATGTTTGCATCACATTCTAGTCATTCCTTGAGTTTAGCGTACAGATTGTAGTGGTTTCATAAATTTTTCATTGGCAGACCTAATTACATTGAACTACCATTGTGGGTCTTGGACACTCTTGGTTTCACACGCATCAATGATGTCCTGGAGCATACCTTACTATACTGTGGATGCCTTTTTCTTTCACGGCAAGTTTTGTGTCAGAGAATCAATATTTCTAATGCACATGAAACAGTGAATATGTCATGAAAAGGAATGCATTGGAGACTAAATTTTGAAGGATTTGCCAGTTGCTATGAGTGTCATTTTAATGGAAATTTGGGAATAATTTTTAAGTATAAATAAATCAATCCACCACGGCTGGTGTTGATTACAAACCAATCAAAATACTGGCAGATGCAAGCTAATGTTCTTTTTCAGTCTACCTGATTATGCAAAAATTTTATGAAGGCTACAGTAGGGTTTCAAGTTTCTGATTACTTAATATGGGTACATATTAAATATACCCATCAACATGTTATCTAATATGTCTTACGAATGTGGAAGATTTGCATATCAATTGCCATGCTCCCAAACTAAAGTTACTTCCTCAATTGCCATGGAATTTGTCTGTTATTTATGGCCCTTAGTCAGTTAGTCGTAAGACTAATCAACTTCCATTTTTTGTCTTCAGGTCTCTTCGACCATCATGTTTGATATAGGTATCAAGTCATGTTTGAACTATCTTGAGGCAGTTCCATGGTGTGAAAGTGAAGAGGAGAAGCTTAAAAGCCTGCTTTCAAGGTGCACATTCGACAAACTGGTGGCACATGAGGTCTTGGCTAGGTTGAATATGCAGGACCCAGTATCTCAACCTCTAGGACTGCATATTATTCAGTCTGTCACCCAAGGGTTTGATGCCAATGCAAAAAGGGAGTTAAAATCCTTAGTTAAGGGCCTGCTGTCCACAAGCTCGGTCTATCAAAAGGATCCTGCTGGTGTCAACAAGGAGGATTTGTATCGGATCTGCGACACTTGTATCCATTCATTGGAAAATTGTTTCAGAGAAGCTTCTGAGCAAGTTCCCAAGGCCCAGGCTGCAACAAAAGATAGAAGAAGGCCATTGATTGGACGGATCTCGGAGCAAGTTGATAACATCAACTGGTTATTGGAAATTCTTATAGACAGGCAAATGGCAGAAGAGTTTGTGGGTTCGTGGGCGAATCAGAGCGAGTTACTTAGAATGCATGAGAAGGCTTCTCCAATGGTCAGATATGAGCTTAGCAGGGTTTCAGCATGTGTGTTCATTGCACTGGGAAGAGGAAAGCTGCATTGCCGAGGAGAGGAGAGGTACAGTGTCCTACGGGCGTGGTTTGAGCCCATGCTGGTGGATTTTGGTTGGCTGCAAAGGTGCCCAAAGGGGCTCGATGTGAGGGAGTTGGAGGAAGCCATGGGTGATGCACTACTTACACTGACGTTGAAGCAGCAAGAGAGCCTTTTTATGGAGTGGTTTGGGTGTTTTTCTGGGCACGGAAGAGAGTGCCCTAATCTGAGCAAGGCCTTCCAGGTCTGGTGGCGCAGGATGTTTTTGAGAGCTACTGAGGCTCAATTTTGATTGGCCAAGTGTGGCTGTGCTTCCTCCGGCTGCTGCTGTTCTGACCTGTATGCAATATTAGCTTCCATGGCATGTGTTTATTAAGTGAAGGCTGAAGGGGGGGAAGGAATAGAGCAATCAACCATGTTCAACCAACCCCCTTCATATCTGGACCGTTCACTTGTGTACCATACGGCAGAGACGCCATTGGCCAAAGGTTTGTAACATTTGGTAACCTTTGTTTGGATAGGACTTCCCCATGGAGTTTCAACTTGCTTATAGAGTTTCATCCGCTGTCAACTGATGGCAACTTGGACAACTGGTCCATTCATTAGTGGAGAGCGTCTTCTGTGTCCAGACATCCCAGTGGATAAATGATCCAGATCATCTCACAGGTTATCTACAGGTTGGCCTAATTATGTGGCAGCACATCATAGTATCATTTTCTTTCCTATTATAGTCATCTTTGCCCAGCAGTTCCCAAGCCATGTCCCTTTTAAGCATGTATGTGGGGGTCCTAAGGGGATTTAGTCATAATATAGGGAAGCTGGAATATATGGTACTGCCAGATAAACCTTACCTGGGGGACGTCACTGGACGAAGTTGGAACCAGTTGACAGTTAAAATGGGCAAGTTCTGTTTTGCGGGTCTTAATTTCTGGTCTGTATAAGTGCCAGAGTGCTGTCTATGTTCAAAGGGATCTCTGGCTCAATGTAATATTGGAATTACAACTACTGGATTAGTAATTTCTGATCGAATGAGCTCAAAGGCTGGAAGATCTGTTGAGATGTCTTATTTCACCATGAAAGGAATGTTGCCCTGTCTCATCGTCATACGTTGAGAGTGCCTCCAATTAGACTCCCCTTGGCATTGATGGTCAACGCTCTGGTAAATAATAGCCCCCATCTGTCCATGTGGGTCCCCAATGACCCACCAATTGTCTCTGCCACGTGGATCACAACAACATGGGCCTAGACTTGACAGCAGGATCCTATAATAGAGGAACTGTGGGGTCCTCTGTCCCCACCTGATGCCCACAATTCTATCTGTACTTGGCGTCCGAGTGATCATAGTTAAATTTATCTAAAATGATTTTGAGAACTCGGAATGATAGTCTCGGAAGATCAGATCAGACATTTCATTCCGCTTTAGCTATTTTGGACGGCCCTCTATAATATACATATATTCTCCAAAAGAGAAATGAAAAATAGATGTAGCGTTCGATTCAGATGACAGTGGGCCCGTTTTGATGAAATTGTCTTGGGGTCCAGGCCCAGCATTACAAGTCGTCTACAGTTCCCCTGGAAATTTTTTTTGATGATTGATTCATTAAAAGGCACTAAACGGCCGTTATGAATCCCCGTAACGGCTGTTAAGATTGGAAGGATGCGACCCCGCAATGCAGAACATATATGATATGATATGATATGATATGCATTGCATGCACCACGCGTTTGTGATGCGCATGTATTTCTTCCATGGCACATGCACATGCATATGCATACATCATTTTGTTTTTCGATTTCGTCAGCCCTATTGTTTCGATTTCGATAATTTTGTCGATCTAGATATTTTGAAATTTGTGTTTTTTAATGAGATGAGATATTATTATTGGAAAAATGTTGCAGATAATAAAAAATAATTATTGTATTTATCCATTAATATTTAATCTTATCACCATTAGCAAAGGAATATGAAGAGAAAAATGCGTTTGGGGAACTTGATGGGACAAACATGAGAAATGACTCTGAACCGAAGCTCCCAATTGGTAAAAATGATTTTAATAAACTTAAAAAGAAAGGAGTTGGGTGGTCCTTGATTTGGTCTTTGTGTGACAGCTTTTTTGAAACAGTCAACCTTCTCTCATTCTCCCATATATATGGTAAGAGATATATATGGTGAGAGATAGATACATAAGAATACTCCATATATATATATATATATATATATATATATGGACAGGTTCTCCTAAGCTGCAGCTTAGGGGTATCCTAAGCTGCAGTAGTGTAAAAATGAATCACACATGTGCTCACACATGTGCGGTTTACACACTGCAGCTTAGGATACCCCTAAGCTGCAGCTTAGGAGAACCTGCCCCATATATATATATATATATATATATATATATATATATATAAGGCTAACTCTCTTAAATCTTAAGTTTAGGATAAGGTAAGTTAAAGTGTGTGGTGAGACCCACTTGGGGACCCACATGGAGATGGAGATGGGGATGGGGGATTTCAAGGGCTCCTTAGGATCTTCCTCTCTGCAAAAAAATTAGCCTCAATTGTAATTTCTATCATCTCTATATGAGCTCAAGAATTTAATGGTCAACAATCCATTCAGATTGATATATAGTTAATCCAATAGTCCAGTAAATTTGGATCTTACTGAAAGTTGGTGTACATGTGCAATTTAAGGAGGTCATGTGTTTGATCCATTTGGATGGACCAAAGGTGGGCCTCATAAACATGAGATTACAAATTTTATCCCTAAGTTCAAGCTTAGGGGAGCCTTGGCCTATATATATATATATATATATATTGGCGTCGGCCACCTGATTGGGAGCTTAGCATTAGGGTTCTTTCATCATGGCTGGCCCCAGCGTTGTTCCTCATCAAAGTGAAATTTGTCTAAACTCCAATACATGAGGATCTCTCATTTTGGGCATAAAAGCTCACTGCAGTCTGCAGGTATATATATTTATATACCTTCATAATATATATTTCTATACCTTCATAATGTGATAATCCTCGAAAAACATTATAAACTGTAGACATTTATTCCACATAATCAATCTTTATAGAACACAAGATATGTATCATGACAAAGCATAAACAAAACCTTTTGACAATTAGTATCATGGAAAGGGTATTTTTACATCAGCAAGAGAAGTCCAAGACTGACATTGTTGATTTTGTAATTGTTAAAAATAAAGAAGATTTTACATAAATCTTTGATTTAATTTTGGACCATAATTCGAATGATTCATTTTTACTTGGCTTTAGATTAATCCATCTAGATGATCAAATGGGATCAGAAAGGTGCTTCAATCCAGTCAACCTATGAGCCGGTTTGGCTTTTAGCTTAAACTAGGTTGAGGCTCAAACCTGATGAGGCAGCTGGTGGTGGAAGTAACTATATTTACTTAGCATTGAAGGGCATCTTTAATTTTTCAAACTACCAGTTAATTCTAGTTAATGTCTCCATCATTTTCTCGCATCTTATCATGTGTAGTGATATCTAATTCCACTTTGGGGGTTTGGCTGGGCTGAGCTGAGGCATATTTGGGTTTGGCCCGACTTTAAACACACAGGCTCATATACAGCCCAATCCCCCCTATTTAGTCAATTGGGATGAGCTAAATCAGACTTTTTTTTTTTTTTTTTTTTTATAAGTAGTGGGGACTAATTAGCATTCATTTGAACATATTATTATTTAAATTAATTACAGGCACTCCTTATTTAGGGCAGGGCTTGGGCTTTCTATCACTTAGTCCAAGCCTTCCCAAAGGGGTCTGGCCCATGGACTGTTGTATCAATTGGAATTGTTTTTTTAGTACAAAACCATTGAATTTTTGGGCCTTGGATCAAGGGATTAAGATGGTTTGATGGGCCTCAAGCTTTGTAAATAGGTAAGGTCCATCAAGACCTTTCCATCCAAGTTTCCATATCCTTAAATGGGCCCCACAATGAGGTGGACATGGGATGCGCACCATCAAAGTGCACTGGTGATCAGGATTGTTTGACTTTAGTAGACTTCCCCATGTGGTAAACCTTATGTCATTACATCATATAACTCCTTGAGTGTGCAACTCTCTGTTACTTGGATGTGTGAATTATCACTCCTTGCATGTGAGTCCCTACTATTCGCATGTGCGACTCTTTTAGGGCCCAGCCCCTTAGCTGGGATAAATAGAAAAAAAAATACAAACCAAAACTCTTACCTATTGATTTCAACCTATTTTAATCTTCTATTGCATTTCCTATATACTATTCCAATGAAAGCACAAAAAAATTCAAAAGTCCCAAAAAGATGAAATCCTGAAAACCATGCTCCAAACTCCACAGTCCACACCATGCATGAATATGATATCCTCCATTCACCACCCATCATATTCTGGCTTGAATGATGATCCTCCTTACACCTTGAGGGCCATCATACATGCCACGCTGCACATTTTGGTGAAACAGGATCCTCTTAGAACTGAACAACATCTCAATAGATTTCTCCATGAGAGCAGACAAAAGCTTCACATATGGGCCCCACCTTTCCAACTATAATCAACGGATGGACTTGATTTGAATCCCACCTCATCAATATAACCATCAGATGTATTCTAATTTTAGTAAAAAAGTTCATTTCCAGAAGTGTGGATTTAGGAAAGTGGACCCACCCAAGTGCCCTTTTTAACAGCCCTAAGAGAGAGAGAAAGAGCTCCATCTTTATAGGGTAGAAGACTAACATGGGAGAGACAGACTCAGTAGTTCTAGCCATGGATGGATGATGCATAACATGCATGGCTCATGCATACGACATAGATCCATGACTCATGAGCAGAAGAAGATTTGACTTATTTGGAAGAGAGAGAGAAAAAGAGGAGGAGAATGATAGAAAGAATTCAATCCATCTAATAAAACTTGACGTCCGCAAGAACAGCGAACCAAGGAAGAAGAGGAGTAGGAAGAACAAGAGAACAGGAGAAGACGAATGAAGAAGGAGAAAGAAGAGATTTTTATTTGAATAAGCAGCAAAAGAGCACTAGAAACAGCAATTAAAGTATCTAAAGCAGCTCAGAAACGAGCGAGGAAAGAAAAAGGAAGAGAAGAGATTTTTTTTTTTTTTGAGGGTTTCTTCATTTCCTCTCTCGATCAAATGCTGGTAAGCTCTCTGAATCGCAATATTTCTTCTCTTTGAAGCTGTGGGCTCCAGAAATTTCACTTCTTTGAAGCTGGGAATCGTTGATTTCATGATTTGGGTTATGTTTTTTTGTCAAATTAGGGTTAATCGATGTTTTCTTGCCTTTTTTCTTTTGCATATATGAGCAGCTGAGATGATGGTTTGATCTCCGATACTCCTGGTTTCAAGAGACAGAGAGAGATAGTGATAGCAATCAATTAAGCGGGTGGTTTTGGGGGGAAAAGATTGCATTTTTCGGCTCGATTCCTTTGGTCTTTTAGCTGATTCTAAGGATGAAATTCGATCGGTTTATGTACCAGTTGTTATGATGAGAGTGGTTTTTGGGATTTTTGGGATCAGGGATTGTTGGTGATGTTATTTTGTTTGGCAGTTTGGGACTCTGGTATTGTATTTGGTGGTGCAGTTGTAATAATAAGAGGATTCTTAAGATTTTTGGAATAGGAAGTAGGAAGATTCCTCTTGACAAGTAGAGAGGAATATTAGCCTTTTAGGATGTTCAGGAGTAGCGTTTCTCGCGTTGTTTTAGTTCTCTTTGTTCTTAGTCGTGTTTTTGGTACCCGCCACCGTGCATTTAGATGGAAGGCGTCTGCACTGAAATCAGCTTTAAGTGGTGTTTCAAGCTGTGGGTGGGATGTTGAAATGCCCGTTGAGCCGAGTTGTTTATTCAAGTGGATGTTTTAGGTTAGTTGATGCCATCTTAGTTAAATTTAGAGATTTTGAGGTTCTTACTTAGGTTGAATTTAAATTCGTAGAAGATGGTTCCCTCAGGGCCTCCCGCGCCGCCGGTTGGCGGTGCGCAGAACATTTCGCCTTCTCTTCTCCGCAATAACTCTGGGATCTTGGGAACTCAAGGTGGTTCAGTACCATCTCAACAGCCTGCATTTCCTTCACTAATCTCACCGCGATCCCAGTATGGCAATATGAACTTGCTTGGAAACATGTCCAATGTATCATCCCTTTTAAATCCGTCTTTTGGGAATGGTGGGTCGAATTCTGGGATTTCTGGTTCAGCGAGCCTTCGTGGAGGCATGGACATGGGTGCCGAGTCCGATCCGCTTTCTGGAGTAGGCAATAGCATGAGTTTCACAGCTGCTTCTGTGTCATTTGTGCCGTCAAGCACGGGGAATCCAGCTTCTTCTGGTCAAACTTCGGGGCAGCAATTTTCAAATCCTTCCAGCAATCAAATGGTTTCAGATCAGCAGCGGCAATCTGCACAGCTCGAGGCACAATGCTTCCAACGTGGTCAGCAGTCATTGCAACAACTACCTCTTCCAAATAGTCAGCAGCAGCTGCAGCAACAATATCAACCGCATCACGGAGGGTTAAACCATGTGGTTTCTGTGAAAATGGAGCCCCAGATGAGTAATGAACAAAATGTCCACCAGCAGCAGCAGCAACAACAGGTGCAATCGTTTTCATCAGTGAAAATGGAGCCTCAACAACTTCAGCCTTTGAGAGCTCTTGTTCCGGTCAAATCGGAACCCCAGCTTGCTGAGCAGTCACTCTTTCTGCAACAACAACAGCAACAACAGCAACAGCAACAGCAACAGCAACAATTACTTCAGATGTCCAGGCAGAATTCTCAGGCGGCTGCAGCTCAGATTAATTTTTTGCAACAACAGCGCATGTTGCAGTTTCAGCAACAGCAGCAGCAGCAGCAGCAAATGTTAAAATCACTTCCTCAACAACGGGTGCAATTACACCACCAATTTCAGCCGAGTTCACCTGTGAGACCTGCTACTAAACCGGCTTATGAGCCTGGAACTTGCGCTCGTCGTTTGACACACTACATGTATCACCAGCAACACAGGCCGCCTGTAAGTTTTCTCAAGCTTGATATGGAATTTTATATAAGGGTGTGATGGGTTAGCCCAACCGCTACTTATTGTGCCAATACATTTACTGTCTTTTGCGCAGGATAACAATATTGAATTTTGGAAGAAATTTGTTGCCGAGTACTTTGCTCCCCATGCCAAGAAGAGATGGTGCGTTTCTCTGTATGGTAGTGGCACTGGCAGGCAAACTACCGGTGTTTTTCCTCAGGTCTGTTGCTGGAACCTGCATTTTCCCCCTTCTTGTTGATTGCATGTTAGAGGCTTTCGGTCATGTTAAAGGAGGTTCAAACCCAGGCAACATAATATTAGATGATATTGCCACCCGGTCAAATAAATTATTTGGTGCGTCATGCTTGTTGAGCGTTGATATGCTTCATATCTCCTGATAATTTGATCCGGATTTATGCTCTGCATAAGTTTGTCCCTCAGATGGGTATTGGGTTTATTCATTTTTGGCTAAAAATTCCATTGGAATTTGAATGTCTTTAAACATACCATTGCAATTTTGTAGGATGTTTGGCACTGCGAAATATGCAACCGGAAGCCTGGCCGTGGTTTTGGTATGTATGTATATATTTTTGTTCTTCAAGATATTCTTCGGTTTTCATCATGATTTGTATTTTTTTCTGCCATCTAATCCTGATTTACATTGCTGCTCGCACTTCTTTCAATTAAGTGCCATCTTTCATCATATCTGAACTTAGCTTATTATGCTTTCAGAAACAACTGTTGAGGTTTTACCCAGGCTATGCAAAATCAAATATGACAGTGGTACATTGGAAGAACTTCTTTATGTTGATATGCCCCGTGAATATCAGAACACATCAGGTCAAATTGTCCTGGATTATGCAAAAGCAATCCAGGAAAGTGTGTTTGAGCAATTACGTGTCGTGCGTGAGGGCCAACTTAGAATTGTTTTCTCTCCAGATCTAAAGGTTAGACATTCTGCAAATAACTTCTGAACAGAAGCTATTCCAGTAATTGATCTTTTGGACATAAAAAAGGAGAGAAAACATATCTTATGATTTTGTACTTCACTTGTTTGTAGATTTGTTCCTGGGAGTTCTGTGCCAGGCGTCATGAGGAGCTAATCCCTCGGAGATTGATAATACCTCAGGTAATCTGTTAAAATGCTCCACTACGATTGGAGATGTTGGTTCTTTATATTCTGTTTTGAGTGGTCGTGATTAGATGTTGTCCAATTACTCTGGCAAAATATTATTGTTGTTAACTGTGTTAAGTCATGGTTTCTAACGTTCAATTTATTTTTGATTTTTATTTTAATTAACCATTGGACTCTTGTAATTTATGTTATTGATTACACTCATTTTACTAGTTATCTTTGTCGCAACCTTAGTTTACAACTTTGTAGTCATTTAGTTTTTCCCCTATTTAGTTTTTGGGCATGCGCACAGAAAATCAGAAAACAGCATTATGTATGACTCATCGTATGAGTAAACGTTTGTGCCCATTTGGTAATTTTACTTTTAAAATCAAGTGAAGTAAAGCATCAAATCAAGAGGGAATAAAATATAAGTGGGTTATGATGATATTTTGTTTTTAATTGCTTGGTATGGAATCTTTTTTACTTTTTGTATAGAAAAGTGGAGTTTTTTTTTTTTTTAGTGGATAAAGGTGGTTGCTTTTTAACTTTATTAAAAAAAAATGGATGGAATTTTGAATTAAAGTGCTTTTGATGTGACCTCTTGTTTGAAAAATGAAGGCTTTATTTTACTTTTACTATTCTAGTAAAGTGACAAACGGGAAACCAATAAAGACCTTTAATGAAGTAGCGACGAAAGACTTGATGGGTTGTAGAGTTGTTTTTTTTTTTTTTTTTAACTTGTCGAGTTATTAAGAATCCCTCATTTTACTAACTGTCTTTGTAACAACCTTCTTTTTCAATTTTGTATTATTTAGTTTACCCCTAATTAATGCCTGGGCACACATACAGATAAACAGAAAACGGCCCTATGTATGATGTATTGTATGAATAAAAGTTTTAAGGGGCCATTCACCTTTTATGCAGATATCATTATATATATGAAACAGATTTTCATGTTTGTTTGGAAGCACGATTTTCGCATGAGTAAATATTGAATGGTTCGTATTACATATGTAAAATTTTCATTTATCTCAAAATATGTAACTAAGCGTCTTGGGGTTTAATCATTATCATCATCAAAGCCTTGTCCCAACTTTGTTGGGGTCGGCTACACGAATCTTGTTTCTCTATTCCAATCTATCTTGAGCCAAATTCTTAGATAAGTTACACTTCCTCATATCCATTTTTACCACCTCCATTCACGTCCTATTTGGCCTATCCCTTCCCCTTGGTGGGCCATCCATCTTGGGTTTTAATCATCGATAAAAAATTTCATTGGATTGGATGAAAATTTTGGGGCTGACAGGAGTTGCAAAGAATAGGAAATGACGGCAGGGTTTGATATTGCAACCTGTCCCAGGTGGATTCTGTATTGGTGCCATTCTAACCAAGGAGGTGTCAATGAAATTGTTACATACCATTTTCACACCTTGCAAACAAATGTGAGTATGTGTAAATTTTAACAATGCCTGTTGCGAAGTACTTTCTTTCTATAGCATAAGTTGCCGATGTCGAAGCCTCGTTCTCATTTAGATTACATACACATCAATCCGGTTATAGGAGGTGGTGGATTGGATTTCACTATTACCCTCCCCCAAAATCTTTACACATTTAAAAAAAAAAAAAATTCCATCTTATGACTGACACCTTTGAATGACCAGAAGACGAAATCTTTTCTGAGTGCTGTATATGTCCTTCAACAAGTGAACTTGTCGTTTCCAAGTAATCAAGTGATTGTTAATTCTAATCATGATGCCCTAAAAGAGGCTTCTTTCAACAAGCAAGAGGTCAGGGTAATGCATTGGAAGTTCTTCACTGTGACACTGGATAAAAAAGTGTAGTAGTAAATGGAAGTTTATAACTGAATTACCCTTTAACATATAAATTAAAAATATGGTGCAAAAATCTAAAAAAAGAAGAAAGAAAGAAAAGAAGACACAATTGGGGTACTGAACTGAGATGCATTTAAACATTTTTTTTTTCATATTTATTCACCTGTTTCATCTTTTACAATGCTCTTATCCCAAATATGTGAGCTGATCCAACCTTTTTATATCATCTCTAATTGTTTGCATCTGCCTCCTTAACACCCTACCTTTTATTTTGTTCTACTTCTATTACCTTCTGATCTTCTTATCATGGTTGGTTAGTTATTTACTGGCAAGTACAAATTACATGTCAGACTGTATCTGACTGATAAACGGAAAGTCCATCTGATATCAATCCACCTCTGTTTCTGAGTACCTGTCATCAGTTGTGATGTATGATGCATCAGCATTTTTTTTTTTTTAAATGGTTACCGGAATGCTTCTGCAATCAGCTAAAACTTTTTTCCCGAGTTGATGATTTACTAATTTTTTTAAAAAATGGTGTAATCTTGTTCTTTTTTTTTTTTAAATGGTAGTTCTTGTCAGCATTACTAAGTTAGGATGGCAATTCTATTTTGTGTGGTGGGTGTTTGGGATTCTTGTGATGGATGTGGAGGTACCACAGTTCCAGATCATTGACTGTTGTCTTTCTTCTGCACTTGCAGGTTAGTCAGCTTGGAGCAGTGGCTCAAAAATACCAGGCTGCTACTCAGAACGCATCACCCAATTTGTCTACTCAGGAGTTGCAAACTAATTGTAATATGTAAGTCACTCTTCTTTTATAGTTGGCCGAAGCCATTTGTGTAGCTTTAAGAAACTGGTTGAACTTGCTCTAAATTGAATTCATGCTTCCACAAGATACAATGTTCTAAATTATAATAAAATTTACACCTGACCCTCTGCTATAAATTTGATGAAGTAATGATCAGGTTACACTTTCACACTTACTACCCCCCCATGAATTGACACCCATCCCATTTGACACATCCTAGAGGATTAAAAATGCAAAAGACACTGCCTTTAAAATAAAAAAATCAAGGGGTTAGGATGATTTGGTGGGGCTTATATTTTCTACATCTTCTGGTCTCAATAAGATCTTTCCACTCGTTCGCCATGGTTGTCAGGCATCCAGGTGGGCCACAAAATGGAATTGAACTATAAATGGTGTGTGCGCGATATAGCTTTACTTTCATTCCATAACCAATTTGTTTATTTTGAATTCTTACTATATGAGGACCTGTTTGGATCTTATGTTTGTTGCCCCCCACCAACTTTTGCATTGATCAGTCTCAGTTGACATATGTTTGCCTTTGTACTCCAGGTTTGTTGCTTCTGCCCGTCAATTGGCAAAAGCACTGGAGGTGCCTTTGGTAAATGATTTAGGATATACGAAGAGATATGTGCGTTGCCTTCAGGTAGTCTGCTCTATACCATGGCTTTCAATATGAACTGTTCATACCATCATTGAAAAAAAAGAGAGAGAAAGAAACTCTTCATACCAAATGTGTTTCCACTTTCCAAAACTTGAGAGATTTACTCCACATTTATATCTCCAAACTTAATTATCCTTTGGAAATACCCTTTTTTTTTTTAAGTTTAATTGAAGACCTAAAGCCTATATAGATAATTGATTTTTTTTTATACCTACATCATCATCAAAGCCTTATCCCAACTAGGTTGGGTTCGGCTACACGAATTCTGTTTCTCCATTCCGATCTATCTTGATCCAAATCCTCAGATAAGTTGCACTTCTTTAGATCTATTTTTACTACCTCCATCCACGTCCTCGTTGGCCTACCCCTTCCCCCTTGGTGGGGCCATCAATCTTTATAACCAAACTTTTCCGAACTAACACTATTGTTGGCCTACATTGAACATGCCCAAACCATCTCGAATGGGTTTCTCTAATTTTTCCCCTATTGATGATACCCCTAAATGCTCTCGAAAGCATGCATTTCTAATTTTATCATTTCTAGTTTTACT
Organism: Litsea cubeba; assembly: GCA_012931725.1. Classification (NCBI taxonomy): domain Eukaryota; kingdom Viridiplantae; phylum Streptophyta; class Magnoliopsida; order Laurales; family Lauraceae; genus Litsea; species Litsea cubeba. The sequence continues at coordinate 113,874,817 of CM022947.1, read as the reverse complement.
ACACGTCCACCTCAACATTCTCATCTCTACTACATATTGTGCATATGTCGTTTTTTGATTGGCCAACATTCTACTCCGTAAGTCATAGTTGGTCTAATTGTTGTCCTGTAAAATTTACCCTTCAATCTTGTTGGCATCTGTCGGTCACAAAGCACTGCAGAAGTAACCCTCCACTTCAACCATCGTACTTTTATTCTAGGTTTGACATCTTCATGACTTCATCAATCTCCCAATCCTTACTAATTATCGAGCCAAGGTAACGGAAACAATCTCTTTGTGGTATCTTATGGTATTCAATTCTCATAGTAGTTTTAGCCCTTTCTATATGACCACTGAAGTTATAATCCATATATTCCATCTTTGTATTGCTTACTTTAAAGCCTCTCACGTCTTTCGAGTTTTGCATTCACACCATCTATTGATTCATCTCCAACACTTTATCATCTGCAAATAACATACACCAAGGTACCTCCTATTGAATTTGAGCAGTTAGCTCATCCATAATCTGTGCAAAGAGATAAGGGCTCAGGGCTGACCCCCGATGCAAACATATGGTCACTAGGCACTCCCCCGTCTCTCCACAAGTAGTTCTCACACTTGTTACCGCTCCTTCATATATGCCTTTAGGCTTTAATAATTTCGTACATTTCTTTTATTTTAAACCCATCAAATTAAATCTCTCGGTACCCTGTCGTAGGCTTTTTCTAGATCGATGAAGACCATAAACAGATTTTCCTCTTCATTCGATATTTTTTCATTAATTGCCTAAGTGAGAAAATAGTTTCTATTGTTGACCTCCTTGCATAAAACCAAATTGATTTTTAGATTTCTTGGTCTTTTGTCTTAGTCGTTGCACCATTACTCTCTCCCATAACTTGATAGTATGACTCATAAGTTTGATCATTTTGATACCTACATGTTCTTAGAAAAATCTTATATCAATATGATGCCAAAAATAAACAAAAATTATTCTCTCCTTGTATAAACACACATGTATATGTGTGTATATATTTTCCTTTGGTTGCCGCTAAAAATGATGGTAATTGCAGCCACAATGCTAATACATGCATTTCAGCTAATATATATGGCAGCTTTAAACTATTCTGAAAAAAAAAAAAAAAAAGGAAAAAAAAATCTAGCGGCTGTAACAATTGTGTAAATGCAACAGCTAATGTTTGTTGTGAAAGGGTAAAGATGTAACAAAATGAGACAAAAACAATGAGGTTGGTTTTTGTAAATATTTTCAAGGACATGCATGTTTGGGAAACAAAAAATACATTTATAATTTACTTGCCTTTTCGTCATACTTTGTATTATTCCCTCTTGACTTAAGTGATATGTTTTGTTTTTTATATTTTACTCTTCCTGTTCCTGGTAATTTTCTTCTGTATAGAAGTTTTAGTTACTTTATATTGAGGAGGAATTATGGGTCCTAGACTGGAGGTCTTGTAAGTAAGCTTGAGCTTTAATTTGTAGTGTGGGTCCCATGTGTTGGTGATCCAGGCCATTTTCCTGATGGCCCCTGCCTTGGGACCCATTTTGGAAGATCTTAGCCATATCATTTTCTTCACTGTATTGAAGTTGTTTCCATTATCTTTTCTAAATGTCAGTTGGATGTTGTCAATTAAAGGTCAAGGGTATTGCATGGGTAAAAGTTTTAGGCATGGTCTATCTACTATGTGGCTCACCAAACTGCGGGTCTTGTTTTCACAACTCAAGATTTGGGGTTACTGCTGAACCCTGGGTTGGGGATCCTAGAATGCCCTTAATTGATATACGTTGCACAAGTCAGTTACATTTCTCATGGGTCAATTATGAAGACTTCTGGCAGATGTTGAGTGGCTTCATATTATGGTTATATTGTTGTTTTTCTATGGCTGATTTTGTGGGATTTATTTCTAATTCAGATATCGGAGGTTGTTAACAGCATGAAAGATTTGATTGATTATAGTCGAGAAACAGGGTCTGGACCAATGGGTAAGCATCGCTTTTTCTTTCTTTGGACATTTGTATGTTCAAGATATTGCCAATCTAGTGGAAGGTGCTCACTATTGCAACCTTGAATGTGGGTTCAAGTCATACATTACTAATCAAGGGGAAGGAAAAACCCCTACTACGCCAATGTAGAAGGTGGAACCTGATAATGAACTGTTGCAACTGTCAAGGATGATACCTTGACACTTTGTGAATATTCATTATTTAATAGATGTCATTCTTCTTTTGATTTTTCTTTTAGTTGGGTAGAAGGAAATTCTGCTTGCTTGTTGATATTCTTTTTTTCAGTTAATTGATGTTCGTTTCATTCTTAAACCAGTAACTAGAGACTTCTGTTTCTTGTTCAGAAAGCTTGATCAATTTCCCTCGAAGGACTTCTACTTCATCTGCTCAACAGCATGGTCAGGGACAACCATCTGAGGACCAAACAATGACACAGAACTCAAACGACCAGAATTCTGTCCAGCAAGTGGTGCAACTTGCTGCTGGCAATGGTGTAGTTAGTGCAAATAACTCGCTCAACGCTCCATCGGCATCCACCTCTGCCAGTACAATTGCTGGACTTCTCCACCAAAACTCAATGAATTCCAGGCAGGAAAACCCTATGAGCACTGCAAACGGTCCTTATGGTGGGAACACCATCCAGATCCCTTCAGCCAGCTCATCTACTTCACTTCCTCCACAGCCACAGCCCAACCCATCTTCCCCTTTCCCATCACCAACTTTATCTGCTGCAAATAATAATCCCCCACAAACTTCTCACAATCCCTTGTCATCCGCAGCTGCAGTGCACTTGAACTCTGTGAACTCGTCTGCAAATATTCCCATACAGAAGCCATCTCAGTCCAGTGAAGTTGATCCAAATGATTCTCAGAGTTCTGTCCGGCAGATCATACATGAAATGATGATGTCGCAGCAGCTAAATGGAGGGGGTAACATTGTGGGTGTCGGCTCTTTAGGGAATGATATGAAAAACATCAATGGAATCACGCAGGCAGGTAATGCAGTGCTGAATGGTGGAAATTGCTTAATTGGGAATGGCATAGCCAACAGTTCTGGTATAAATGGTGTGGGCTATGGCAATATGAGTGGACTCGGGCCGTCCGCTACTGCTAGCGGGATGAGAACTGTGATGGGGAATAACTCAATGACCTTGAATGGAAGGGTCAGCAGTATGCCTTCGATTACTCAGGATTCAACCATGAATCATCAGCAACAGGATTTGGGGAGCCGGCTATTGAGTGGGCTTGGAGCAGTGAACAGCTTCAATAATCTCCAATTTGAGTGGAAGTCGTCTCCTTGAGTCTTTGTTCTTAATGTATTTCTCTTACACAATGAGAGCTGACCGAGCAAAAAGAGATCATATCAGTCAACTACTCTGCTCTCCGTGGACATTTGGATGCACCTTAATTTCCGGGTGATTGGTGTATCTTTCGCTGTATTTGAACTACTCTGCTCTCCGTGGACATTCGGATGCACCATAATTTCCGGGTGATTCGTGTCTCTTTCGCTGTATTTATTTCAAGAAAGGGAAAAAGAGAACATGCAGGTTAGGTTCTTCCAATGGGGTGATATGTCCTTAGTTGCCTCTTCTTCATCTAACTGTTATTTTACTAGTTGTGAGGCTAGTTTATGCCGTCTGCAGTTTGTTGGTGGTGCCTGGCATATTTTGCTAATACCTTAATGTGGAAACAGTGAGGGAGATTTGATTGTGTGGTGGTTTTGAACTGTTGCGTTGGTAAAGAAAGGTGACTTGAATATATATACACATGCGAGCTTGAGAAGCTATTTTGAGTGAAATGTATCTTTAATCAATTTCAATTCAAGTGTAAACTTGTCTCTCTCTCTCTCTCTCTCTCTCTCTCTCTCTCTCGTGTGTCTTGTGTGTTTGCTTTTGCTGCACAATGGAGTCCGTGTTTGAGAGAGATTACGGTCGTGTATATGGTCATGACCTGCTTTCTTTCTGAGTTGTATGCGTGGCCTGTTTGTTTATCAGAGTTCAAGGAGAGTAAAAAGAAAAAGTGCCAAAAGTAGAGTAGTTACCTCACTTTTCCCCCACTTTTATTTTACTGTGCCCAAGTTATTGAATTTTGTCCTTTAGTGCTTGTTATTTTAACCCTCTTTTCTTTAACTTTATTGATGGCCCTGCTTCTCTTTACTACTATGATGCATACAAACTATATAAAAGTCTATATGGAGGAATATATGTCTAAAATGTGAGGACCTGCAAACTTGCAAACTTATTCCCAGTCTAGATATGTTGACACTTCACAGTCTAGATGATGTGAGAACCTGCAAACTTATTCAGGGGCTGTAGATGGTTGCCATGAATGGGGAACAAGACGCTACGAGTAGCTGAGAGCCTGGCGGGGCGGGTCGATATGTTCAAAACCATTCAATCACCCATTAATCTCTTTTTCAAACCAACAAACTGAACTCTAATTAGTCAACTGCCCAGAGCGTAAGCAAAAGTATAAACTCATTAAGCGATTGCCAGATATACCAACATACACAAGTGGCAAGGCTAAGCTCTGTTAAAACTAAAATCGATTAGTGGATGAATGTCAGATCATGGCATCATTATCGCCAAAAGTGGATAAGAGAATTATTAGGCTGTGAAATTAGACAACATATAAGTAAATTATGCCCCCAACTCATTAGAACTATCATGTCATAAAAGTAAATTATGCCTCTTAATTCATTAGAACCATCAATGATTAGACTGTGAAGTAGACAATAGATAAAAGTATATTATGCCCCTCAATTCATTAGAACTATCATAAGTTAAAAATTGCCAAATGATACAATGAGTTAGAAGTTGGTTCTATTTCTGCTTCAGGAACATGAATATATGCATTTTTGCCATTCCAGCTAATGAAATTTCTCTATAGAGAATAGTCATGAGAGATTGTAAATCCCTGCAAAGAGAAACCCAGCAACATAAAAACTACTTCCCTCCGAAAGTTTATAGATGATGGTCTTCTGAAGTTGAGGCTGTTAAGCTAGCTATTGTTCTAAACATGAACAAGGGGATCATAGTAATAATCCCTGAAAAGCATTTCATATTCTACATCAGAGCTATTGCTGAAGGCATCAGCTCTCTTGTAAAGAAAACACATTGTTCTTGCAAAATTTAAGACTACGCGACTACAGCATTCGGGCACCAATGCTCTTGACTTGAAATGCTCCAGCTCCACCTCTCGGCAAGCTGACTCGATGTTACATCTAACAGAGGTGATGGCCTCATCTTGGGTGCAATGGGGATTGTCCCTCATGTAGCAACTAATGAAAGAAGCCATCTCTCCCACACTCTCTTCGTGCTTGAATGTGGCAACATCGTTACAAAGTCGCCCAATGACACAAACAAAGTGCATGAATCGTGAATCTTTGTTTATGCTTTGCAATGCCTCTTTGGTGATTAACTCCTCCATTGAGAATATTGACATCAATATACAAGTTGCTCCTGCAACTGAGACCTCTGCCTCCCTCATATAATCTTCCAATGGGGGAGTATGGTGTTTGTTTTTCCATGCAGCTTCCTTGGCAACTGCAGCCACTTGATCCTCCCACTAAAAATTTTCATCATATTGAATCACAAATTCAACAATCACTTAAATTCAACCTCAAATCAACAGAAAATATGTCATTGACACTATATATATATATATATATATAGAGAGAGAGAGAGAGAGAGAATAGGAGGGATCAATAGAATGAAAATTCTGTAAAATGATGTGTTATACTTGAAAGAGTACTTCCAGATACATGTCTGTCTATTTGTGATCACTGCTTACTGAAGTTCCCATGCTGTAGAAAAAAAAAAAAGTAACGAAAGTGCATGGCCTAAATCTTGTCAAGCTGGATCAAAGAGTAGCCTTTTCGTGAGTTGCAACTGGCCCAGGTATTACCTATTAGATTTCTATTATACTCGTCACTGGATTGAAGTCTTCTTCACTCCAACATAAAATGTGAGATCATTGGGAGAAGAAAAGACTCCAATCCAACAGTGAATATGTTTCATATCTGAGATATCTGTTACAGTAGCAAGGAGATAGCATTAATCCAATTTCTGCCTTGGACAAAAAGGGGCTCCACAATGTACATTATGATCACTTGTATTGTAGCTCACAATTCTTTAGCCTCAATAATTTTAAATCATCATTAGAAAATTTATAATTCTGGATTGGAACTCATAATTTATTGTAGCATATAGAATCATTACATAAATGCTCCAAAACTACTGATACTCAGTTACTCTTAAAAACTTGCAGTATCAAGTTTATTTTCTCTTTGATGTTGAAAACTTTATATCTGTAATTTCTCATGGACAGGCAAATTGCATACATGTATAAGGTTCTCATTCCTTTTAGAAGGTAACTTACCAGGTTCTTGAAGAAGGGGAGGAGGTCATGACCCTGGACCTTGCTTGAATTATCTGCCAATTCGACCATGGTGTTATATACAGCCATGTATATTGCCCTTTGTAGAGGTAGATCATCAAGTATAGAAGGATCCCACCTAGCACATGTACATAAAACCAACCACAATAGAGCACGAAGTTCACATCTGTAGGTCTAATGATAAAGGAACATTCTTGAGACGTGATGTGTATGTGTGCGAATCATTTTTAGTCTTTTAACAAGTGCAAAGTGCGTAGATATCGGTGTTCATGTCAACAGAGACACTGTGCGTAGATACTGTGTAGGCATAACTTAATGGAATGTGCATAGTGAATGGCATTACCTTTGAACAGCTTCATGGAAACTTGTCAGCTCTTGGCATTTCGAGTATTGAAGATCAAAAAGGTCATCTACCAGAGTAACGAGGCAACCGGTTTTTGCAAAAGCAAGACGGAACATTGAAAATTGTGGCTCAAAGAGGGCTGTAGATATTGCAAAATGACACTTGAGAATCCCGCTTCTCAATCTTTTAGCAAATGTTAACTCACTCACTTCCAGTGTTGCCCACCATCTGTGCATAAAGACATAAGAAACCAGCCATCATGAAGCTTTTCTTCTTCCTTTTTACTTTTGTTGAACTAATGTTTGTTGCCTGTCTTTGCATTTGAAAAAGATACAGAAAGGGTTATCATTTTTGGTTACACCATTTGTACGTACCATCTACATATAATTGATTGGATAATTAGAATGTATCAAGCTGAACCCTAATCGATGGGATAAGGTAACAATGATGATGAAGAATATCTCTAGCCCAACTGCAATAAACTTCCCTTTGTTGACAATCAAAATCCATTTCCATTTTTCACAATGTAATTATATTAGTGATGACAATGATGACCACTATATCTATAGAATGTATGCAATGTCCAGTACATTGCTACATGCTGCAGTGTAATTTAAACTTCCTCAAATCCAAGTACAAGGAAATGTTGGGGGTGTTTATGAGACTGACCTTTTGAGTTCCTCTATCTCCTTCAGATGAAGCTTTTGGAGCATTTCCATGTCCAGTTTTGCAAGTTCTAGGCACTTGTTAATTGTCCCATCCCCAGGCCACAACTGCTTTACAATGCTTCTTGATTCTAATCTAGGCAGAAGGCATTGTCTGGGGTACTCTAGAGCAAATTCTATCTTCATTTATAGAAAAGAAAGTATAGGTTAGGCAAAGAGTAGAAAGAAAAAAAACGTTTTGCACTTAATCTTGATTAATTGCTGCAACATGTGGTCCATAACTCATGCATGCACATTTCTACTTTAGGGCATACAAGTAAGCCAATCCAAAACTCTGGACCAAGCCTGGATAGGGGAAGGAAGATGTTTTGAAATTCAACCAATTCCCATTAGATTCCGCAAGCGCCTCCCTCATTTTTTTTTTTTTCAACTTGGAATTCTGTTCCTGGCCGCAAAAATCCTGACAAGGAGACCATATGTCACTGGGACAGTGAGATTTATCCACTAAAGAATCTCCAATTTCTTACCACATGTGTGGGTTCTCCAATTCCGAGTACCCACATAAATTCTCCTACTAAATGGACACCAAGGGGTTACTGCTAAAATCATAAGGTCAGCAGTCATTTTCCCAAATATGGAGATTGAGGCCTAACAAATTCACAATTATGCAAATAGTAAGCATTAAGCAAAAGGGTCTTGTTTTTATCTTACCTCTCTTCTTAGTTTATCAATTTGAAGGAGTGGGTCCCACTCTTCCAATAAGAGAGCTCTACTGAGTTGGGTTTTTGCAAATTGGTTAGCTTCATCCATGATATTTGATTCAGATGGGAATGCTGTTTGGGAGCATCTGTACAAATTCAGCATATCTGAAACTCCTCTTGGAGTTTGGATGGAAAAGCATGAGAACCCTCCATTTGAGTCCTTGAGCGCTTCAATCACATCTGCATAAACCAAAACCATGCACATGTTGATTGAATCTTGAGAGATTATCTGAATGGTTTTGGTTGGACTACGGCTACAATGGGCATGTTTTTGTACCTGCAGATACAACAAAACCATTGAGCCTCAACAAGCGGAAGGCTAAGACAGTTATTCCTGGGCTAGCCAACCCTGATTCCTCCCTCCATTCCCTGCAGAAATGCAATTATACAATTCAATCAAACCAAGTTCCAATTTGGATGGACCTAAGATAAATTTGATATCGACCCAGTTCAAGCTCAATCACGTGTGCTAATTGGAGCAAGGTCCAAATCAATAAGACCATTCACTAACCTCCTTTTATGATCTTCTTCCTTCATATAGGCCCATGCTTGAAACTTTACATTGAGACCCAGTTCAAGGAGTCTAGGCCAATCTAAAACTGTGATGGCCCTGGGCTATCTTTAAAAATTAATTACTGGGTCAAAACTAAAACTAGGTCTAGTTTTCAGAATTGAGTAATAAATGGACTTACTTGTTGGAGTCATATGGTTGGACCCTGATGATTTGTTTCATTTGTGTTTTTTTTTTTTTATTAAAAAAAAAAGGCTTTTCAGAGCAGCTGAAAGAAGAAAGAAGGATTACAGAGTTTCAAAAGGTTATTGCTATATATATTCCAGTATATATATGTTTTCCGAGAAGTGATCCTATTGTAATTCTATTTTGGTTTGTTCTGGACTTTTTTTTTTTAATGATATTCAAATTTATGCATAAAATGATGTCAAAATAACTTGAAATTAGACCGGCTTGAATCAAGCTTTGATTAGTTAGGACAGATCTATGACAACCCTAGTCAAACTCAATTATAGAAACAGATCGAAGTAGAATAAATGATTCTATATAGTTAAATATTACTTTAGAGAATAACTGCAAAAAAAATGAAGAAAGAATTAGTCATACGACCTGTATATTGAATGCAGTATTCCATTGATATGGTGGTCAAAATGTCTTTGAACTCCTAACCGTTGGATTAAGTCCACCAACAAGAGAGCATCATTTAGAGCCTCTACACCCCTCAAATCTCTTGACTCGATTGAACCAAGTTCTTCCCTTATTTCCCATATTAGCTTGTCTGCTTGGCTCTCCTGTACTACACCACCCTGTAAAACACACACACACACACACAAGTAAATGTGTATATCATCATATTATCAAGGTCAGATAGAGAACTCAGAGACTTTGTTCCATACACAAAACTGCATGTATACATTATCAGGGAGGAAGAGAGGGAGAGTACATCAAGGGGTGGTTGTATAGATGATGAGAGAGAGCATGGCAATGGTCGCGTGGCACGTGCTACATGGTGATGGTGCAACCGAGGGTAGCAGAACTCTCCTGTGCTTCGAACGTGTAAACAGCTGAAGGGAAAATTGGAAAGAGGGAGAGACACTATCCGCACGTGTGAAGTTGCCATGTTATTTGAGATGGCCATAGCTCTTGTTTCTTAGAGGGGTTGGTTGGCTCTGAAGTCTCCTGCCTTGCATAGCTGCTTCTTGCGGAACTGACACCAACTTAAATGGACTATAAAGGAAATTTATGGATAGCCACATGATATATAGTTTGGCAATTACAAACAAACACCTATATATCTTTATGATTTTTTTGTATAACCACCTCTTTTTTAATTTGAAAATCTCGAGCAATTAATTAACCGCCTCCACAAGAGAGTTTGATGGCAATTTTCAACCATTTGATGAAACCCAATTTTGTTTATAATGAAAGCATGAAAGATTGTTTGTTTGTTCGATTTAACTCGATTTAGGTTAATTTAAAAGTATTAATCTTAATTATTTAGTTAGAGAACAAGGGATTATCCAGTTAGATGGGACTTCTGCTTCTCACCTTAGTATTCAAGAATCAAAGAAGCTGAATCCCTACTCCCAAGTATGGATCTCTAATATGAGTGCCAGGCCCAGCCTCCTTGGTGGTTCCATTGAGTTAAAGTGGGGAATCTTTCATCTTTGTCCGGTTGAGGGGAAATACACCAATGGAGTGTACCTCGTCGTCCACCAATTAAAATGGCCTCTAGCTACCGTCAGTCAACGGAGTTATGGGAGACATTCATATGGATACAAGTGGTTGTGTGAAAATAAATGAGGAAAATAGTTGTTTACACTATCACAATCAGAAGGCACCTGCAATACTGTACACCCTCATTAAACATATAGTGGGACCATCTTTGGAAAATACAAATGGTCCAAGTGTCCTCAGATTCATTGTATTGACTGTATATAAAATACTGTTCAAATTATTTCAGATTCAATTTTATTGACTGGATATAAAATACTGTTCAAATTATTAAGATGGACACAGATGGATCGTGTATATATATATATATATATTTATCTCATTTAAAGAGCTTCAACCAATTCTTTACTAGGGAAGTAGACCTCAGATGAGGTGAGAAAAAACTCTGTTGAAATAAATAGTCCTATGGAGGGGAAAGAGAAAAATTACTCCGTAGGTTGAAATCCTGTAATAACTAACACCTATCTCATTGGATTGGATGTACTCATAGTGTTACTATGTGAGATTGGTGATTTACATATTAAATGCGGGGAGGGAGGAGGGAGAGTGAGCATCCGCTCATCACGCGTGAACTGATTTCGTCACGAGAAAAAATATAACACCCGTTCAATTTCGTGCATCGAGCCCTCTCTATGCAGATAATGTATGGGAGCTTTTCACAATGGGGGAAAGAGGAGAAAATCAGAGAGAGAAATAGAGGAGAATGGCACGATCCAGTCGGAGAAACCATGATCTTCTATCTTCTCCGCCGACCTGAGGCTGCCCTCTCTCTCTCATCTGCTATGTTTTTTTTCCTGCTTCTAGTAGCTCATTTTCAATGCCCGTAGACTTTTGCTTTTTTTTTCTTTACTCATGGTTTGGAGTTTGTTGGATTTGAGGGTGTGGGGTAGAGGAAATCCCACATAGGGAAGGGGGTAGATGCCTCGCGGTTTGGGGTTTGTCGCTTACAACCTTCAACAACATGAAGATAGATTCCCAAACAAAAATGAAAAAAAAAAAAACTACAGCAGCCCCTACTCTAGGGTCCATGCTCTGCACATGTACCAATTTATCACTTCATTGGCCATTGATTTAGGAGTTGTAAACAGATTACACTGAATGACTGGTACACTGTAAACAAATATGTCAAAAGATCGATAAAGGTGCAAAAATGTGTCTTCTTTTGATAGGTCCTCCTTTATATGGGTAAGGGAGCAAAAATCTCGAGCATTGAACAGCCTTATTCTTCTAATCCTTGAATTTCTTTTTGCATTTGAATATAAACAGGACTATAATTATCTTTATCGATCTTTTTTGTTAGCTATTCATCAGTTGGCTAGGACTGTAAAGTGTTTTTCTTTTTCCTAAACTGTTTGTCTCCATATTCATGTTTGTTCTTATTTTATGGCTAGAAATTTTTCGTGCCTGAAGACACGACGCACCAGTGAATCTGGATATGTCTCAGACTGACGAACCTAAGTTCCATGCGTCTCGAAAGCACGTCCAACCATAAAATGGATTCCACAAAAAAAAAAATCAATTGATTGCCAAATGATATAATTCCATTCATTCATTTATTATTAATAAAACTGAATCATGAAATCTTTCACCCAATTTGCTCATCTCATCTTCTTATTTTTGTCCCATCTTATCATCAATGAAGTGGTGATTTTTTTTTTAATGAACAAGGGATGGCAATACTATAAATAACTCAAACTTGCTGACCCTTTTTGCTTTTGATGAGGATGCAAAAACTTGTAAATCTCTCTAATTTTTAGCCCATTTTTCTTTTAAATGAAAAAGGGATGGCAATACTGTAAATAACTATAACTTGCTGCCCCTTTTGCATTCCCCTCTTAAATCCAAGGGTCCAAAATATCCCTTGGATTTATGTACATAGATCCAAGGGTCCAAAATGTCCTAGGATTCAAAATCTGCTCTCCCATATTAGATAAATGTTGTTAGCAACTGAATTCTGATTGGATCCATTTGATAACTGAGGTTTTACTTTTAGTTGGATAGGATTTGTAAAGTTCTTTTTCTTAATCTGAACAGTTGACTATATCTTCTCTTTGGTCCTCCTATGATACCCAGATACTTTGAAAACAGCAACTTATCACAGCGCATTTATCACTTTGCTTTTTTGTGTAAAATCTATGCCCATGTGGATACGAGTATACGATTCTAAAGACTTCTCCTACAACATTTGACCCTAATCGTAAATTTTGAAAATGTCCTGATTGGTATGTAGGCTAGCTTTTCAACTTCATTCATTAAGTAAATTATTTTGTTCCAATATTCATTCTATCACAATGAATTTGATTGCAGGGAAAAAGAGGTTATGGTCTTATGATTTAGAAGAAGAAAGAAGTTGCGTAAAAAGTAGAAGGGCACCAAAATATAGGAATGGACGAAAAAATGGTTGTGCCTATTAGTGTGCGATTTTTCTCCACTTTGCTTTATAGTTGTGGTGTGGGGAAATGGACGTGCCAGTCTATTTGAGTTGCTATAGTCATTGTTCTATTTTGGGGTTCACTTGGGCTTTTTCTTTGTTCTTATAGCCGGGTTAGGTTGGCTTTGTATAAAAAGAAAAAAAAAATTATTTAAGATCCTTTGGACTATGATGTGGTCGTTCTAGCCCATTCTATATTCCTTTCTACTGTATGTTCTACGTGGTGAATTATTAGGATGATGGATGGATATTTAATTTACCATCTTTTCTCGACTTTAACTCCGACTTGAACTCTAAATACGGGGATGTTATTTGGCGGTGGTTTTCTGAAACTCAATTTTGGTCGTTCATTTTAACCACTTAAAGAAATATGATCCTAGATATTCCAATAGAGATGAAGGCAAAGTAGACAAGGAGGGGTTGCATATTAAAAAAAGGAGAAATTCATCTACGATCACCTTGGTGCCCAAAACCTATTTACATAATTAGGTAGTCAACAACTAAATGGTAACCATGAACGTGACTGTGCTTGATATACCGTGCTATTTTGGAAGCACCTAGATTTTTTTTGCTATTGCAGTTTTCATTCATTCTTCCACTCACAGTTATTTGAGCTCAATAACTATGAATGCGGACTATAATTGGTCTTCATACTAGCGGTTTGTGTTCATCCATCTTGTGCACCAGCGGTTTATGGTCATCAAATTTGGTCACCTCAAGTCCAGCAGTGGCGTCTTGAAAGCAATACTAGTTTCAAAAAATGGATTGGTGTTCAGTGCACATTCAACAAAATGAGGGTGTGGAAGATCTTGATGCGTAGTTCTATCCCCAGTTTCGGAAGAGTGTTCAGTGCACATTCAACTCTGTTTAAATTTACACCCCTGGATTCTCATATGGAAACCATCAATTGCAAACTCAAATGCATAAAAACTCCAGTCATATTCAGTATTGCAGGAATCAGACCTATTCAGAAAGACCATTTCAATATCAACTCTGGATTTCATATTCTAATAAGTTGAGATTGTTCCATAACAAGTCTACAATAAATCTATAAAACAGGTTGAGATTGCTCCATAATAATGTCAAATACAAACTACCTCATCTCAAACTAGCTATTCAAAAGAAAAAAAAAATAGCCCAAGTTGAGATACCTCCGTATCAATGTCACACATACAAAGCAATCACCCTCCACACCTTGCACTTCATCATCTGCAGGTTATTGATCATTCACAAAGTGAGAAAACCAGTCTAAAACACTACCACGGCCCATTAAATTTCTACAATGAACTTAGAATCAAGTTAAAGCATTACCTTTGACCTGCCATCACCTTTGAAGCAGATGTTGAACCTGCACAAAGGAAAAACATTATAAGAAAAGGCATGAAAATAATGTGCACGATGAAGGTTTATATCTACATGCCATTCCCTTTACAGTGGGACAAGTATGAGAAACGATGTTAGACTAATTGCTCCATTTTCAAGTGGAAATATAAATGAAAACTAGTATGTAAAAACCGGACTTCAATCACAGTCCCCATATTTCTCATCTAAGTCTAATCTAGAGGTAATAACATTGTAGTTAAGAAACAAGATAAGAGAAACAGTGTAGTTAATAACATTGTAGTTAATCTATTTACAGCTCCTAATTCAATGGCCAATGATCTGATAAATGCCGAGCATGGACTCTGGAGTAGAGGCAGCTGTATTTTTATTTTTATTTTTTTCATTTTTTCTCGTTTTTGTTTGAGAATCTATCTTCATGTTGTTGAAGATTGTAAGCAACAAATCCCAAACCGTGAGGCATCTATCCCGTTCCCTATGTGGGATTCCTCTACCCCATACCATCAATTCCCCACCACAATCCCTAAAATCACCACCCCAAACATGAGCAGCGAAAAAAATAAAGATAACAAAAAATAAATAAAAAATGCACATAACAAGGCATTGAACATGAGCTAATAGAAGAAGGGAAAAGAAAATAGTAGATGAAAGAGAGGGGGAGGGAGGGGGTGGACTATGTCTAGCCCTCACGTCTAGAGGTGTACAAAATTAACCATTACCCGAACTGATCCGGTTACCCGACCCAACCCGTGGGTCAATGGGTGATCATGGTAGCAGATTTTTTGTGCTCAATCCGACCCGACGGCCGTCTGTACCGGTTAACGGGTCTCACGGGTCGGGTTACCGGGTGACCCGTGAACCCGTTAATAAAATAAAAAAATAATTAAATGTAATTACTTTTTGATACTAAAAAGTAAAAACCCTAAAGGCTAAAGAGACGCACACTGTACATCCTTCCACATCAAATATGAGTTCATGTTTGTGGTATTTAATTGTCTCTCATCAGTCAGTAGAAAAATTGGACAGACATTGTGCAAATATGTTAATTATTACTGTTACAACAATGATGGTGATTTTCTCTTATTGTATTTTACTGCCGCTAATGTTAAGCAATAGTGGGAGTTGGATTGACATCTTGTTCTTGTATATATAAGCACAAAGTTTGATCTATAATTTGTCAAAGGTGGAGAAGAATACTGGAACCCATTGTGTTGAAACAATCAGTGACAATGGTAAAGAAAACAACACAGCAGAAAAAATCATTTGATATTTAAATGTAGTCATGCTGTTGGGTTATAAAGAAAATAAGGAGACTGGACTCTCTGGAGAATGGAGATTGATGGAAAAAAAATCATTTATTTGTATCCTTTTTAATAAAATCATATTTTTTTACTATTTCTTTTTTACCCGAATCCGACCCATGACCCGCTGACATGTGACCCGACCAACCCGTGACCCAAATTAACCGGGTTCGGATGGGTTTTCACCCACATCAAATATTTTCGTGTCGGGTCGGGTTCGACCCGAAACCCGCGAACACCACTACTCACGTCGCCTGAGAATACAGAGGACCATGGTTCCTCCAGCTGGATCGTGCCGTTCTCTCCTCTATTTCTCTCTCTCTCTCTAATTTTCTCTTCTTTCCCTTGTTCTCCAAAACTCCCATATGTTTTCTATAGAGAGAGAGGATGGGGGGGCTTTTCATTTTACCGACGACAGGGTGCTGGTGGGCAGAGTTCTCGTGCTGTCTTCTCCTCTTTCCAAAACCTCCTTTTACGTTTTCTGCATAGAGAGGTTGGGGGCTTTTCGTATTTCTCTAGAACTCCCATATGTTTTCTCTGCAGAGAGAGGTTAGGGGCTTTTCGTTTATCGAGGCAAAAAATTGGGCGGGTGTTTTAACTTTTCGGGCGGGTGTATAAGGCGAAATCGAGCCACACGGCCCACACCACAAGTGATGAGCGGATCCGGCTTCCCACCCCACCTATTAAATGTGTTTCAAATATTTAACATCTGGCATGTGTCATTTGCGTATGCAACACCCAAAAACCCAGAATTATGAATCACAATCACACATTGCAAGCAAGAACACTGGACAAGATTCCAAAATCATGCATCAAAAGGCACTTGCACGTTTTTGTGGGTCGATCCAGACCGTTCAAATTCTGGGTCCACAAGGCATTAATTAAGGCCTAAAAAAAACACCCCATTTGGTTGGATTATTAAACCATCCATATTAGCATCTCTCTCTCGACCGTCCATTGGGTGGCCACCAAATGGAGGTCTGAATTGGGTGGAAGAACAAAAAGCTCGTCATGATAGGGCATGTAATCAAACAGTTGATTTTGCATCAGTACTTTCCTCTTTTTCTGTGTCTTCTCATGTGGATAAAACCTTTGTGTTTGCAAGAGGGACCATGATTTTAAGGTGGTGTCTAGGCGCCGTGCAGGACCACCGAAGACAGTGGTATCGAGGTAGACACAAGCAGCAGAAGCAGCTGGAGATGGTGAAGAAAGATTCTAGAAGCTGAATCGACGATTAGGGTTTTTGGGTCGCTTCACCACAGCTCCCTGAACTGGTCCTCTCTCTCTCTCAGAAAATCCTTTTCTTGGTAAGACTGTTAGCATGTGTTATGTTAAACCCAATGCTCTGACACCACTAAGAAATATGATAGATCTAGTGGTATTAGAATAATTGAATTTTAGTGTGCCCAATGACCACACACTCACGTAAGAAATATGATAGATCTAGTGGTATTAGAATAAGGATTCTTATGTTGGTAAATCTCTCTGTTGAGATGCTTTTGGTGTTTAAGAAAAACTGGTGATGTAATAGAGTTTCAGGCACAGTGAAGTGTAGTAAATTCTCAATCAAAGATAGCAATTCAAATAAAAAGGTGAACGCGGTGAAATCAGGTATGCGTTTAACTTTAAATTTATATCATATTATTTAAATCAATTTTATTATTATGTAAATTTGATTTAAGCTATGTTAGTACCAAACTAACAAATATTGCATTCGCAAATGACACATGCAGATGTTAAATATTTGAAACACATTAATATGTAAATCACCAGTCTCACATAGTTAATGAGTACATCCAATGTTTGATGGATTTTGACCAATTCTTCGCTTAGTTATAAAAGTTTCAACTCAGTAAAGTCAAATGAGTTAGCCTGAAGTTGGCCAGAATCACTGAGAGCTTCTCGGGGTCCTTGGTTTTCTTAACTATTCTAAGGAACTCGGTTAAGTTTTACTTAATTAGTCCCATCAAGTTTAGGAGCTATTGAACAAACCCAGTACCAGGGTCCATGTTTGGACTCATTGAGTCTCTAAAATCCTAAATATGAGTCCGGACTTGACCTGGTGTGTGTCCGGCCCACATCTTCCCGCAATCAAACGGTTACTGTAAAAAAGAGGGATAAAAGAGTTTCTACAACCTGCAAAACTGAAATACTGTATCTTTACCTTGAACAATATCAGCAATTCCATAGCGTTCATACCACACCATTTGGACCTTTTGCTCCGGTAACAGAATCTTCCAAAGCATTTTGTACTTCTATACAGCACAAAAATCCATGTAGTACATTGACCTATCTCAAATGATAAATAGTCATGGTGCAAAATGGCATTCTTAAAACAAATTGTACAGAATTAAGTTTTTCCTTATGCACCTACATATTTCTCTATGGTTGCAGTCAATGTAGACTTAGGGACTGCACCTATGACACTTTCTTTCTTCTCCCCATTCTTGAACACCAACACAGTTGGGATGCTCCGAATTCCATACTGCGTGGCAATGGCTGGGCAATCATCGGTGTTGAGCTTGTAGCAAGCGATCTTGTCTGCATATTCTTTTGCCAGTTCATCGATCACTGGCGCGATCATTCGACAGGGTCCACACCATGGAGCCCAAAACTCTACTAAAACAGGGGTCTTGCTTCCAATGACAAGCTCAGTCCAACTTGAATCAGTCACAGCAAGAACTGCAAATTTTGCGTAAGCAGATAATTAGGTACACAAGAACTACATAGGGATATGAACAAACAACATGGTTTAGCATGGTGATAATCCTCAACCAGAAATGTGTTTTTTTTTTTTTTTTAAAGCATCCTTGATTTCATGCTCTCAATAATGGAATTAGAATAGGTGGAAGATTCAGAAAAAACCGTCCAATCGTCATTCATAATGGTACGAACTCATGAATTTAGGATGCAATGCTTGATGGGTGTCATTAAGCAAATGGACTACATACAGCATGAAAAACACACTAATCAAAGGTTGCAAATGAACTATCACAACACTTGTTGCACATGTGTTGCGGGGTTATGTGTGTGTGCCCAGGGAACCGTCGGGTAAATATATCGTCCACTTCATAAAAAATATATATATATATATAAAAACTATCACAATCTCACTTAACCTTTATTGAAAAACTAGACAATTTATTAGAAATGATACCAGGAAATGGACTACATCCCTATTTATGATATTGTGAAGATTTCCTTATTCTAGTTGAAATTGCCTGATGATTCTCCACTTATGGATGAAAGTCGGGTTTTTAATCCTAACAATCACAGGCGGATTCTTGGCTAATAGCTATATACCTGAAAGTTTTACTTTAATCAGGCCGTGTACCTCCTTTCTTGAAAAATTCTCCAAATTTTCTAATGCCAGAAGGTTTTAGATGCGACCTAGCCTTTTTTTACCCATTCAAATTTTACAAATTCTGAATTTCCAGATGCTACTCCTCATGGAAGATGGAACCATTTGAGAAATCTTGTGGAGACATTAATGGGAAAATATGAAACTCTCCCAACATGAATTTCATAAACTCCAACAATTCTCCCAATGAAACAGGCAATCACAGGGTTTTTTGGATGAGTAAACTGTATATTATTGAACAACTTCTCAGTAGAAACCCAAATACACAATTGCATTTCCATGCATAGAGCTCCTGTGAATAGGTTCTGCTGTGCCATCAGGTTTCTAAGATTTTAAGTTCACATTCCACTTGGGACCAGGGAGAGAGGAGTGATTAGTGTTCACATTTTCAGATCTAATAAAATCTATCATGATGGGGATATAGCCCATGAAAAATCATGGGTCTTAAACTCCTTGATATCAAATCTAAATCTCTAATGAATGGGCCAGTCCATGCAGGGCTCCAATGAATCTCCCTCAATAAAGGGTGGCCGGATCAGGATGTCTTTCAGGGCACAGGGACATCACAAGGTGGGTCAGAAGTGGGCCCCACGGAGGCCACCAGCATGTGCATGTGTATTTTAACTAAGTACCAATACCTAGTCAAGTCCGACCCAAATTCCCTACATCTCAATAACATGAAAATTTTAATGCAAAACATGTCAAGAGAGTATCGATTTTTGTATATACCTAAAGAGAGCCTAATATCTTATAAAACTAATTCAGAGACAGAAAATCTTTGGTTCAAATCTTTACATAACACTCAATTGAAAATTCATTCTAAATTTGGGTTACCTTCATTGGTTGTATTTTGAGCTTTGCAAATGATACGAGATCCACGGTTGTGGGTCATTGGAACAACTGGAGAAGAAGACGGCGATGAAAGCGATGATGAAGAAGAGAGGGAGATGGTGGTGTTCTTCAACCCCTTACATGTAGGCAAATTAAGCTTTTCTTTGGAAGAGAATGGTAAAAAATGAGCATGTAACATACATGCCCTGGCATTAGCAGAAATAGTGCTCATTTGAACAATGCCTTCCATTGCCATTTTTCTTCTCTTGCTATCTCTGTATGTTGTAAGTGGGAAGTAGATGGGTATGGTTTGTAACACATATTATGCTTTTTCCCCTGCTCTTCCTCTGATTGGATATTAGAGGATTGGATTGTGAGGTGCTCAGGTGCCAACATCATGTGGATGGCATTTGTTGTGTAATACACCCACGAAATTAAAACAGTACCCTTTCTAGTTTTGTTGCCATGTGAAGAAATCAGGAATGAGGGTCCCGCCGAGTTGGACAGTAATGGTATTAAGTTTTATTACTTTTTATTATTCCCTTTCCATCGAGCCCACTCCTCAATACTTCCCTTCTCAGGGGACCTGGTCTGCGCGACGCTCATTTTATTTTGCACTAGAGAATAGAACTCACAACGGTTAACACTGATACCATATTATTTTATTTATCTAACCGCTCTAACCAAAACCTTGAGACATTAGTAGAGCCAACCTATATACTTTTTAATACTCTCCCGCTGGGGAATCTAAGAGATCATTGGGCCAATCTGGTTTTAGTTAAGACCAACATCTCATTGTACATTAGAAGTAACATTGCATCCGGTTTTAGTTAGATCAATTTCCCAAAGTTAGTACTAAGTGGTCCTTTCAAATAGGGTTTGGTTTCTAATGATTATCTTAGTCCAAACTAAGCTCTTTCAAGGGTCAAACCTTATCAAGAATGGTCTAAACGTTTGGATGTGTCTATAAACAGGCGTTTTGATTTTCCTTTTTTTCTCTTTTAACTTATATTAGGCCTCTTTTTCACAACTTAGGAAACTGGGCTGTTCATTGGTTGGGTCCCTACAGGTCCTTACCCTAATGCCCCCAATACTTAAAACAGACCTATATAGAGTTGCGTTTGCACTTAACCTTTTCCACAAAAACAATGAGCCAGCTATTACAATGGGGCTGTCTCCTTTTCTTTTTTGGTAAATGGAGGTTGTCTCCTTGATGACAGCCTGGTTCACCTTATCTGTAAAATTTGGGCCCTTGACCTTAGGCTCGAGTAATTATCAGGTCCAGGTCCAATTCCATGGTTGTAGGGCCAGATAAGGCTCTTGGTTTCCTTTTCAAATTAATTGACAGTGCCCATCATGGATGGATCCAATCCAAGCCATTAAAATCCTAAGTTGGAGTATGACCAAATTGAGATGGCCTCTATAGGACCACAGCTCAACAAGTAGTGGGCTCAATTCATTAGCTGCTAATGGTGAGTGGCAAACAGCATATTCGCTGAAATTTTGGTGTACTTTTCATCAAAATAGACATACGTTTATTTGTTTATAAGAAGGGGTTGGTGCATCTCCAATCCAAAAGGCGACAAATCCACTTTGGATATTTTTCCTTGGTGGGTTAGGCAGACATGGGAGCTTTGTTGGTACATCTTTGCTACAAAAGTATAGTCCACTATCTGATTTATTATATACACGGACATCCAACTTAATTAAAGTGACATGAGCTGTTGAATTAAAGTGATATAAGCTGTTGAATAGATCATATATTACGTATAAATAATTTCTTCACGTGTACTCAGCGTAAACCTTGTATGCCACACCTTTTTGGACCGGACTAATCCCTACAGCTGCAGCAGGGAGAGCCGGGTAAATCTCTTGTGACTCTAGTGTGGTAGTGCAGTTTCGAACCAACAATCTTCGGAAACAAACCGTGGTCTTAGACCAACTAAACTACCCCTTGGGGTTGTGTATCCCACTCCATTTGAAGTTAAGTTTGAGAGAATTATACCATACAGAAGGGTCCATGAAAGATGAGAAGATTTTATCATGTTAAGCATGTCCTACACATGATACATCAGTTTGCTCATAAGAGATGATTCTCCCACATGGGTGCTAGAAACTCATTGGGATTGTCTGAATTCAATTAAGGGGTTCTCCTTACATAGATGTGGAGAGATATCAAGAAGAGCCGCATGAATAGATAGACACGTCCTTTGACCTCAAATAAATTTATTTGAAAATGATAGTCTGAATCTATTGAATGGTTATATGAAGTACCCAACATTCGACACCACATTGATGAGAACATGGGATCGTTTTCAACCGAATGTCTTAAAGCAATGTCATGCCCCAAATGGCCGGTGTTAAGGTTGGAATGCAATTATCAATCTGATTTAAGCCATGTGGGGCTCACCTACATTTAACCCATTCACCTCATACCATGTATTAGAACTATATTATCTCCACATTTTGTTATTTTATTTAGTATAAAAGCAATTAAAAATGAAGTTCAACAAGTTTTTAATCTTACAAGAAGTTTTGTAATCACTTTTTTTTCTTCTTTTTTTTTTTTGAGAAAATTGAACAAAAAACAACAAATTTCCAGTCATGAATCACAGTATCAATCATTGCATAAAAGGTTTTGGTATTGGCCGATAAAATATCTAAAGCTGTGCAAAAAATCATCACCTACACAACATCATGCAAGGGCCAAAACCAAACCAAACCAAACCAAGCATTTTTCCATTAGGTGGGGTGGGCTATATGGATTTGATGACGCCAATCAAATTTATTTAGGGCCATGTCCTCCGTTAGATCCATGTAGGCAATGTCATGTTTAATAGTTTCTTTTCAACTTCTCTGGGTCTCTCTCTCCCTCTCATACTCTCAACAATCTCTATGCTTTCACACATTTTAACAGATGCCTCCATTAGACGCCTTCTAACATGGCCGAACCATCTCAGTCAATTTTCTCTCATTTTATCTCCAATCGGTGTTATTCCTACTTTGCCCCTAATCTCCTCATTCCTTCACACCTTTTAACAGATGCTCCATTAGACGCCTTCTAACATGGCCGAACCATCTCAGTCAATTTTCTCTCATTTTATCTCCAATCGGTGTTAATCCTACTTTGCCCCTAATCTCCTCATTCCTAAACCTATCTCTCATTGCGATCCCGCACATCCATCTTAGCATTCTCATCTCAGCAACTTCCATCTTCTTGACATGATTATGCTTTACTGCCCAACACTCTGATCCATATAATAACGCTGGTCGTACCGCCACCTTATAATACTTTCCTTTAACCTTGAGGGGGACTTTCCGATTACACAAGACCCCCGAAGCACTCCTCCATTTGGTCCACCGGGCCTGAATCCTGTGACTTACATTAGTATCAATCCCTTCATCTTGTTGCACCATAGATCCAAGGTACCTAAAGTTTTCTTTCTCTACAATCTTTTGTGTGCCCAAACTTACTTCTATGTTACCAGGTGTCCTACTTTGACTAAACTTGCATTCCATATATTTCGTTTTGCATCGACTAGCCTAAACCCTTTTGTCTCTAATGTTTTCCGCCACAATTCTAGTTTAGCATTCACTCCTTCTCTCGTCTCATCCACTAAAACAATGTCATCTGCAAATAGCATACACCACGGCGCCTCATCCTGGATATGTCTTGTAATCTCATCCATAACTAGGGCAAACAAAGTACGGGCTTAACGCTGAGCCTTGGTGTAGACTAATCGTGATAGGAAACTCCTTAGTTTCGCCGCCAGTCGTCCTTATAGATGTCACGACTCTATCATACATATCCCTTATCGCCTCAATATATGCGACACACACTCTTTTCTTTTCCAGAACTTTCCAAAGAATTTTCCTAGGAACCTAGTCATAGGCATTCTCTAAGTCAATGAACACCATATATAAATCTCTCTGACCTTATCTAGACTGTTCCATTAACCTCCTAAGGAGAAAGATAGCCTCCGTGGTTGATCTCCCAGGCATGAAACTAAATTGATTCTCTGAAACGTTTGTTGTTCTTCTTAGTCTTCTCTCAATAACTCTATCCCATAATTTCATCGTATGGCTCATCAATTTAATCCTGCGGTAGTTCGCACAGTTCTGAATATCTCGTTGTTCTTGTATATGGGTATAAGAATACTTTTCTTCCATGCAGTAGGCATCTTCTTGCTCTTTAGCACTACATTAAAAAGCTTTGTCAACCAACTAATGCCATCCTCCCCCAAGCACCTCCAGACCTCAATAGGGATACCATCTGGCCCAACCGCTTTCTCATTCTTCATTCTTTTCAATACTTGTTTAACTTCTTCCCTACTAATTCTCCTATAGAACATATGATTCGTTTCTTCTCTAGAAATGGTAAGGTGCCCCAATTGTATGCCACTACTACTGCTTTCGTTAAATAACTTGTAGAAGTAGCTCTTCCAACGCTCCTTTATCTCCTCTTCCTTTACTAATACATTTT
This sequence comes from Litsea cubeba, assembly GCA_012931725.1. Lineage (NCBI taxonomy): Eukaryota > Viridiplantae > Streptophyta > Magnoliopsida > Laurales > Lauraceae > Litsea > Litsea cubeba. The sequence continues at coordinate 113,850,660 of CM022947.1, read as the reverse complement.
CATCCTCATCCTTAATGCATTTAACTTGGTTTAAGTCCTTGGTCCGCCGATCTCTGGTTTTAGCAAGCTTGAATATCTCTCTTTCGCCTTCCTTAGTGTCAAGTCGCTTATATAGCTTCTCAAATGCCTTTGCCTTGGCCTCACTATCTGCCCTTTTGGTTTCTCTTTTTGCTTCTTTATACCTTTCCAAGTTCGCTTCATTTCGATCTTTTTGCCAAGTTGTAAAGCACTCTCTTTTAACTCTTATCTTGTCTTAGACGGCTTCGCTCCACCACCATGCCTCTTTCTGTACCAGAGCACCCCCTTTGGATTCTCCTAAGACTTCTTTCCCTACCCTCCTAATACATTTTGCTACCTTATCCCACATATTATTTGCACTCTCATCTATCGCCCAAACGTCTTCCTCTAGTACTCTTTCCCTTAAAGCTAGTTGCTTATCACCTTTTAGGTTCCACCATTTAGTCCTTGAGCATATATACAACTTCTTTTTTCTAGTCCACCTTTGTAGCTGCACATTTGTGATCAACAATCTATGTTGGGAAGTCAAGCTCTCCCCCGGTATAACCTTACAGTCTTTACAAGCTAAGAAGTCTCTTTTCCTAGTTAAGAAGAAGTCAATTTGTGTCCTCAATGAGCCACTCTTATAAGTCACTAAATGCTCCTCTCTCTTCCTAAAAAAGGTGTTAGTTACCATGAGATCATAAACCACTGAAAACTCCAAGATATCATTCCCTTCTTCATTTCTATTACCGTGCCCATGTCCCCCATGTACTCCTATGTATCCATCTACGTCGCGTCCTACATGACCGTTCAAATCTCCTCCTATGAAGACCATCTCTCCTTGGAGTATCTCTAGTAGCACTCCTTCCAAGTCTTCCCAAAACTTCTCCTTATGTCCATCTCCTAAGCCCACCTGGGGGGCATAAGCACTAATTACGTTCACTATCTCTTCTCCTAACACTAACTTAATTGCAATAATCCTATCTCCATAGCGCTTTACATTAACTACATCTTCCTTTAAGTCCTTGTTTACCACTATGCCAACCTCATTCCTCGATCTATTAAGTCTCGTATACCATAACTTATACCCAGTCCTCTCAATCTTTTTAGCTTTGTGTCCCACCCATCTTGTCTATTGCAAGCAAGCAATTTCGATTCGTCTCATTTCCATTGTATCCACCACTTCCATAAGTTTCCTAGTTAGGCTCCCAATGTTCCAAGTACCCAATTTCAGCCTTATATTTTGGACTAGCTTCCTTACCCCCCACACTCGTCCAATAAAGTGTGAGGACCCCTGCCTATTTAGCACTGCACCGGGCGCCGATGCAGCGGCCCTTGCTCACTTATCACTGTACCCGGACCATACAGCGCGTCGCTAAGTAGGGGACGCCCCCACGAAATCTCATTAGGTCTCAAATCCATAAAGAAATCCGACTGAATATTGTGCTGACTGTCGGCTACCTAACGCACAACCCTCCTCCTTTGTCCGGGCTTGTGACCGGCTATGTCAAGGATGGAGTTAACATCATGCAAGGGCAATGTCCCAAATTTCACTTTTCCACATAAGTGATAGTGTTGGATCAATAACATGTAAATGTGATCACATATTTTCATTAATCAATTTGGTGGTATAGCTCACTTAGTCACTTTAATGAAAGTGAATATCTAAAAAATGCCTCATAAGGCTTATGAGGCATTGACCTTATAGCTGTCCAGGAATCAATCCTTCAGTGTGTATATCATACACTATATTATTCTCATCAATAAGTCTAGAGTAACTGAAAATAAAATTTAGGTCTACCAAATATTTATAATAGGGATTATGATTGCACCACGGCTCTTGAACCGGTCAAAGTTTAAATATTTATCACAGAGCGCTCAAAGTTCAATGACCCTGGATCTTGCAAACTGATGTCACACATGAATATCAAATTATGACCGATGAATTAAAAGGGGTTGATGTTAAGTGTTTGGAGTTATCATGATATAAAGATACTAGCAACAACGCCCCGGGCTAAAGTAAGATATTGCATTTTAAATTTATGAGATATCAAAATTAATTATACACATATAAGAATATATTCATGCATATTTATATAAAAACAGTCGACACATCTTCAATTACAAATACAAATGGTCAACATCAAGAATAAACTATTACAAAAATAAAGCTAAAAAATCCATTCAACAACAACATAAAAACAAAGTCCTCTCTATTAAGGAAAAATGATTCATTTTTTTCTTCTATGCAAAGAAAATACATCATATCAAACAACATAATAGTTTTAACAAAAAAAATCGTAAAAATGTGCAATCCTCTCGTTGTACAAATCCACCATTTTTTTAATTTTCACATAGGCTAATGGTCATTTCAATCCCTCCGCACACAAATTTCTTCTCTACCCCTTTGAATTAACACCAATACCATTTTAGAACTAATCAAATCATTTTTTAGCTCTAGATTTTTTTTTAAAAAAATGTATAAAGATCTTAACTTTAAAAGCCATAAATTACAAGACCTTAAAACCACATGCTAGTGTTATTTGATCCCAGTAATAATTGGCCCACCTTAGATCAATGTATATATCTCTTAATTATGAGTCCATGTAGGCCCACGGAAGTGTAATTTATGGTGGGCCAAACCTAAGGTCATATGTCTATATAATTATATCAAGAAATGATGCTTATAAGATTCAACCAAAAAAAAAAAAAAAAACTCCAACCTCAAAACATTTTTATCACAAGCCAATCCATGAGGTGGTCTACCAGAAGGTCGGGTCTGATTTTCGTTCACATGTGACAATCTTTGAATAGAGTAGAGCTCTATTTGGAAACTAAAAGAAAATAATATTTTTAAAATTATCAGTATGAATTGTTGAAAGGTGGGGCTCCAAATATTAAAATAAAAAAATGACAATATTGAGAAGATGGAAGATAGATGGTGTTGAGAGATAGAATACTGTAGCAAAATAGAGAGATTTTAGGGGATATTGATTGAGAGACTTTAGGAGATAGAGGATATAGACAAAGAGACTGTTTTGGAAAAACAACTGTGTACACCTTAAAGTACTCTATGTTTTTTCTTGTATTTTTTGAAAGTAGAATTTTTGGGATGCTTAGATGGCACTCTAGTTATAGGGATTGGCTTCATCTAAACGGCCCATTGTGTACAAAGTTCGCAAACATGGGAAGTCGATCATAGAGTTTCACCCCAACCTCTTGCAAACGAATCTGACACATCATCGGATGAGAAAACAAAGAGCTTTGTCTCCGCTCTTAACCTGCGCCACCGGTTCACGTTAGCAACAACCCCTCTTAATGTTCTCTCTTACACATGGACTGGGTACCAAGGAAAAAGCTCCAATCTTTCAAAAGGTTCTGTGATTTTCTACTGCTTGCCTCGTTTTTCTTGGCGTTTTCGTTCTCAATCGTGTCTGGGCTTTGCTGGATCATCTTCAGTTCCAACATAGATGATATTTCATCGTTTAGTTGAAAGTCTCGAGCTTTGATGACTTAAGACTTCTATGATGGTGAGTTTCTGTTCTTTGACCATTTTCCTGAGATGGGTTTGGCCTGTGAAGTTTTTTCTTTTGATGGGTCAGTTTGTATTGTGGGTCTTATTTAGTAAAACTGTTTAAATCTTGACGATGGAAATTGGGTTTGCAAGATATGATTTTGTTCAGTATTTTGTGGGTGTTTGAATTGATCGTTAAGCTCTGTTTGGGTTTTTGTGGTAATTTTTTGCTGGAATGATGAGAGTGGTTGAAATGATTTTGATGGTCTTTGGGTGGGTTTTAGGATTTCACTTTTGGTGTGTATATTAATTCAAGTTTGGTTTGCCAGTTTTTAGGACGGAGGAGTGAGGAATACGTTTTATTGTTTTAAACAGTGATGTTTAGTTTTGATCCACCAAGGAAATACGCACATACACAAAGTGAGGAAATGAATTGTAAACTTGGTTCTTGTGAGTGGAAATAGTACAGTTGTTAAATGGTTCTTCTCTATTGTAGGGCTATTTTACCCGAGTTGGATAATTTCAAAATGTGTGTTTAGAGTTTAATTAGTTTTGATTCCAATGCATCAAAAGTGTTTCCTTTATGTTTTCCAAGGAAATTTTAGTTAAATCAAGTGTTATGTATTTAGGGATGCTTTGGGAATTAAAAAATATGTGATGGGTGGGATTAGAATGAGTAGGTTGGGTAGGGTAGGGTAAACAGTTCTCAGCTGAAAGTTAGAGAAGAGTTTCCAGCTAGATAAGAGTTTCTTTTGACTTTGCTTGTAAGATGATCAGCTAAGAAGGAGATGTACTTTTTCTTTTTCATACCATAATATTTCTTTTCAGTGACATCCCCAAGTCATTCCACTTCCTTTTCAATGAAATGCCCTTAGTATCCCTTTGCAATTGATCATCTGACATCTGGCAACATGTCTCTTGAAAAAGAAAGGCCATTTGTTGCAATAATATGAGTAATTGTGGCACCTAGCTACTCCATGCGAAGAATACAAATTCGAGCAGTTAGCTTCGTACTTTCAGAAATAACTTGCCTTGGCATGACTCAAACTAACCACCTACTTCATTCTCAAAAAGCCAATTCATTGGATATTCAACTTCCTTCGCACTTTTGACAGACAAGTGTTGTATAGTTGACAGCCATTTGGTCAGCACTAAGGCTGTTTTTTTTTTTTTTTCCTTTTCTTTTAAGTGTTAAGAACAAAGGCTGGCTGAAAACTTGGAGAGAATGCTTCTGGTATTCTAGCTTAAAAAGAACAAAGGATGTTGAGAACATTTAAAGGGTGTGGTGCAGTCATGGATCCCCTCCTTGAGGATGAAATAGAGTAGTGTTGTAGCAAGTATATTAGGAGTTTTTCATAGCCAAATATTAGTCTCTCGGTCACTCGAATATTATTTTTCACTGGCCTTAGAATATTAGTTGACATAGTTTTTCTATTAGTAGAACACTGAAACTCTTCAAGCCAACGCCAGATAGATTGGATAAGGCTATAATAATGATGTCAACAATTGAATGTTCCAAATTTTGAGTTTTCAATGGTTGTTACTTGTTAGCTCTGCATATAATTAGTCTTATGGTGAATGTATTAATCACTATGGTTTTCATGCTGTTGCTGTATGCCTAAATATATTTATGAGTCCACCTATTTTCTGGAAGTCAACTTCTTGTAATTGGATTGTTTGCTGAGATATGTATCCAATTGTGGAGCTGAACTGGTGCTTTTGTGTATCATTTGTCTGATACTTTGTCCTTTCACTATCTGTATTTTGGTTTACTCATGCTGTAGCGTGCTCCCCTGTACTCGGTTTTTCCCCATTTTTGGTTAACAAAATCTTTACTCCGTTAACATTCCAAAAGAGGGGGAAAAAGGATATGTATGCTGTCCAGATTTTCATATATTAGTTTCTTCCGATGATTTTTGTCCATACCTCACAGCTTAAATTCCCGGGGTCCATCTCTTTTGTGTGGACCTTTTTAAACCTGCCTCTGAACATAATATATTGCATGATTTTGCACTATTTTTTTAATAATGAGTTGCCGTTGTTGACTGTATTACTTTTGTGTCATCTGTTATCTCTGTTCCTGCAGTTTTCTTGACTATTAAGCCTGAACAAAGAAGCTTGGCCCCAATCTTTTGACTCGTTTCATTGGGACATCTCATGGATGTTACAAGTAAGGTTGCCCTAAACGGTGAAAGAAGCAACTTGTTGATTAATGAGCAGAATGGAGTGGTAGGTCAGGTCTCAAGTCCTTCAAGTAGTGGGAGAAGAGAAATAGTTAGCAGGCATGTGCTTTCCACTTGCATCACCTGTTTCATATTACTGTATTGCTTTGGCTTCTTAAAGTAATACTACTCTATTTCGTGTATAGATCCCTTTTAGGAATGAAGTCTTTCTCTAATGATGATATCGACTTGGAAGGAGGTAAATTAGAAAAGGATAGAGAAAAGGCTGTACGTGGCAACAAACCAATCAAAACTCATAACCAACCGCTATTGTCTGGCCTTGCATATTGCATCTCATCATGCAGCATGATTCTGGTTAACAAGTTTGTGCTGTCAGGCTATGATTTTAATGCCGGAATATCTTTGATGCTTTACCAGGTGTAGTTACTGGATCCTGTCCACTTTAATTATGAATACCAAATTACCAGTGCTTGAGTTTAGTAATTATGAAACTAACTTGTGATAATTAACAAGTCCTTGCTTATTTTATGGTGATTGCAGAATCTTGTATCGGTGGTTATTGTTTCCATACTGAGCTTTGCTGGCCTAATCTCAACAGAACCACTTACATGGAGATTGATACAGGTCTGGTTACCTGTGAATGCTATATTTGTTGGGATGCTTATCACAAGCATGTTTAGGTATGAGGACTTTTCTATCAATAATCACCCTTCATTTTTTTTATTTTTTTCCATTTATGTATCCATGTAGGAAATTACCACCATATGTATGATGCACATGGTGGTTGGTTGAAGTTTGTATCCCAATGTACAGAGGCAGTAATTTTGTGCTCCTCATTTGGTAGCTAGGGTAGTTTATAACCACTCCCAGCATCCACGTCAGATGTTTGAAATGCAGCCACAAATGATCAATTCATGTCATGTACCAAGCTTCCGGTGACATTCCTGTTCTGTTCAACATTTAATTTATGCATCTGGTGCAGGTCGATGTGGCTGCAAGTGGGCTGGGCAAAGGCTTGTCAAGGCCTACTCATTTATTTATTAGGCACGAAAGTCAGCTTGATTCATGCCCATAAGCCTAAAGGTCAGGTTTGAGTCCAGCCTGCTACTGAATTACTAGGTCCGGACATGGCTCAGTTAACTAACTGGTCAGAAGCTCAGACCCTTCATGCCAATTTTTAGCTCAAAGTAAACTGGGATCAGTCTGACCAGTCCCCGCTGCAGTCTTAGTTGTGAACTTGTGGTCTCTCTTGTTACCATTCTAGTATAAAATTTTGTTGGATGCTTTATTGTTACTTGATTATGCTGTTCCTGGTGGGTTATAAATAAGTTCATCTAAACAAATCTATGTGTATGCATGAGTATCACAGATAAGGCATTCCATGTGTGATGTATATTTACACATGCCTATTTGTTTCTAGTGTGTGTATGCCTTTATGGAAAAGAAGGTAGCCCATGAGTTTGAATATAGTTCATGCATGTGTAGGCAGGTGAACCTTGAAAGCCCGTCCAAGCTAGCCATTTTAGTTATCATAGCGCCCAGCCCATTAGCAAAATGTTAAGCCTACTTGCTTGAATTCTGCAGGCCCTGACAATCCAGTTGGTCCTTTAGGTCGAGAGGCCCAAACTGAGCTTCTTTATCATTGGGCCAAAATATCTGACCCAGGCCCAGCCCACAGGCCAGATAATCAGTACATATCCCTCCCAGAGCAATCAGGGCTTCAGCCAGATTTGGGGTGCTTCAGCTCACGTGGGCCTGTGTTCACATGACTCGAGGCGCGCGCGCACACTCCCCTATGTGGACAGTTTGTGGGGCCTACCCCATTTTGACATTCATGATTCATCTGACCTGCACTCACTGTTGGATTGAATTTCCAGAAAAGGGAAAATGTGGAATCATTCATTAAACTTGGAGGCCATTAAATCAAGGGATAGGACAATATGATGGAGCTGTTTTATACCCAAACAGAATCCACAATAAGGCCTTTCCCTCCACCCTGTCCCCAATAATTGGCATGCATTCAAGTGGGCTCCATGAGCTGGCTGCATACGAGCAATATGTCGGTTGCTTGTAGACTAAAACCTCTCATAGTTCTATTAATCATCCTATCACATGCACAATTTTTTTATATCTCCGACTGTTGCTTAATTATTGGCATTGTTATTTGCAGTTTGAAATATATTAATGTCGCTATGGTAACAGTTCTAAAGAATGTTACTAATGTGATTACTGCTCTTGGTGAGATGTACCTTTTCCAGAAGCACCATGACAGCAAAGTTTGGGCTGCTCTTTTCTTAATGGTAATGCCAAGAATCCCTTGTTGTATGGTTAGACTGTAAGCTTGATTTGAGATGGGTTGTCTTTTGAAATGTGAACTTCCTTCTTATAGCTTTTCATTGTCCTTTGTCAATAAGGTCTTTAACTCCTTTGAACCCATTATGCATGTCAGTTGTTCATACTTATTTGGATTCAACCTTCCTATAAGTGTAATATTTTGGTTGATAATATGGAATAAACGAGAGGCAAAGTTTTCACAAAACACACATTTTTTAAGATTGGTGAGCATGTTGCTTGTCATTAATATTTTCTTTGCAAATTAAGAACAAGGGAAAATCTTGAAAGGGATTGAATCATTTTATAAATTTTAAAAACCTGATAATAATAGTTTAATCAGAACGAGGACTTATACTCGCTGTAAATTATTTTCTTTGAGTTGGTCTGTATGTCCTAATGCTTGCAGAAGTTATCTTCTTTTAGTGTTCCTAATGGGTACCTAGCACTCCACCTCTCAAATTTGACATGTTTGATGATCCATGACTCTCATTGTTTCATCCTTGTTGTTTTTGCTTTAATTAGATCTTGGTAGCATTCTATTTTTATTGTCCTTTCTAGAATTTGTTTGATCCGCGTTTGACGAGTCTCAGCATGAATGTCAAGTAAGCCGTCTCTTCTGAGATTGACCTTTACAGGTTTTGCTGGCAGATAGAAATTGAACTTTTATGAAAATGACCATTGATGTCCTTAGCAATCATGTATAGTCTTTTTCTTTGCGGTCTTCACCATGTTTTTAACCTTTTACTTTAGGACCTGATTGTTTGCTTGGTATTGAGTCCCTATTAATTCTAAGCAATGCCTTCCTATCAAATGGGGGTAAGATTGAAGGAGCAAAGGTGAGAATCCACCTATCAACTAGGCTCCCCTTCGGTGCAAAATGATTACCCAGCCATCATCCTAGTAAATCAAATCCTAGGTAAGTGATTGCCCTATGCCCCTATTTATTTCATTACTTTTATGTCATTCAGTTCTCACCTCTATAATGTTCCTATGTTATAACCCACTTTACAATGAATTCCTAGTAATTCAATACAAAGTAGTGGGCCCTTAAAGAATTTTGGTGCATGTAGTTTGGGGAGTGGGGGATTGGATAAATTAGATTGAGAATTAAGGCTTTCTTTGATTCACCTTCTTAATTTTGTCAAGAAGCCCTCTCCCTCTCTCGTTTTCCTAATTGTTTTCAATCCCTTTGATTATTTATAAGTGAAGGTGCTCAGTATCACAACCTTGAGGTTGTGGGTTCTATTCATGTTACATATTAAAAAAAATAATGATCTGTTTAATACGGAAGTTACGTGTTCATCTATTGTACTTTCATGTATCTGTGCAATTAGTCTTATCTATATCATTAGAAGGCTTGGTCATTTTTTGTGATGCATTAATGGAACATTTCAGTTGAATAGATAGTTTCACGGACATTTTTTATTTAACTGAAAATTTTATGTTGCTTTATCTCTTGATAATTTTTATTAAGTCTTTCCTCTTTAGAAGGGTACAGAGTTTTGGCATTGTGGTTTCTGTTGATAACTTTTAAGGAGTTTTCTTTTTTGTGTAGATCATTTCAGCAATTTCTGGAGGCATCACAGATCTTTCCTTTCATAAAGTTGGTTATACATGGCAGATTATAAATTGCTTCCTGACAGCATCATATTCGGTAATTGATTTAGTTGATAAATTCTATTATGCAAGCATTAATTCCATTTTTTAACGAAAATTGGGAGTTTCTTACTATGGGTCACATGTAGATTATTTTATTCAAAGTCATCATTAGCGAGGTTAAGACTTGAGCTCCAGTTGTTGTGATCAGATTATTTTGCAAACTTTCTTGAGTCTGATTGATTTGCTGAACCATTTCAATGCATCATCATTATCATCATTAAAGCCTTATCCCATCTATTATCATTTTCCATTTATGTGGGGATTTCAATGTTCAGCAGCTCAATTTAATTTTGCTGCTTGGTGTCCATAAGCAATTAATGGATTTTGGAATATGTACATTATGTCATTACGTTGCTTCTCTTTTTCCTATTGCCCTTTCCATCACATCTTTTGACATGCATAACTGAATTTTAGCTGATAAAAGTCTGTTTTGTTCTCCAGTTAACATTACGAAGAGTCATGGATACAGCAAAGCAAGTAACAAAATCTGGGAACTTGAATGAATTTTCAATGGTCTTGCTCAATAACACACTTTCATTGCCTTTAGGGGTTGTGCTTGTTTTTTTATTCAATGAAGTGGACTACCTTTTTAAAACGTGAGTTCTTCCATTTACTTCTACTCTAGTATTCAAGGATTACTTGTTTCTTTTAATTTCACTTTCTGTTCTTTTTCTTTCTTTTTTGCCTGATTTTGTTTTGTTTCTTCTTTGCCTCAATAACAAACATCACTCTTTTGTTGTTATTCTATATTTCTATGTAATATATTCATATTTCTTTGTATGTAATGAAATCCCAAATCCAATCTTTTTGGGCATGATGCTCAATTTAGTTAATTCTTCATTTAACTGCAGTATTTTGGTACTTCTAGTATTTTCTTATTGGGCTCATTTATCTGTGAAGTGAATTGGCAGGCCACTTTTGAGGATGCCAACATTCTGGTTGGTGATTACATCAAGTGGGCTTTTAGGCCTTGCAATCAGCTTCACATCAATGTGGTTTCTTCATCAGACAGGTGCTACCACATACAGGTAACCAAAACACCCTCTCATGTTAGAAATAATGCTCTCATGTTAGAATAAATGGAAACTAGCACAAAAACCCGTGCTAATCACAGGTATGCATGAAGAGGTAGGATTCTATGTATGTTAGAAATGGGGGAGATGGGAGTCCATAAATGGGGGAAAGTAAGCAGTGGAAAGTGGAGAGGGAGTATGTTAGGAGTTGTAAAAACTGAAAGTAACTTCCAGTCAAAATAGAAAGCACAGTCAAAATTGGATCCAAAACCTTCTAGCTTAATATATTTACTAGCCCAATAACCCGTGCTCAGCACGATATCTCCCTGCACTACAAAATAAATAATCACATATTAAAAAAAGTTACATCTTTCTATAAGACAAGTTGGATAAAATAGAAATATAGAAATTGGAGGAAAAATGGTATAGTTACATAGGAACAACTGAAACATGAGTGGTTTGATGGAAAAAATGAGTGGGTAGTTGCATGAGTAGTTACATAACCGTCGGTCAAAATTATAACCGACGGTCGAAATTGAAGCCAAAACCTCCTAGCTTAATATAGAATAATTGATTGCTGTTGAAACCCTTCTGTGCTCTTCTACAATGTGTAGCATGCCCATTAAGGAATTGGGAGACTTTCATTAATTTAAGGTGGATTGTACAATGTGTAGCATGCCCTTTAAGGAGTTAGACCCCTTGTAATCTACAAATATAATACAGTTACAGCCACATTACTGTGGCATTTACATTTGTAATATCTTCCCTTCAACCCCCAATTTGATCAATTTGCTTACCTCACAATTAGTTTCTCTCATAGTGTGCCAAGAACTTTTTGATATCTTCTGCTATGGCTTTGATTTGTTTATATTTTATAATGCAAAAAAACCACCACAGCTCCTTCTTTCCACATCCGCTTGTCCATGTGATGGTTTCCTCAGATGATCCTCTGCCAGTGCTGGCTTTTTTTCTTTTTTTAAGTGATTTTTAATCCTTCTTTAATGGCATCATTAGAAAAAACAATAATAATAAGAAACATAAAAAATAAAAGGAGCTGCTTCAATCCAAATTACTAAATAAAGGCTCGGTTGGTATTAGCTGGATGCCATTTTGTGTTTACGCCATGCTGGATGAATGTAAAGTCAGTTTGAGCCCAAGCAGTCTGCCACAGGTGTTGATCATCTTCCATTGATCCATATCTTTCATTTGGCAGTTCCTACTATCACAGTGGATGAGCAATGCCATGAAGAGCTTCCCTACCCAATAATAACATCTACTTGATAAATAGGCTTGAAGATTGATGGTTTAGAACAAAAATAACTGTAGTCCATATTCAATTGAAAAAAAAAAGGGGAAAAGAAAGAAAGAAACCACCAGCCTGATTGCTCAATAGATGTTTCTTTTCATTCCCTACCCTCCATGGCACCCATGAGGGGTACAATATAAATCACTGGGAAGATGGGCCCCACCTTTAGAGATTTCCTGGTACAAACAAAGTTTGAGCTCTGGATCATATCATATCACTCCCCATGGTTGATAATGGTGTGTGGAATCTGTTGGATGTAACCCGTACTTGGAAGAATCATTCTCTTTCAAGGTTTGGTTCAGACGGCATATGTGTGAAAACACATACGCATGGATGTATTTAGAAAAGGAGGGGTCCATCATGTTAATGATAATGCACTTCTTGTTTGGTTGACTATGTGCAGCCTGGTAGGATCTCTAAACAAGATTCCTCTGTCTATTGCTGGGATCCTTCTCTTCAAAGTTTCAACCAGCCTGGAGAACTTAGTCAGCATCCTTTTTGGTAGGTTCTCTCTTATCAAATATCAACCCACCCTACTACTTCCCAGTCTCACAGAACATCAATGAACTGTTTTCTGCAGGCCTTTTGGCTGGAGTCTTTTTTGCAAAAGCAAAGATGATGGAGAGATCTTAAACCCAAGTCATGCTGTAACTTGATACTGATGTTACTGGGCACTGGACGGTGAGGAACAATTCCATAACATTCCCGGGCAATCCTGCATTTCCGAAGTGTTGAGTTTTTTCTAGCCCCACATTGAAAGCTGAAACTTTCAAGATCCAACGAAGGAGAATCAAAGTTCATTGAAGAAGAAAGTCCGAGGCAAAACACAAACGGTTTCGCAATTCTCATTGTTTTGGCAGCAGAACAAAGATGCATTTGGGATTATGTTTTGGTTTTTTCTATTTATTCCATTTCTGGTGTGTGTAAAAAAGGCAGTCTCTGGAACAAAATATTGTTGTATAACTCTTTGTAGCAGTGATTTAGAAATGAATTGTTATAAAACAATGGCTTAATTATGAAATTCGTCGATGTTGTTAAGCACTTTTCTGATGCATAACATAAGTTTACGCATTTGCAGGTCTGGTTTCAAACCAAGATAAATGCTTCAATTGGGATTAGAATATACATTTATGAGCCTGTCGTCATAGACAAAAAATGCCATAATGCTTCCTGGTTCTCTAGAGTTGCTGCTTATCAGATTTCAAAGAGGCCATATGATTCCCACTTATAACCGTGTAAAACAACTTCACAGATATTTTCATTTTACACAACTCGATCAAGGCGTGTTTGGATGGTTGATTTTCACTAAAAAACAGTGTACTTGTAAATGCTCTTTGAGAGATGTTTTAGGTGGACCACTTAACTGTCTCCTATGGCGGATTGCCAGTAGAAAGATGGTTTGGACATGCCTGTAAACAGAACTAAGCTACCACCACAATTGGTCTATAGCTGTAGGCAAATGATCTTGTACATTGAGGTAGCATGCTAGCTCACCTATTACCAATTTGAACCATTCACACACACAGATTGGACAAATTTACACCCAATCCCGTGGGCTTGCGCCCATATGATTGGACTGGACTATTGAATTGAGGGTCAAAACTTTTTTTTTTTTTTTTTTAATGTAAGGCCATTAAACTTATGATCTATGGATCAAGTATTAATGGCATGAGATTGACCTTAGCTTTACACCAGGGGCCTACCGAGATGGGGTCCTAAGTGAGCCCCATCCAACTATCTCATACCGTATTAAGGTACATACACCGCGTATCGAGCCCATATTTGTATGATGTATGGCTAGGAGCCTGACTATGTAGTCTTCCACAAATCATAGATTTGGAAATTGTCAATTGATCATCGATTTCTTTTTCTTCCACCATTGGAGTAGTCCAAACTAAATATAACCATATATTACAAAAAGGAAAAAGAAAAGAGGGTTAGCATCAGACAATCGACTATTGATCTAGAAAAACTTGTAGACACAAGTTCACTCTCGAATTTCCCACTAGTCATGTTCACATGTTACCCAAGTTTTATAAAAATCATCTAAAGATAGTTAAAGAGGCATTACCACAAAACTGTACTGCAGGTTAAAACTATTCTACCATGTGAAATTTTTTTAGAACTATCATATGAAGATGAATGTAAACAATTAAGAAGTAATAAGTTGAAGTACATATGGTTTGGATACTAGTCTTTAGAGAAGTATATAGAATTACAGAATGATAGTTTAGACCAAGCCGAGCCCATCGAAGGGTTTTTTCTTATTTGGTTAGGACCATTGGATGAATCAGACTTTGTAGACCTTGGACACAATTAGGTCATATTCTTAATTTGTAATGATCAAACAAGTTTGACCCAAAAATTAGTGGCCAAAATGAAAATGATCAGCATATGTAAGAATAAACTAAACAAAGAAAACCCATTCAAGGACTACTTGCTGTTTGGGCATGAGATCCCATATGGTTTGAAGGACCTGAACCGTCTATCTTCGTTCATAGTGACCTTTTTTAATGGGCCACACTCGGTAGATCATATCACAAAAGTAACAAGGTGTGATCTTTCTAACATATAGATTGAGAGAGAGAGGAGAGAGAGACACAGATGGAAAGGGTACCAGAGGAAGAGGAAGGAGGAGGTGGAGGGAGGAGGCATGTGGGGGGAGGAGGGCTTATCTCGCGCGCCTCTCGCGTATGGCCGACGATTGACGGCCCTCTTGGCCTCACGGAAGAAGACTCTGAGGCCTACGCTCGATCCTTCTTCAAGTTCGGATTTTTTCTCCTTCCGTGGCTCTGGGCTATCAATTGCTACTACTTCTGGCCCGTCTTTCGCAGCAGTCATCGCTCTTTCCCTCGAATCCGTCGCTGTAAGTTCCAAGAATCCACTCTTCCTCTCCTAATTTCATCTGGGGTATGTGGAATCGGATTATCCTGACATGGGTTCTCATGATTTGGCTTTTCTTGCATCTGGGTGTTTTATAAAGCTATATAATTTTCCTCTCTTCACGCGGATACGAGAAGATAGATTGTTAAAACAGTCGAATTGTATGCGGATTCTGATATCTGGGGTACCTTCTTTTCGTTAAGGTCTTGCATTAGTAGAGAGAAAAAATTCTGCCTTTGAGAAGCTGTTTGTTTTCTTTAGTACATCGAAATTGAAGAAATCTTTGGATCAGAAGTAATTGTACTTATTTGTAATGTTTTGCTTTCTTTAGTTAGAAAAGCCCCAGTTTCTTTTACATCAAAATGGAATCTAATTAAATGCTGATTTTCCCCCCTGGGGTTCTTTGTTTCATTGGACTACACCTTCTTTTTATTTATTATTATTATAGATTGTTCTGCCTTGATAAGTTGTCTGATTTACATAGAGTTTGGAATATTAATACTCAGGTCTCTTTCTTTGCTTTATAATTGCATTTGGGTTTCTGGATATAGCTATGAAGGGAGGTTTCCACCTCATTAATTTTACTTTTTTTTTTTGTATAGAAGGGGATGGATGGACTCAGAACTGTCGTATGATATGTTGGAGATTATTTAATTCACTCCAATGTCATCTGTTTGTTTATTGTCGAGTCATGACAGCATAGTAGAGCTGTGTGTTGCTTATAAATCTCAATTGAGCTTTCTTTTGTCTAAGCTTTATATGGAAGATTCACGATGGCCTAACATTGCTACATTATTTTGTATCATTTAGTAGTTACTTTTGATCGAAGAGAAGCCCCTTGCATGATGATTTTAGCTTGCGTTTTTCAGAAAGATATATTTTAAACTTATTCCTAAATCCACCACATTTACCTTCCAATAATCCAATCCTTGATTTATTTTTTGTATTTCCATAAATTGCATTAATTACAGAGCTTCCATTGTTCCCTACATCGAATATCTGAGTTGAAGGATGAAATATACCCAACCTCTGGTGGAATTTTGAATTTGGATAAATAGGTATAGGTGCCTATATCATCTGTGATTGCTTTTTGCATGTATTGTCCTTATTCTTGAGTTTGTCAGTTATGTTTTGCCTAGGGAACCTAGCTAATGTATGGTAGGCAATGCACGCACGTTTATTTATTTAACTAGTTTTGATCCTTTAGATGCCAACTTCTACAAGAACTCCAATCAATGCAGTTTATTGATTTGTGTATTCTTCTTCTTCCTCTTCTTCCTTTTTTTTTTTTTATGTAGATGTCATTGGATCAGCAATTGGATTTTTCATATTTACAGTGCTGCTTTTTTCATGGGCTCTCACGTTTGCAATTGGAGGGGAATGGCTCTTTGGCCCTGTATGGGGGCAGCTTGTCATGTATAATGTTGCAGACAGATTAGGTCTCACAGGTTGGAACTGATTCTCCCGCATTAATTGATCATAGGATTCAAAGCATACCTGTTGTTATAATAATCTACCTGTATGTGTTCAAAGGCACTTCAACAGTCTACACTAGATTTCTACAAGAAATTCTACTGAACCAAGTGAAACTCATTACGACTTCTACCATACCCTTTAAGTCATTTTGTCAGTTAAGTTGCAAGTAATTCGATGCAGGAATGCTTGATGTGTATGCATACCTGCTGCAGGAAGTTTGAAAATGCTTATATGTGTCTTCTCTTGGACCACCCTTAAGCTGGATCGACTGTTAACCAAGACAATATCCTAAACTTTTGTAAAGGCATACAACACAGAATCCCATGGAAAACATTAAGAGAAATATTTATGCTAAGAAAATACCTTTTAAAGTGTCAGATTTTCATTCTCTAGGGAGTTGCAAATAGACATATCTCAGTGCATGACTCATTGTTTACAGGTTTCTTGCACTGAACTCTGGGGTAACATACAAAGCCTTATTATCTCAAGAAAACTAAATTAACCTAGCTGGGCATAGTGAAACCAAGCAAGCCAGATTTGGAAACTATTAATTGCTCAAATTATAGATACAAGCATTGTGAAAAGCAGTACAAGAGAATGAAAATTACAAAATGTGTGTTTATATTTTTCTATCAACAGTCACCGTATTGTTTTCATTTCCTTGCTTGACCCCATAGTATTAGACCAATTTAATTGTACATGAAAGTCATATGTGAATGAGTATGAAGGGCAATTCTTGTCTGATAATTTGGTCCATGTAGCAGTGGAAGGATCATCCTTATGGAATTACCTTTTTTTTTTATCATAATAAAGGGAAAATTTTTGAAGGATAAAATGGAAAAGTTTTCCATATGATGCTGGTTCTGCTGCTGTGTGATAATTTGGTCCATGTAGCAGTGGAAGGATCATCCTTTTGGAATTACTTTTTTTTTATCATAATAAAGGGAAGTTTTTTGAAGCCGGTTCTGGTTCTGCTGCTGTGTGGGTCAAATCAGCAACTGAATTAAGCCTAGTTCCCCAATCTGAAACTATATGGTGGAGCTTTTATATTAAAGAATCTCGTGTGTTTCAACTGTACAGAGAGATTTGGTGTCTCAGCTGTTTTAATGTATCTTTTTGCTTACCATCCCTTTCTAACATGTCATTTTCGATAATATCAGTACTTTGTTCAATACGTTCATGTTTATTGTTCTTTAGTTGTTTTGGGTGTCAGAATCCAACCCCATAACAGTTGAATCGGTTCCAATTAAAAAATGGCTGCTAACTCATGAAAGTAGTAGTGTGATAGAAGAATAAAGAGGAGTTTGATGTGCATGTGCATGTGTGTAATAGCCGTGAACTCGTGAGCAAGCACGAGTTAGAAGGCGTGGGTCAGTGTGTGGACTGTGGTTATGTGGTGATGGTCATAAGTAGAATTCAATTGTATGGATCTGAAATGGGGTGCACTTTTCTTTTTTATTTTATCCCAAATATAAACCCTGAGGAATATATGGTTATGTGAGCATGTGCCCTGGTTGGATAAAAGGGATGGTTTACATACTGATATATGGTATCTACTTTATGCGTTGACTGGTTCCTTTCTTTCTCGTTACCATATGAGAAAAACCTTGTCTCATCCATCTTGGATCATATTTGTGAGTTCTACTTTTCAAGCTTAATCCTTTTGAATTCATGCTTCTGTGTAACTCTACAATTTGTCACGTTCTTCTTCATGAAAATCAAGGTCTTTATTGGTCTTCCCTGCCCACATTAGTTTCTTGAACTTGTGAAGCCTTTTATTCTTCATATGGGTTTCTCTCTCTCATGTGCTTGTCCGAAGGGTTTTCTCTCATGTGCTTGTCCGAAGGGTTTTCTATCTCTGATGTGCTTTGTCCGAACCATTTCAAACAATCATCATCTTGATTCTCTTCTACTGGGGCCACTTGCTAGTTTCCTCCCTTGAACTCTCCTAATTTATCTTTCTTAGCATTCGTGCTCATCTACATTTTGCTGTCTTCTAAAAATGCCCCTCTCAGTGGCGCTTGACCATTGCACAACACTAGCTCAGCTCGACCTTTTTCCACCCTACACTGAGCTTAGGTCCTACTTATTGAAATTTTGTACATTTTCACATTAAATTACTTGTAACTAACCAATTCACCTCCCCTACTCTTAGCTCTGCTAAGTTCTTACTTAATATATTGTCTTGTATGGGTTACTTTTCAATCAATTGACTCGAGGCTTACTCTGAAGTCCTAGCTTATCATTCACTAGGTTTATTATCTAACTAATGAGTGCCGCATCTTTTACTTACGACATACACAGGGAACTTTGCCTTGAGTATTAGTCATTGGATTTTCGTAATTAAGGTAAATTATACAGTTGGAGATTGCTTGCTATGCAACCGCAATTGCGGGTTTGAGTCATATCACCAATATTATAAACAGGAAACTTTTGGTGCAATTCAACTGTATCTGGGAGCTCAATCAACTCTCGTAGTTCCTACAATCTTTAGTGACTCTTATACATCTATAAGTTCCACCAAAACAGTATGCCTTTTCTTCAATTTAGCTGCCTAAAATGCTTTGAGGAAAGGTCCAAAGATGAAACGTTGCACTCTCTAGAACATGCCTATACAGTTAAGCAGATGAGTGATTGGCTGGTTATTCAGAAAGCCCTCTTCTGCCTTCAGAATTTTTGCTGCTTTAATACAGTAAGGTTGAGAGTAAATGTTTTGTTTTTAAATTAAGCTTAATGTCTGTTCCAGTTTGGAGACAGGAATGCCAAGGGTCGTTTAGTAGTGGAAAAGCAAGATTTGAGATTTCCACCATGTGGAGAAAACAAAATTTTCACTTTTCACTTCACTCCTACCTTACATTGGCAGGACAATCGGAGGTGCAGAGTGCACTGCAGCAACTTACTTTCATGGTGGATGGTTTGATGTAAATGATAATTTTCAATCTGTCCTAGTGTCCATAACAAGTGGATCAAGATCATGCAAAAATGAATGGACTAACCATATTGTTCTGGTCCTTTATTTTGGAGGTCCCTCGTGTGATGATTACTAAATGAAGGCAGTCCCTTTGCCATATAGAATCTATACAAAAGGCCTCTACTTCCTATCATCAACCGTAAATATAGGTAGTAAAGTACAACATGGTTGTATTGTTTATGTGTAAGCCTTTTCAAAAAAAGGGGAAAGAACTAGAAATGCCTTGTAAAAATCTCAACCCCAATCATATATACAATAGAGAGATCTAAAACAAAGAAACTGGGACAGTAGAGTGGTTGCACCCCAGGTCAGATTTCAGAGCCTTGTAGGATGCTTCGAGAAGTTATCGTGAAATTCTTGAGACCTCCCCACACACACACGAAAAGAGGAGTGGTAGCATTGTTTCTTATACAGTATGCCTACATGATAAAACAGAGAACTCCTACATCAAATTTAGGTGAAGCACTGTCATGTACACCTATCATCACGGGGAATATTATTTGACTTGAGGGAGAGAGATCAAACGTTGCACAGAAAATGAGAGTCCAAGAGTCCTAAGATCCTGTCATGATCATGAACCAGAGAAAGTAGGCACAAGCTGAGTTGATTCTGTCAAAGCACACTTGCATGTTGTTTTCCAAAGATGGGTCTGTTTGTCCCACAGCAAGACTTTTACACCAAGTCACAGTTCAAGACTTTTCTTTTCTAACATCAAACCAGGACCAGTAGCCTACATGTATCTGTTGAAGTTCAAAGGCCCCAGGAAATCCTAGGAGTGTCTGCACCAAGATGAAGAACCCTTTCTCTGGAGTTGGGAACATGGCATTGGTGATACTCCAACTGCATCACCCACAACAGACTCACAGTGCCATGTTGCAGGAGGGCCTATACCGTCTAGCTGAACATTAGTCATGCATATTCCCTCAAACGGTGCACCCTCAAGCCCCTCTAAGACTGGTGCCTGTCTGATGTCCACGCCGGTCACATTACCTATGAAAATGCCCCTCACCACAGGAAGGGCGTTAGGGTCCCACCATTCATCAGGATGGTCATTAGAACCACTGCTAAATCTGAAGGGTATCTTCACCCTCTCCATTGTCATGTTAGCTATGGTAATATTGGTGATGTATCCTCCTCTTCCCCTATCTGTCTTCACTCGCAGCCCTGCTGCTGCATCCCACACGTGCAAATCCTCCACCAGCACATTTGATATTCCTCCAGACATCTCACTTCCTATTCCAACACCAGAGCATGTTGGGGTTGTGCCAGACACCCTCCTTATGACGATGTTCGAGCTTGGACGAGCCACATTAATCCCATATTGGTCCCACCCGCTCTTCACCGCTACCATATCGTCTCCACTCTCGATGTAACAGTCTTCAATGCACACATATGAGCTTGAGTCTGTGAATTATCATATAAAAGAGCAACATCTTGATTACTATCCCCTGTATTATGAGAGTGCAATCATTTTAAAAAAACTTTAATATGTTTCATGGATGAGTTCCAACTTTCCAATTCACAGGTAGTTTCATTTTGGCAGACACAATAGCTAACTATTCCAATGTATTCTTGTGTTGAAAGTGAATATTGGAATCATGATCTTCGGCCTTCTTGACTGCAAATCATTATTAGCATTGAGCTTGATTTGGGAACAAAATATCCAAAGAAGTGATTCACAATACATTATTTGAAATTTTAGACCCACGACCCAAATTCAGAAGAAAATGGGCGACCATCCATTCTGACAACATTGTCTAGGCTTGTCATCTGGGATACAGTTTTCCCGAGTAGAACACATTAAGCAGACCCCAAATCAATGAGCTGAGTTTCAGAAGATAATAGTGATGGAGGTGGTGATGGTGGAGGTGGTGGTGGTGATCATCTGAATGTTAAAATAATATTAGTGAGTTTTTTTTTTTTTTGGTAAAAGTTAGTGAGTTACATTAGTGCATAGAAAGCTTACACACCTGGGTCTATACCATCTGTATTGGGGGCGTTGAGTGGGGCCAAAATAGTCACTCCTTTGATCACTACATTACTGAAAGGAAAAATGCAGCAAAACCTTTATCTGTAGTAGTAGTAAAGTAGAATCTGAAGGAAATCACTGATTTGTTGAAAGGATAGAATAATACCTGCAATAAACAGGATGGATAGTCCAAAAGGGTGAGTTGAGGAAGGTGACATTGGAGATGAGAATGTTGTGAGAGTTCATCAACTCAAGGAGGTGACCCCTTGTGTGTTCCAAAGTCCTGTTCCACCACAGCTCCCACCACATCCTTCCTTGGCCGTCGATTCTCCCTTCCTGTCCTGTAACCAACCAAAATCCTTCATGGGCTGCCCCCACTTAAAGCACCAATGAAAAGGTGCCTAACTTATTCCTGGTCAGGTGGGTTTGAGCACCTTTTCATCATAGTGAATGAGGTAAATTCATTACATGATCATTATAATAGAAAGTGGTGGGATATTTAAATCATGATACCCCATAACACTCAAGTATAATGCTATCAAGCCCTTGATCGATGAAATCGATGAATTTTGGTGATCGATCGAAACGGTCCAATCAATTGACAGACTGAAACTCAATTAGAAGTTGATGATTATGTGATACATTCCACTTCTTATAGATGGTCATGATCTAAATGAGATGGTCAGCAAATTTTGACCCAATCCATAATTCAGCCTATCTGTTGGTCTGTCTGGATTGATCCACGTGATTCACCAGCTGACCTGATAACAATCTCTCTTGAGATTTGCTTGGGTTATATCCTTGCGATTATCATCAAAATAAATTAGAAAATTAGTGGGTATTCAAATCAATCAATCATGTTCCAACCAAAAAAATAATCAATCAATCATGCAATAGATAAGAAAAATTGGGTTACCTGTAATGACAACATCGTCGAGTCCATTTCCATGAATAAGGCTGATATGTCTCCCTCCCAATCTCTCCCTCCCTCTTCCATATGAAGGCAAAGGCTCTATCACGGGCCACTCCTTTGGATCCTGTTTAATTAATTCTCCCACATACAAAAACAAGAAACAACAATATAACCAAACGCCTATAGCTTATGAAAGAACACGTTATTACATTATAGAGAGGATCTTATAAAGCATGATTATACTTCCCTAATCTCTTTGTATGCATCAAAGAATTTTTGAGATGTGAATATAAAGTTTCATCAAAATGAGGGCTCGTCTACCAATTTGTAATGAACTTCTCTTGTAACAATTAATATTATCAGTAAGAAGGTAGAAATACTCCCCTTCCATTTCTCCTATGTAGATCAATTCCTTCTAGAAGCAGTTTTTGAGCCTTCTCTTTTCGGTGAAACTGCATGTGAGAATTTCTTAGGATTATCAATGGTGGATCATTTTTGAAATTTCTTTTGTTGCCCTTTTTCTCCCAAACAAACGAATTCCAAGACCTTTAGTTTCTTTCACACAGTCACATGAGACAATCTTAATCCTGGTTCATTTAAAACATTACATGTGCATACATACACCAAAGCTCTATGTATAAACTCTTACCATTTTTATCTAAGACTACCCCATCAACCATCTCACTTCTGCAAGAAAAAACTTTAAAAAGAAAAAAAGAAAAAAAGAAAAAAAAAAAACCCATGGAAGCCCAACCATGGAAGCCCTGCATATCTTCTGTTGACATTACATGATCTTCCAATTACTATCAAAATTAATGAGAAGGAATCACGAGAATACAGATTGTTCTTCTTCTTCTTCTTCTTACCTTGGAACCCAAAATAACAGCACCCTTTTCGAGATACAATGTGAAATTGCTTGTGAGATTAAAACTACCCGTGACCCATCTTCCTACAGGGACATTGAGTTGTGATCCTCCCTTCTCCCCATAGCCCTTGAGATGTTCCACGGCCCTGTGAAAGGCATTGGTGTTGGACGTCTTTCCATCACCAACTCCTCCAAAATCGGTTATGGACATGACCACCTTCCTCTTTGGGACGGATCCATGAAGGTAGAAGCTCCAACAGGTCTTCTGATGTTGTATGGGAGGATGAGGGGTTTGGGTATGGGTGACCTCCCACGTTGAGAGATCTGTTTTGGTTGTCACGTGAAGCCATGAAACGGCTAAAGCTGTTAGGACTAGCAGTATAAGACCCCAAGAAGGCCTCCTGAGACCACCCCAGATGCTGCTCATGCATGGTTTTTCCAAATCCATGTGAGGAAAGAGGGAAAGAGAAGAAAACAACATGCATAGGATAGTGAGGAGAGATGTTACTGTTTGTGTTTTGGAGTGTCCTGGTTTCCAAAAGTACGATGGTTGTAGGACAGGACCCGATTGAGTCTGGATCCCCTGACTGTCTCCCTCAGTACTGTTCCTATGAGAGGAATGTATGGAACTCCACCATGCAGCCCATTGATTGATATTTTGATCAAAATTTGTCATCCACTCTAATGATATATTTAAAAAAAAAACTTATTTTCCAGTGGGTTCCACTATATGATTGGACACGTTACTGATAAACGTGATTATCACAATTTAATACATTAATCACATGTTATAGTGATGTGCTCAATTTTATGGTTAATTGGAGAAATTCCTATAGAAGCGAAATTTGAGAACAAGAAGGGGTGGCAATAAAATCTAATGGTTCAAATTTATTAATAGGTTGGGGTCACTGTAGAGTTCCAAGCATTTGGGAGACACTGAGGTTCCCAGCTCAATTCTTACGCAAACATGGGTGCATTGAAACGAGCCAAGTGGCCTGCTTACTTTATCTGATGCCCCTTCAAATTTAGAGATGTCTTTTGGATTTTGCAATCTATAATACAGGTAAATAGGAAATCTTTAATATATTTTGTATCTATATTTGCAGCCATAAGTATCTAATACACCTATCATTCTACAAGATAGCTCAATGTCATAACCCATTTGTATCCAACAGAGCCAATGAAATCACAAACTTAATTTGCCATTGAGTCCTATTTTAGAATCTTAGGTGATTTACCAACAGGAGATCTCAATCCTTTGTGCATATATTCTTTGAGACCAAATCCATTTGTGGCCACTCTTTTAATAGCTCCAAATTACCATATTCCAACTTTGGGGCGGCCTTTAAAATCTAAACTGTTTAAAAGTATTGACTATAAGTAATTTATTTCTAGGCTAAATCTTACCTCAATTGTAACCATATTTATCTTAAATCCTAAGATGATTATATGCATAATATATTATTTTATTTTTTGTTATTTCACTAATATATTTACTTGTGGTCAATTCAACATTAAGAATATCTAACTCTATTAAAGTGAGATTTGCCAATTTCACACAAGGCCGCTGGTGGATGAAGGCCCAGAAGAATTCCACATTAATTCATGCTATCAGAGAATCCGGTGTTGTTTATTTATAATTTAGAGATGTGAGTATTAGCATGCTGCATGCATGAGATGGAGGACTAGTTATGACAGGTGTTCCGGCACAGGAAGCCTGATCCACTTGGTTGCCCGTTGCTTGTTAGACAGACCACCACCATTTGAAAATAGCATGTGATGCCATGAAAAGATCTTGTTGTTATTCTACATCTTGATCACGGGTTGCTGGCTTGCTGCTCTTACGCTTGAGTCTTTTCTTTTTGTTTTTGCTTGACTGTTTCCCCATTTATAATCTAGAGATCTATGGTGACTTTGTCAAGCAGGGGTGGAACCACTTATGTAGATTTGGGGGCAACCAAACATGGGTCTACTTTTAAAATCCGCATGAAAATTATGGGTTTACACCCGAAACCTACTTACATATTTGCGCCTTTCCCCAACAAAATTCCTGTATTCGCTGCTGTTGGAGAGGGTCCTTCCACAGCAGGAGTGCCTGCTAATTATAATTGATCTATGTTGTGGGTCCTACCTCCATGTATGCCAATTATTGATAAAGCAAGAAATAGGTCTTAACCATGGATTAGGCGAAAGCTAGGAGTATCATATTCTAACCTTTGTGATTTAACAGCATTAAAGTTTACCAGTGTTGTACACATGTATTCTTTTTTGGATACAATGAATGGTGAGAAACGGCTATATTAGTGTCAAATTAGGCATGACGCTAATCCAGGACATTAAGGGTGAAGGGGCAGTTTGATCAAAGGTTGAAGTGGGCAATTTGTTTGAACACAACCGTTTCTCATTTTGATATTGATCGGTGAGTAAGCTTTTGGGTACTTGCCAAAGCCCATTAAAAAGAGGGTTTTTTTTTTCTTCTTTGTCCTAAAGCATGAGGGTAAGATAGGGCCTGATTTTGAAAATCACAATAGTTTGAGGGTTGGGTTAATTAGACTCGATCAAGCTCAGCCTCATCCTTTGTTCATTTAATATACATAATATACATATAAGCACACAAGTTTCAAAACTTTTTAAATTAGGGCTTAAGTTTTTTCGAAAGTTTTCAACTAAGGGACACCGATCATTTAAAGTTATTTTTAACTATTTTCTCACTCAATTTTTTAAAATATGGCAATTACCCTTCTTTTAAAGTCATTCCATGCTTCTAGCAGCCACTACATGCCATATATCACCGCGGGGATGTTAGTTGCCATTGATTACTGTGAGAATGTTGGCAAATGAACGGATGAGAAATTAAAAGAAATCAAGGAGGTTTTATCTCAATGAAGGGAAACTTGGGTATTTTATAAAAAAATTAGGAAAAATATGTATCATTGTATGAAATAAGGCAAAAACTTAAGACCTTATTTTAAAATCTTCCAATAAATATATGTATATGTGTATAGGTCCTTTGTCCATTTTGTATATGATATGCGTGTGTGAATGTATGTAACGAATTTTTGTAATTAATTTTTTTTATCGATAACTGAAACTTTCATTAAGAGAATGAGAGAATACAAAAAGGAAAACAACAATGAGGCAAGAACACAGGAAAGGAAAGAGAAAGAGAAAAGAAAATGAAATTAAAGGGTACAAGAGCGTTGCACCCCACCCCACCCCACCCCACCCCAATTACATAATAAAATCCTCCAAACGATAGCTCCTCTCCACCCCTTGTTTGGCTAAAGCATTAGCCTTACAGTTGGATGTTTTAAGCTCGTGATGGAAGATAACATTAATAGTAATAGTGAATATCGAATTTCATTAAAGAGGAATTGAAATTTCCAAGGAAAATGCTTCATATTAGACACCCAAGCAATCGCACTCGAGGAATCACTCTCCACCATAAGATCACCTTAGAAATATCTTAAAAAGTATCGGAGGGTTTCCAAAATAGCCAAAACCTCCACTTCATTAGAATAGCAAACACCCACATGCTTTGAAAATATAAATATGAATATTTTGCATTTGCATATGTATTGAGTTAATTCAAACAATACCAACAAAACTCATATTACATGCCTTCACAATCAGCTTATTCATTATTTAATATTTATTTATACAACCATTGGACTAACACTGAAGATCCTACTGTAACTACAAAATCCTTCTTCTTAAGTCTACATCTCATTGTTGTAACACATATTGATGTCATTAGCTATTTTCTGTGCATCCATGGAAAGCCCTGCCAGCCCCCTTCTTGAAAGTCCAGCACAGTAGAGCCCATTTTTCCCTTTCCAATGATTTGGAAAATCATGTTTGGGCATCCCATCTTGGTTAAGCAGATAATCATCTTCCTGCACAGATGAAAAACACATATAACCCATGAATTCTCTATGCTCTAAATTCCAATACCAACATGGAAATCTTTTGAAATCAATAATAATACCTTAAGCCATTTTTTAGCAGTGCTTCTATAACCTGTGGCGAAAATTATAGCATCAAAGCGATGCGAATTGCCATCAGCGAAAATTGCTTCATTGCCATCGACCCTTTTTAGCTCTGGTAGAACCTATGTGATTAAGAATAGAAGTTGTGTTCTAAGTAAGGCCAAAAACTCTTTTAAGGACACGGTTTTTCTCACAAAACACTAGACTCGGTCAATTCCGAAAGAATACTGAGTTTGTGAGAGTATTAGTTATGGGTCTTATTTAGAGTATGTACCTGAATATCTCCTGACCTGATCTTCTTCACTGTGCCAACATCTATCACAGGAGACCTTCCAGTGGTCTCTTTAAGATAAAATGGCCCCTCGGATGGCCTAACAATCCCATATTTGGTCATATCACCAAATTGCAACTTGCAAAGTGAGAGAACTAAATCATCAACCATGTTGCATGGGGAGGATTTCAGCAGTGTCATCCCCAATCTCACCATCTCCTTAGTAAGCACATGAAACTGCAAATAAAATAACTATGTATAAGGTTACATGAGTAGAAAGGAGCATCTGAGAAGTAAATACATTGCATGGATAAAATCAGCTTGTCCAGAAAATCCAAGCAATTTTCCTCTTTAACTTGGAGTTTTCCCATAATACATTAAA
Source organism: Litsea cubeba (assembly GCA_012931725.1). Taxonomy (NCBI): domain Eukaryota; kingdom Viridiplantae; phylum Streptophyta; class Magnoliopsida; order Laurales; family Lauraceae; genus Litsea; species Litsea cubeba. The sequence goes on along the minus strand of CM022947.1, from coordinate 113,822,932 downwards.
GACTCCCTCTGTACTTTTAAGGGCCTTTTGTGTAAGAACAGGTAATTCAATAAAATTAAGTGGAAAGCACGAGTATTTTTTTGTATATAACCATTCCTTCTTACCTATTTGTAAAATACCCCCTTTGGGATTAGTAATTATAACATTCCTCCCCTTTCTTTTGTTCAAATGTCCAAAAATTTCTCTTGACCGGTAGTTTTAAACTTTTCTTTGACAAAATTTTAGCAATTTTCCCATGAATTTTCCTTATATACCAATGTGATTATACTTATTTCAAAACTAGTCCTATTTTAAAGAAAAAAATGAACTACTTGAGAAAAGGCATGTCCCATTCTAAGTTGGGGACCTCCTTATTATCAAAATCATATTAGAGCTCAACACTCTCCAATGATAGAAATATGGTGGGGTTAGGATTGCAAACGGGTATCCGATTACCCGGTTATCCGGAAGTTTCGACCCGCAAAAAATCGGGGTCTAGTTCGAAACCTAATTTAGGTTCCAATTGATAAATGGGTTCTTCTGAGGCCATATAGGTTCCGACCCATGGACCCAGCATATGAGTATTTGATATTGCAATTTGTACTTTAAACCCAACTCTTTTTGGGCGTTCTTATGTATAATACTGGATGTTGTAGACTTGATGCACTGTTATAAGTTTAATGATATATTTATTTTTTTTTAAATGAGGAATAAAGAGAAAATAAAATCGATTTTGAAACTAGATTCGAGTCCTCTAGGTGGACCCAATTTCCGAAACTGGATCTGAATTTTCTTATCGAAATTGGGTACAGAACCAACAGAACCAACAAAACAGGTTCCGATTCAAACCGAATTCGGAATCGAAACCGTTATTTTAAAACGGGTCCGGGTCCACTATAGTTTCGATCTGGAACCATCCCGTTTACAACCTTAGGTAGGGGTCACTTGAAGTAATCCATACAAGGTGGGGCTTTCAAAAATGTTGAAAAGAAAAAAAAAATTATCCACAACTAATGGGGCACACCCACTACCTGTGCAGAAGCACACATGGGACTGGGAGGAAGTAGCGGGGATAGGAATTATCTTGATTAGGGCCCCCCAAGCAAAAATCTTCCACCCCCTAGCTACTCACCTCTAAAGTCCATCATACATACATAAATAGGGTTGCAAATGAATATTCGATTCTCCAACTACCTGAAAGTTTTGATCCGAGAAAAACCGGGTTTGGAACCTATTTTAGATTCTGATTCATAAGCGGGTCCGGGTTCGAAATCCGATTTAGGTTTCGATTGATAAACGGTCCGGTTCGTTCCGGTTCTAAGTCCATATATGTTACAACCGCTGGATCCGGTATCCGACAAATGAGTCTTTAATATTACAAATTGTACCTCAAAATAAACTTCATTAGGATGTTTTTATGTATAATACTAGAGGTAGTAGACTTGATACAACGTTATAAATTGAATGATATACTAATTTTAAGAAGAAAATAAAAAATGAAAAGAAGTTAGAGTATCAGTTTTGGAACTAGCTAGATCTAGTCCTCTATGTGGACCCGAATCCGAAACCGAATCCGGGTTTTTTTTTATCGAAATTGAGTATGGAACAAACAAAACAGGTTCCGAATCAAAACAGGATCCGGAACCAGTATCAATATTTAGAAACAGGTCCGGATCCGGGTCTGGTATGGTTCCGATCCGGAACCGTTCCGTTTGCAACCCTATACATAACAAGGGCATGACACAAGTATAAACATATTTGGAGGAATATATTATATATATGTGTGTTCATGTGTGTGTATATAATGCCTATGAAGATAGATGTGTGCACCAAGCAAAATCTTCGCCAATGAAAATGTTCTCGTGTGAATGAATTTTATGGCACCCATAGTGACAATCTGAACGCCCACCAAAGTCATTAGCTGAGTCTGTATAAATTGGATAAGGGTTAAGGTAAAACTAATTCTGACAAAAGAAGCAAGCTGTTAATAGAACTTTACCGGGCTTCTAACCACAATAGATGACCTTGCTCCATAAATTGCAAGATCAAAAGCTATTTCCATCCCTGAATTCCCACACCCAACAACTAAAACAACCTTACCACTGTACTTAGACCCTGATTTATAATTGCTAGAGTGCAAAACCTCCCCATTAAAACTCTCCAAACCTGGAACATCAGGGATAAACTCCTCAGCATTTTCTCCCGTAGCAACCACCAAGAACCTACAATTATACTCCTCGGCCTCGCCCGACTCCGAGTCAGTAGCCATGACACACCATCTTTTGGCATTCCCATCAAACGCTGCCGACTCAACCATCCTACAGTATTTAGGCTTCACATCAAAATGTGATACATAGTCTTCTAAGTATTGGATGAAATCCTTTCTGGGTATGAAGGTTGGTGCTTCGGGTGGGTGGGGCATGTGGGGGAGTTGGCAGAATTCCTTGGCTAAATGTAGGTTTAGGCGATCATACGCCCTGTGTCTCCACAGAGAACCACACCAGTTCTCTCTTTCAAGTATGATGTTAGGGATGGAGAGGAGATTTAGGCATGCGGAGGTTGCAAGGCCAGCAGGGCCAGCTCCAACTATCACTACTGCCACTTCGTTCTTCATCTCTTGCCTGCCTTTTTTTTTTTTTTTAATGTTTCTTTCATCAACTTCTTCCTTCAATTTATAGTTCTCCATGTTCTTGGAATGCATTTGAGAAAAATGTACCTAATTTGGTCTGCTTAATCTTTGAAATACGATTTTCAATTTTAGGATGACAGAGTATCTAAGGAAATGTTTGTGTTTGTATGAATTCTTTGTATATATGTCGACCGAATTAAGGTCAGTCAATATTTAATTCTCAATCTTGCTATGTTAGGAAATTGACCAAAACTCTCCACACAGAAATCTTCTCCCATGGAGGTTCAAAGAATCCCAGTAGCTCCCATAAAGAGATTAGTCATTCTCAGGATTTAAACTATATATGTCCGTTAGATTTTGAGGACCTAAATCAAGTATTAGGATCACATTCTCAAATCTAATATTCTACTTTTGTCTTTGACATATGCTTACTGTATCCATCCTTTGTGAATATGTTGATTGTGAAGCATCCAAATGGATCTCACTAGCTAGAGAGAGCGTTATATCATCATCATAGTAATCTAGATTGTGCATGCATGGGTCTGTTTTTATAGGTCCTTCGGTAATTTATGATCAAAATTCTCCTATCCACTTCATTTTCTATTTGTACTCCTAGCAAATGGGAATCACTGACATAAGGTGTGCATTATCTATTTCTACTCCCAGCAAAAGGGAATCATTGACACACTGAGTTAAGACCTGGTGAAAGAAACCTCACGGTGACGTACCGCAGTGCCGGCCCTGGGGACAACCGACACAGACGGTCGGCTGGGGCCCCAAAATTTGGCATCCAATCAGGGGCCCCCAAATCAACAAAAAAATCACCAAAACCCACCTTTGCCTCGTCGAAATCTTGGCCCAAAATCACCAAAAAATTCGTCGAAATCCTGAATGACGCTGGATTGGGCAGTCAGGCAGGAAAATCCGGTCTGAATATATTTTTTTTCTCCTAAAATCACCGCCACACCCAAACCCCAGCCGCCCCTATCCAACCTTTGTCAAAACCCCTTCATCCCTCCAGCCTCCTCCAAATCCCACCCAGCAGAAGATAAAAAAAAAAAAGAGAAACAGAAAGAAGAAATAGAAGACGACAGAAGAAGGAGAATTGGAGAAGGTCTGAGTGACTGAGTTCTGCCGTTCTGGAACTGGAAGCCAAATCCGCACCAATCGTTCTGGATTCCAACCGCCATTAACGCCTTCGGCTCCATTGCACCAAGGCGCCGTCGCCGCTGTGACTCCATCCAGCAGCGGGCAGCCTGCTCCACTGCACCGTCAGCCCCATCGCCAGACGCTAGTGCCTTCGGCCTTCCACCCCCATCTCCAGATCTCCTCTCCGTTTTCTCTTCTTGCTTTCCAAGTAGCATCACTGCATCAGGTAAAGCCTCTTCTTTCTTTTGCTTTCTTTCTGCACGCATCCCAAGGGCCTCTCTCCCACACATCACACGTGTCTACTTATCTCCTTGGAGGCTTGGACCCAGCCTGCAGTTCCGATCCGACCTGATTTCAGTGCGGGCCCAACCTGAACCCAACCCACTAGCAGTTAAAAAAATAATAATAATAATAATAATAAATTATCTTTTATTTTTTTATCATTTATTGGTGGGTATACGGGTAGGGCCACACTTTAGAACTCGCCTAGGGCCCCCGAAAACTCAGGGCCACCCCTGGGTGACCGTGAGTGGATCATTCAAGGTCCGTCCGCACGCAAGGGCTGCCCGCGAGCAGTCCACTCAAAGGATCCCGATTCTTGATAAAAAGTATGCGTTAGCTATTTCTATTTTCTACTCCTAGCAAATGAGAATCATTGACACAAGGCTTAATTATCACAAATTTATGATCAGTTTTAGCAAAATCTAGATAGCCACTACGACATCTGATTTTAGAGCTCTGCTACAGCGCCCATTACTCATTACTACGTACTATATATGAACACCATGCATATATATCATGTTAAGGATGTTTTGACTGTTTAATATAAAATAATAAATAGAATACGTCCAAAATTAGAAGAAATAAAATGTTTTGTCATTTGCAAATATGCAATATAATGGATATAATTAATTATCTAGACTTAAATATTTGATTCTCCTGTCTGGAAAACAGCTATAAGTAACAGCCTTTCTTATCTCTACGCTGCACGCCTAGTCGCCTACCTCTATATTATTTACCAGTATCACAACTTAATTAAAAGAGTCTTAAAAACCCGATCAAATTGATCATGAACTCAATCTTGACCAAGTAGATTCATGAACCCAACAACCTCTCAAGTCAAATGGTCAGGCTAATTTGACCAAAGCTTGGTAACACTCCAACTAAGCCCAAGTTTTGGGTTTCAAAATAAGATTTACCAAGAACAGCCTCTTAGCTTACCCCCAATGGTAGGTATATAAGAGGTGACGATTCTTACCTGGCCATCCAAAGTTTAAATTTCGGCACTCACCTTCCCTCACCCCAAAGCTGTCTCCCCTCGTATTCCCACTTCACGTGAGGTCTATTGTCACCTGAGGGCTCCCTTACCTCACCAGAGGTCTCTACTTCTCTTGACAAGAGGGTTGGGGTTCCCAACCCGCCTAAGCTGGGTAAAAAAAAAATGATTTACCAAAAGAGATAAAATGATATGAAAGTTGGAGAAAAAAATAAGGCCATGAGGTCCGACAACCATACTAAAAGCAGCGGTTCAGGTTTGGGTTGGGTCCACTTGTGAGAGATTATAGTAAGAGTAATAATAGTTAGAGACTTTAGGATAAGAGAGAGATTATAGAAATATGGGATTTTTACAAAAAAAAAAAAAAAGGTAGTCATAATCTCTACTAACACAAATTGATTATTTACCAAAAAAAAAAAAAAACACAAATTGTTTAAGAAGGACCCTAAAACATCCAATTAATTAGGGTGATGTATGTAGCCAAAAGTCCAATTTTCCCCGGAACGATATCGTTATGGTTCATTTTAAAAAAAATTAAAAATCACTAGAGTCTTCTTGACCAAACGATATCGTTAGGGCTCATTGCTAAAAGCTTTTCTCCTCTTCTTCTCCGACTGACATGGTTTGCCCTTTTTTGTTTCCTTTCCTAGAAAAAAGAAACTCATCATCTTCTTTCGTCTATCCTCTTTTGCTCTTTGCGACTAAAAATCTCTCTCTTCCCCATTTTCATTTTCCAATTATTTACCAAAATCTGTAATCTGTGCATACCAAATACATTATTGTTCTCAAGGTCATATTCAAGTAGCAATTGAAAAAGTACCATTTCCATCATCAATTGCAAAGATAGATCTAGATTAAGAGTACTCTCACAACGGCAGAGAATAACTGATAGAGTTGCAGGTATAACCTAAAAGTCTTATGGAATAGATTATTAGTATGCATTTTGGTATTTGTGACAAAAGAGGTCCATTTGTTGTTCCGTCGCTCATCCACAACTGGGACTATATCGCCATACATCTCGATCGAACTGGGAACTGCGAAGAGAAGGATAATACATAAACCAAGGAAGACGAGGGAGAAATTGTAAATGGGGCCTTTTTTTTCTTGAATGAGCCCTAACGATGTCATTGTAGGGAAGAAGAAGAGCTTTTCCTTCTTCTTCCCTATAACGATATCGTTGTTGGGCAAATTGGGTTTTTGACTACGAACGGCGCGCCTTAATTTGATGTTGTAGTGTCGTTCTTAATCAATTCATGTAATTAAGGTGTATGACTAATTTTTTCATAAATTTCTCTACTAATATTTGAGTATATGAGGATTAGGTCGTTAAAGAGTTTCTTATCTCGTTTTATGTGTAAACTGATATTGATTTTCAATAATGAAAGCTAAAGTGATTTTATCTTAAATGAAGTTTATTTGAAAGTCTTTCCACTTCTATGGGGAACACCGATTTGCTCACTCCAAGGTAGATTAATTTATTAATAAGGTTGCAAATGTTAATCTAAACTCAAGCTAAAGGTTAAACAGCTCAATGTGAATATTGAGTTACTAGGTCAAGTTTGGGGCTGGGTTGTTGGTCAAAGTACAATGAGTCTTGTTTGGCCGAAGTGAGCTAAAGGGAGGATAGGAAATGAAGACCTAGCTACCACCTTTGTAATTCACTTATTAAAAATGTCGAGGGCTTATCTACATCTCCACCTTTTTAATAATCCTTTCAAGTTCTCTCTTTCCCTCCCATCTCTCTCTTCCTTCTTCGAGACTTTAAGGTTTTTACATCTAGATCTAAGGCTTATACCACCTAAATCAAGAGAATTCTCAAGCTTCCAGTCATCTATAGCAAAGGATCATCATCTCCTTCTATAGATCTCTTCTTCCTCTTCAAATCAAGGTCAATCTCATGTTCTAGCTCTATCTTCATAGAAATCTAGGTTCTCCTTGTGAATTCTCCTTTCTTATGCATATTTCTCCTTTGGATAGGTTGTAGGAGGTGTAGATCTTGCTGTTGGAGCAGATCTAGGGGTGTCCTTAGGCTAAGAAGCTAGGATCTTGGAGATCTACCTTGGATTTCTTAGTTTGGAGGCCAAGGCAAGTGTAATATACACCTAACATAGCATGTATGTTGTTCCTCCTTTGCTTTATGTAAGAGTGCTTCTATTGGCACCGCATTTTCGTCTCTTTACACTGCAAAAAAAAAAAAATTAATTCTTTTCCTAAACTACCCATCCTCTCCCTCCCTCCACCCTTTAAACTACCCATCCTCTCTCCCCCTTCACCCTCTTCCTTCATCCTCTCTCTCCCGGCCCTCCACCCCACCCCACCCTCCTAGTCTCTAGCCAGATGCGGGCTGCTGGCCAGCAGGCCTCCCTCCCCCTCCTCTATTTTCTCTCCCTCTCTCCTTTCCTCTTATTCTCTCTCCTTCCCTCCCCCTCCTAGCCGCCGATTGGGAGGGACCCTGCCGCCCGATCTCCCTCCCCTTCGGCGACTGGGAGAGGTGGAGTGTGTGTGTGTGGGTGTGTGGGTGGGGGGGGAGGGAGAGGGAGGCCCGCTGGCCGGTCGGGGCTTCCGCCGCAGGCTGCCGACTGAGGATCCCTCCCTGCAAGAGACTGGGCGGGTGGGGTGGGGTGGAGGGAGGGAGAAGATGAGGGAAGAGGGTGGAGGGAGAGGGGGGTGAGTAGTTTAAGGAAAAGATTTTTTTTTGTGCAGTGTTGAGAGACGAAAACGGGGAAAAATGCCTATATATAAGTCTTTTTTTTATGTTTGATACAACACCTTTTCATGCTAAAAGAAAAAAAAATAAATTATTTTTTCTCAACATTGCAAAAGATCGTTTCTTATGGGAGGGGGCTAGAGTCTCTTTTCACACTCATAAAAATTCCAACTTGCATAATTTTGCCACAAAAAATATAAAAATGATAAGATTTTTTCATCATGAAATAAGTTCATTAAAATATAGAAAAAAAATCAAATAAGGTCTTAAGTTTATGCCTTATTTCAAAATAGCACACAAGTTTCAAAACTTCTCAAATTAGGGCCTAAGTTTTCCCATAAATTTTCAATGAAAGGCAACCGACCATTTAAAGTAATTTTTCGGCGATTCTTCAAGATCTGTTTATTTTGAATACCAAAATTTTCCTTCATTTAAAGCCATTCCATGCTTCTACGTACAGCCACTACATGCGATAGATCGCCATGGGGATGTTAGTTGCCGTCGATGACTGTGTGGATGTTGGTGAATGAACGGATGCGAAAGTGATAGAAATGAAGGAAGATTTTCTTTCAATGAATGGCAACTTGGGTATTTTTAAAAAATTATAGGAAAAGGCCACTGAAAGATAACTTTAAATAGCCGGTTGTCCTCAATTGAAAATTAACTGAAAAATTTAGGCCCTAATTTGAAAAGTCTTTTCGATCATTGTTTGAAATAAGACAAAAACTTAAGACCTGATTTAAAAATTTTCCAATAAATATATGTACATGTGTATAAGTGTTTTGTCCATTATGTATATGATGGATCCGGATCCCCTGTTTCGTCCAAACAAGGAAGCCCTGTTTGGATGAATCAGGGGTCGCCACTCACGGGGCGGAGGAAAGAAAAAAGCATATTCTCTTTTCTCTGCTCCCGTATGTGGAGACCCCTGATTCATGCAAACATGGCTCTTCTGTTTGGACGAAACAGAGGATCTGTTTCCGTATATGATATGTGTGAGTGAATGTATCTAACGGATTTTTGTAATTAAATAATTATCATCTGCATATGTATTGAGTTCGATTCAAACAATACCAACAAAACTCATATTGCATGCCTTTACAATCAGCTTATTCATTATTAATTAACAACTCTTTTTACAACTCCATTGGACAAACACACAAGATCCTACTATATATAACCACAAAATCCTTCTGCTTAAGTCTACATCTCATTGTTGTAACACATATTGATGTCATTAGCTATTTTCTGTGCATCCATGGAAAGCCCTGCCAGCCCCCTTCTTGAAAGTCCAGCACAGTAGAGCCCATTTTTCCCTTTCCAATGATTTGGAAAATCATGTTTGGGCATCCCATCTTGGTTAAGCAGATAATCATCTTCCTGCACAGATGAAAAACATATAACCCATGATTTTTCTGTGATCTTATAAATTCAACAATACCAAAATGGAAATCTGTTGCAAACATTAATGATACCTTAAGCCATTTTTTAGCAGTGCTTCTATAACCTGTGGCGAAAACTATAGCATCCAAGCGATGCGAGTTGCCATTAGCAAAAATTGCTTCATTGCCATCGACCCTTTTTAGCTCTGGTAGAACCTATTTGATAAAGAATAGAAGTTGTGTTCTAAGTGAGGCCAAGAACTCTTTTAAGGACACGGTTTTTCTCACAAAATACTTGACTCGGTCAATTCCGAAGAATCAGACTGAGTTTGTGAGAGTAGTAGTCATGGGTCTTATTTAGAGTATGTACCTGAATATCTCCTGACCTGATCTTCTTCAATGTGCCAACATCTATCACGGGAGACCTTCCAGTGGTCCCTTTAAGATAAAATGGCCCCTCGGATGGCCTAACAATCCCATATTTGGTCATATCACCAAATTGAAACTTGCTAAGTGCGAGAACTAAATAATCAACCATGTTGCATGGGAAGGATTTCAGGAGTTTCATCCCCAATTGCACCATCTCTTTAGTAAGCACATGAAACTGCATAGAAAATAACCATGTATGATGTTACATGAGTAGAAAGGACCAACTGAGGTTAAAACAACAAGCAAACAAAAGAGAACACAAACAAAAATTAAGGTGCATTGTGTTGTGTAGCATGAAATTCGGGCAGAATCCGAATCCAAACCCTCTACGTCCCACTGTTGGAATTTTGTTTAATGAAGTTGGAAAAAAGAAAGTCATCTCTATGAGTAAATACAATGCACCAATTCAATTCAGGTCATCTAAAAAGTCAAAGCAATTTTCCTCTTTATATTGGAATGCCCCTAATAAATTCCCCCTCAGGTGGAAAGCACGGATATTTTTGTATATATCCATGCCTTCTTACCTATTTGTAAAATGCCCCCTTTGGGATCTGTAATTATAGAACACCTTCATTCCTCCCTTTCTTTGGTTCAAATGTCCAAAAATTTATCTTGACGAGTAGCTTTAAACTTTTTTCTTAGAATGTTAGCAATTTCTCCATACATTTTTCTTATGTACCAATGTGATTATACTTATTTCTAAATTACTCCTATTTTAAAGAAAAACAAACTACGTACTTCAGAAGACGCGGGCATTTCCCATTCTGAGTGGGGCACCTCCTTATTATCAAAATCATATTAGAGCTCAAAGCTTTTCAATGATAGAAATATGGTGGGATTACTCGAATTAATCTAAACAAGGTGGGGCATTCAAAACTGATGAAAAGACAAAAAAAAATATAGAATTGTCCACAACTAATGGGGCGCACCCACTACTCGTGCAGAAGCGCACATGGGAGGAACCAGCGGGGATCAGAATTTTTTTGGTTTTTAACATATGGCCCCCAAGAAATTGTTAATTTTACATGGAGGGCCCCCCAAGCAAAAAGTTTCCACCCCCTAGCTATTCATCATTGAAGTCCATCACACATAACACAACACAATGGCATGAAACAAGTATAACCATATTTGGAGGGATATATATATATATATATATGGAAAATATTCAAGTGCATCCATCCCTCACCATTTTTGGTGAGGGACATGTCAAGTACAAAAAGGGGAGTCATATGTACTTGACACTCCCCTTTTGTACTTGATACTTTTCAAAGGAGGGTGTCCCTCATAAAAAATGATGAGGGATGGATGCACTTGAATACTTCCCTATATATATATATGTCTATGAAGATGGATGTGCGCCAAGAAAGATTTTCTCCAATAAAAATGTACGCATGTGAAGGTCCCAACTCAGGGAACACCTTGAATTTTATGGCAGCCATCATGAAAATGTGAACGTCCAACGGAGAAAATTCCCTTGTGCACCAAAGTCATAAGTTGACCTCTGCATAAATTTGATAAGGGTTAAGCTAAAACTAATTTTGACAAAAGAAGCAAGCAGTCAATAGAATTTTACCGGCTTCTAACCACAATAGATGATCTTTGTGTGGGGAGATTTCCCGAACCACAAGATTAAGTTAATCACAGCCATCGGATGAGGTTAAGCATTCCACGCGCCATCCTCACGTCATCCACGTGGCACCAGGCTCGCCCCGGCTACCAGGACAGGAGGTCCGGCCGAAGTCGGACAGCTCCGGGCCCTTAGCGCCGAACTGACCCACCTCGGGCGTCATCTCGGCAAGGAGCACCACCTCGGCTGAACCACCGCGGGCACCGCCTCGGCAGAAAGCTCCATCCCGGCTAAAGAAGCCGAGACAGAAGCCGAAGCAAGAGAGAACATTCACGTGTACCCTTCATCCCCCACGTCGCCAGGCACGTGGAGGGATAGGGACACGCGCTGGTGGGACAGACGCGACATCCAGCCGCCCACGATCTTCGCCAGATCCCTGACAGAGTCCCATCCAGCGGCTGAAGCCACATCAGGGCAGGGCCCGAGGGCAAATCCGCTGGTACTCCTACCGCCAAAGGCGCCAACAGGATCTGGCCCAACAAGATGTGCATTAAATGCGACGTGGGCTGACCCGACGGGCATTTAATGCATAGTGGGCTGGATTGGACCACAATTAATGCAATGTGGGCTGATCGTGACTTCCCAGTCCAATCGTGGGACCCACACCACAATATCTTCCAAAGATACGTTCCACACTCTTAAATAGAGATCCATGCCACCATCTAAGGTACGCCATTTTTCCCACACCAGAGCCGTTACTCTGTCTCTCTTCCTCCTCTCCTTCCATTGTTCCAGTTCCCATACTGACTTTGGCATCGGAGAGCCTTGCGCCACCCAGGCCAGGGTCCTCTGACTGTTTGTTCTTCCCTTCCAGGCTTCCGGGCGGCATTCAGACATTCCAGCCACCATCATCTTCTCGGATAAGTCCTATAAGGCACCTTCTTATTGTGGGTCATAATTTTCTGCACCTACAATTGGCGCCGTCTGTGGGAAAGAAATAACCCAGCCATCCAAACCTCTCAAAACCTTCCCAATCTTCCTAACCTCATCCTTTCAGAAGCCATGCCTCCGAAAGCTAAGAAGGGCGTAGAATCTTCAAGAGCAGCGCTTGAGCTGCCACCACCGCCAAACGGAAGTCCCTCCTCAGGGGCAGTCCCGCGCGGTGCATGGCACGACTGCAGGCGAGGGCCGCCTGGGCTCCCAAACTCTTTGTCGAGATCCCTTTCCAAGAGGGAATCGAGGCCTCACTCTCAGCGGACGAGGTCCCGCCACCCAGACGCGATGAGCGTCAAGCATCAGCGTCCTCGGAAGGACAAAGCCGTGGCCGTGGGAGAAACGCGCCACGCTCAACCCCCCGGAGAGGCTCCCGAGGCTGCCCTCCTCCAGAAGCAACTCCAGAAGCAAGAGCGGATGATTCGCGAGCTCCAGCAGCAGCTGAGGGCAGTGCAAACTGCCTCCTTGAGGGAGGTCTCTGAGCCCCAAGGGAAAAAGAAGGGCGCTCCCAGCAAGGGCAGCCCGGCCTCCTCGTGGGGACCTCAGACATCATCTGGACCAGAAGCGGGGCCAGATTCGTGACGAAGGCTCTAGCAACAGCCGGAGTCACCATAGTCGCGATGGCCGAACTCATAGCCATCGCAGTCCGAGCCACCCCAAGCGAAAGTCCAGAGTTCAGACTCCAGAGGAGGACGACGAGCAGGAGTGGTTCGACAAACGTGTCAGGATGGCTCTCCAGCACAACCTGGACATGCGGGACCAGAAGCAGCTCTGCGGTCACACTGATCTCGGGGGGCTCTCCCTTCACAAAAGAAGTCGAGCGCACCCCCTTGCCCAAGAAGTTCTCCGTCCCGCGGTTCGTCCCCTACGACGGACTGTCCGACCCATCTGCACACCTCCGACACTTCTCTCAGAAGATGTCCATCTGGGGAAATGAAGGTCACCTAAACTGCAAGATCTTCTCCTCCAGTTTGGGCGACCTCCCCCTGAAGTGGTTTTGCTCTCTCCCAGAGCAGTCAATTCCCAGTTGGAAGGAGCTCCAGCTCTCCTTCCTGAAGAAGTTCCAAGCATACACTGTCGTCCCCAAGTAGGAAGGGGACCTCATCGCCCTCAGAATGAAGCAGGGCGAAACTCTCGCCAAGTTCACCCACCGATTCTGGGCGATCTATAGCCAGATCGAGGGTGCAAGAGAGGCGATAGCCATCTACGCCTTCCAGCATGCCCTGATCCCCGGCAGCGACTTGCGGAAGGACTTGGCCGGGGACACCCCAGAGTCCATGTCAGAGTTATGTCCCGGGTGAAGCGCTTCATCGCCCGGGAAGAAGATGAGATCCGAGCTAAGGATCAGGACGGGCATCCGGAGCCCCGAACAGAAGAATAGCCAGCCTCGGCAAAGAGGCGGGAGGCCCGCCCAGAAGCAGGAGTCCAAGCGGGACTTGGGCCTCCAGCTCGGCGAAGCCTTCGTCGTCCAGGTCTGGGGGCAATTTGAAGCCCAGACCTCCCTCCAGCGCCAGTCAGAGCGTCAATATCGTCTTCAAGGAGCCGATCTACCGAATCCTGGCCAAGATCAAATCCGAACCATTCTTCAAGTACCCTCCGCCCCTGAAGAGTGAACCCACCGAAGGCTCCCGGAGCAAAGCTCTACTGCGCCTTCCATAAGGGCAACGGGCACAGGACTGGAGAATGCAGGAATTTGCAGGGGTATCTAGAGAAGCTGGCCGAACAGGGCCACATCCAAGAGTTCGTCAAGGCCAGTGATGCCGACGGCAGCGAGGGCCGGGTTCACCAGAACGCAGCCCAGGCTCCAGACAGCGAGGACTCAGAGAAGATCATCAACGTGATCCATTTGGCGTCCTCAGCTCCCACTTCCTCATCCCGGGGAAGTTCCCAGACCCGTGCCGAAGCCAGGCGGGCTTCGCACGAGAAAGAAGTGATGAAAGCCGACCTCGCTCCGGCACCTAAGAAAGCCCGCCGCGACAGACCAGCCATCTCGTTCTCAGATCAAGATCTAGAGGGAGTCCAGGTCCCTCACAACGACCCCCTGCTCCTCACCATGAAGCTCAGAGACTTCACCGTCAGAGGATCCTCGTCGACTCCGGCAGCTCCTCCGAGGTTCTCTACTACGACTGCTTCAAGAGGATGAAGCTCTCCGAAGCAGACCCTCACGGAGGTCCGTGCGCCTCTGCTAGGGTTGTCCGCCACGCCAGTCTACCCCAAGGGTAGAATCACCTTGGAAACCCGAGTTGGCGGAGCCTCCGTGTCAGCCGACTTTCTGGTTGTGGACGCCCCTTCCCCCTACAATGTCATTCTGGGCAGAACGTGGCTCCACAAGCTAGAGGCAGTTCCATCTTCCCTCCACCAAAAGCTGAAATTCGTCCATGAGAACGAAGAAGGCAAGATGGAGGTAGTCACAGTGAAGGGAGACCAGCAGCAGGCCAGGCAGTGCGTGTTAGCCGCAGTTCCAGCAGTAAAGGAGCCGGAGCGCGTCAACCTGGCCGAATTCGAAAAGGGCCTCGATGAGATCGGCCGGGACCCTGAGAAGAAAAGTATCGAGGACCTGGCCGAGGTCAGGCTAGATCCGGCAGACCCAGACCGTTTCTTCCTGATCGCAACCCAGCTGTCAAGAAGAAGAAAGGGCCGAACTCTCTCGGTTCTTGATGCAGAATATGGACGTCTTCGCTTGGAGCCCGAGCGAATGCCTGGGGTCGACCCTGAGGTCATGTGCCACAAGCTCAACGTCGACCCCGACCACAAGCCGGTAGTACAGAGAGCCCGCAGAACCGGGCTGCAGCAGACAGATGCGGTCGTGGAAGAGGTCGACAACCTGCTAAAAGCAGGGGCCATCCGGGAAGTCCAGTACCCGGTATGGCTGGCCAACACGGTGGTCGTCAAGATAAAACTGGAAAGTGGAGGGTGTGCGTAGACTTCACCGACCTGAACAGGGCTTGCCCAAGGACAGTTTCCCCCTCCCGAAGATCGACCAACTGATTGACGCCACCCGCAGGTCATGACCGAATGAGCTTCCTCGACGCCTACCGAGGCTATCATCAGATCCCTCTCTATGGCCCGACGAGGAGAAAAACATCATTCATCACCCCCCCGCGGCACTTACTGCTATAAGTAATGCCCTTCGGGCTGAAGAACGCGGGGGCGACCTATCAGCGCCTCGTCACAAGATGTTCCAGGCCCAGCTCGGCCAAACGGTGGAGGTGTATATCGACGCCATGGTCGTCAAATCTGTGCGCTCCAGCGACCACCTGGTGGATTCTCGACCAAGTCTTTGACATCCTTCGCGCCTACAAGCTCAAGCTCAACGCTTCAAGTGCGCCTTCGGCGTAGCTCTGGCAAGTTTCTCGGCAGCTTTGTGACGCGGAGGGGGATAGAGGCCATCCAGACCAGATCACTGCCATCCAGGACATCCAGAGTCCCTCCACCACAAAGGAAGTTCAAAAGCTTACGGAATGGCCGCCGCACTCAATCGCTTCATCAGCCGCTCATACAGATAAGTGCAGGCCTTTTTTCCAGCTTTTGAGGAAAAATTTGAAGTTCCAATGGACCCCCGAGTGCGACCAGGCATTGGCCGCACTCAAAACTTATTTGATGTCACCCCCATTACTCTCCACCCCAGACTCGGGGGGAGATTCTTATTTATACCTAGCGGTCTCGGATCACGCAGTGAGCTCCGTCCTCATCAGGGAGGACGATGGAGTTCAAAAGCCGATCTATTACACGAGCAAGACCCTGCTCGATGCCGAGACCAGGTACCTTCTGTTGGAGAAGCTTGCGTTGGCTCTTGTCACCGCCTCCCGCAAGCTCTCCCATTATTTTCAATCCCACACTATTGTGGTGATCACGGAACACCCACTCCGTTCCTGTTCAAGAAAGCTGACTTTTCAGGGCGCATATCAAAGTGGGCAGTTGAATTGGGGCAGTATGACATACAGTACCGTCCCCGAACTGCAATCAAAGCCCAGATTCTGGCAGACTTCATAGTCGAATTCGCCTGCCCCAACCAGGCTCAGACCCAGCTCGGCACGGCACTGGGGGGCACAGGGCAAGAGCCAGCAGAAACAGAAGTCCAGCAGTCTCCCACCTCGGCATGGAGGATCTTCGTCGACGGGTCGTCCACCTCTAAGAGAGCTGGCGCCGGCATAGTTCTCCAATCGCCAGAGGAACTGGTCATAGAGCAGGCTTTCAACCCTCGACTTCAAAGCGACGAACAATGAGGCAGAGTACGAAGCACTGATCGCAGGGTTGAACAGCGCCCGAGTCCTCGGAGCCCAGCACCTGGAAATCTTCAGCGATTCTCAACTGGTGACTAGCCAGCTTGCTGGAGACTACCAGGCCAGGGACGACAGGATGGCGGCCTACTTAGCCCTGGCAAAAAAGCTACTCTCCCAATTCCAGAAAGCCGGGTCAGGCAAATCTCCCGAGATACCAACACGCACGCAGATGCGCTTGCAAACCTGGCCTCCGCTGTTGAAGCAGGAAAGAAGAGGACCATCGAGGTCGGGTCAGTATCAAGGTCAAGTCTAGAACTCCAGTCATCTCGGCTTGTCCTCTGTGCTGACCTCGGCCCCAGCTGGATGGATCCAATCGTTGCCATACCTGAAGGATGACCAGCTCCCCCGGGACAAGACTGAAGCCCACAAGATCAGGCTCAAGGCAGCCCGCTTTTGGCTCTCTCCAGAAGGCAAAACTCTACATGAAGTCCTTCACAGGCCCGTACCTCAATGCGTCCACCCGTCCAAGGTGGACGACTTCCTGTACGAGATCCATGAAGGAATCTGCGGCAGCCATATAGGAGGCCGCTCATTGGCCTACAAAGCAATAAGCCAGGGTTACTGGTGGCCCTACATGCAGAAGGACGCCTAGGTCTACGCCAGAAAATGCGAGAAATGCCAGAAGTTCTCCCACTCCCTCCATCAGCCAGCGCAGGATCTGAGCCCCCTCTCCAAGTCCATGGCCCTTCGCCCAATGGGGCCTGGACATTGTGGGGCCCCTTCACCGAGGCTCCAGGAACAAAAGATGGTTGATGGTGGCTACGGACTACTTTCACCAAGTGGATAGAGGCTGACCGTTGTCTTCCATCACGGACAGGGACTCCAGGAACTTCGTCTGGAAAAACATCCTCACGAGGTTCGGCATCCCCCGGACCCTGATTTCAGATAACGGGACTCAGTTCGATTCCAAATCCTTCAGAGATTTCTGCCAAGAGCATGGCATCAGAAACCATTACTCCACCCCGGCATATCCACAGAGTAATGGCCAGGCAGAAATCTCCCAACAAAGTGATCCTGGACGGCCTGAAGAAGCGACTGGACAAGGCAAAGGCAGATGGACAGAAGAGCTTCCGAGCGTGCTGTGGGCCTATCGAACAACTCCAAGGAGGTCCACTTCGGCGACACCATTCCTCTCTGGCCTACACGGTAATGGAGGCGGTCAATTCCCCTGGAAAATCGGCCTTCCTACCTTGAGGACAGAGCTGGTCGACCAAGGTCGGAATGAGACGAACCTGGCAATGGAGCTGGAGCTGGCGGACGAACGACGAGAAGCGGCAGCCCTGAGACTAACCGACTATCAGCAACGGTTAGCCAGGGCATACAATCAGAATGTCAAGGAAAGAAGTTCGCCAGGGAGAGCTCGTTCTAAAGAAGACCCTGCCGGCTGACAGAGAACCAAATGAGGGGAAAGCTTTCCCGAACTGGCATGGCCCGTTCAGAGTAGTTTCACTGGCAGGAAAGTCAGCCTACAAGCTCGAAGGCTTGGATGGCAAGCATTGCCGAGACCGTGGAATGCATCCCACTTGAAGAAATTTTATTTCTAAGGATGTAATGAATCTCAATCAATGAAAGCAGCTTTCACCTTGTCATCAACTTGTCATCTCTCTGACTGATTTCGACGAATTGGGCCCTCCGCCCTGGAAGAGACCTCGAGTCCAGACTCGGTCGCTTCCTAAAGCTCCTAGCCTTGGGCTATGGAGAAGGCTTCGAGTCCTTACTCAGCCGAGATTGGGCCCTCCGCCCTGGAAGAGACCTCGAGTCCAGACTCGGTCGATTCCTAAAGCTCCTAGCCTTGGGCTATGGAGAAGGCTTCGAGTCCTTACTCAGCCGAGATTGGGCCCTCCGCCCTGGAAGAGACCTCGAGTCCAGACTCGGTCGATTCCTAAAGCTCCTAGCCTTGGGCTATGGAGAAGGCTTCGAGTCCTTACTCAGCCGAGATTGGGCCCTCCGCCCAGGAAGAGACCTCGAGTCCAGACTCGGTCGCTTCTAAAGCTCTAGCCTTGGGCTATGGAGAAGGCTTCGAGTCCTTACTCAGCCGAGATTGGGCCCTCCGCCCTGGAAGAGACCTCGAGTCCAGACTCGGTCGATTCCTAAAGCTCCTAGCCTTGGGCTATGGAGAAGGCTTCGAGTCCTTACTCAGCCGAGATTGGGCCCTCCGCCCTGGAAGAGACCTCGAGTCCAGACTCGGTCGCTTCCTAAAGCTCCTAGCCTTGGGCTATGGAGAAGGCTTCGAGTCCTTACTCAGCCGAGATTGGGCCCTCCGCCCTGGAAGAGACCTCGAGTCCAGACTCGGTCGATTCCTAAAGCTCCTAGCCTTGGGCTATGGAGAAGGCTTCGAGTCCTTACTCAGCCGAGATTGGGCCCTCCGCCCTGGAAGAGACCTCGAGTCCAGACTCGGTCGATTCCTAAAGCTCCTAGCCTTGGGCTATGGAGAAGGCTTCGAGTCCTTACTCAGCCGAGATTGGGCCCTCCGCCCTGGAAGAGACCTCGAGTCCAGACTCGGTCGCTTCCTAAAGCTCCTAGCCTTGGGCTATGGAGAAGGCTTCGAGTCCTTGCTCAGCCGAGATTGGGCCCTCCGCCCTGGAAGAGACCTCGAGTCCAGACTCGGTCGATTCCTAAAGCTCCTAGCCTTGGGCTGTGGAGAAGGCTTCGAGTCCTTACTCAGCCGAGATTGGGCCCTCCGCCTTGGAAGAGACCTCGAGTCCAGACTCGGTCGCTTCCTAAAGCTCCTAGCCTTGGGCTATAGAGAAGGCCTCGAGTTCAGACACTCGGCCGGATTCCTAATATCTGGGTTTTTACACCCCTCAAAGATCATTGCCGAGCTCACGCTTTAACAGCCATGACCAATGGAATGATGGCTCCACTTCGGCATAAAGCAGCTCGTCTCGGCCAAAGCTAGCCATTCCGGGACCAATGGAATGATGCCAGCACTCAAACACAATGCAAGCATTCCAGGACAATACACAGAAAGAGAAGGAATTCAAAAGCATTGGACAATGTTTGGGTAATCATAGAAGTCCTAGCTTTTATTCATTATAAACTGCTTTATTACAAGAGCTACAAAGCGGAAAGAAGAGTACAGAAAGGAGGATCGCAGTCCTCTGAAAACAGAAAATGAAGCAGAAAATAAAGTGACAGAAAGACTCCGATCTTCGCTCACTCCACGACGACCGGATCGTTGCCTGGAGGCTCTGAGCGATCCTGAACTTCACCGGGCTATGCAGCAAAGCACTCTGGTTGGTCAGACCAAAGCATCGCACAGCCCCACCAGTCGGAGGCCCTGGACCCCGCTGGGCTCTGCCACACCCTCGGCGGGCAGTGGGAGCGGCAGAGCTTGAAGAAACCTCCCGGACCAGCGAGGCCCGATCCCGCCTGCCGTACGACGGGCGCACAGGGCCGTGTCGGACGAGAAGGCGCCACCGTCCCCCTGCACGCATCCTCACTCTGCCTGGCGAGGGACGGATGGCCGTGGACCCGTGTTCAGAGAGCGCGTGGTCCACGGGGATTTCCTTCAGAGAGCGCGCAGACCACGACAGCCATCCCCCCCTCGGGGTAGCTGTCCAACGGCGCAGGGTTCCCCCCCCGGATCAAGAAGTTTCGGACACCTCCCAGACATGATTCCTACTGCCATGATCATTCCTTCTCCCATGGCGAGCTTGCCACCCCTATTTATAGGAAGGAGGAGGACTCGGTCTCCGAAGAAAGTTATGAGGGCGAAGTCTCCCACGCGCACTGGGGTGCACGGCTGTTGACCAGCGATCCCTATGGCGCCACGTGGAGACATCCGTCCGATTCCCTCGTCGGCTGCGCCACCTTGTTGTTGCTATTTATGGTCTCCAGAATACGGGGTGTCAGTACTGACAGTTTGGCTCTTTCTACCTCAAGGGCCACGCCACACCGTAAGGCATTCAATACCATTCAATGCACATCCAGAAATGGAAGAGAGACAAACGCAAAAGAAAATGCATAAGTGAAGAAGCTCGACTTTCATTGATTGGAGAGAATTGTTTACAAGGCTGAAACGTAAAAACATTACAAGGCAAGATAGAGCTACTCCGGTCTCGGCGACTCGACCAGTCAATCACCGTCTCCAAGGGGCCAGAAGCTTCGGCCAGGATGGGACCTCGCTTGGAGCGTCGCTGGCAGACGAGGCTTCGGTTGGCACCTCAGCCGAACCAGGAGCAGAAGTCTCACCCTGCGGCACGGCCAAAGCCTCGCTGGCGACTGGGGCATCGCTTAAGACCGAGGCAGCTGGAGCGTCGACAACCGCAGGGGCTTCGACCGGGGCACTATCAGTTGTAGGTACTGAGCTCGGCTCGGGATCCAGGTCTGAATACTTCGGCAGGTCCTGATAGACGGGGTGGTCTTCAGGGACCCCCGCACGTCTCGTGCGGCCAGGCATCCCTCCTCGAACAGGATGGCGGTGATCTCCTCCACCTGCTTCTCGTACAGCTCGGTGGCTCGATCTACCCCATCCTGGAAGGCGACTGGGCCTCCTTCTCAAGCTCGGCGTTCGCAGCCTTCAACCTCGCCGTTTCAGCGCGCAGCCTCGTCCCCTCAGCAGTGGACTCAGCCTTCAACCTGGCCAGCTCGGACTCCAATTCGGCGGCCTTCTTGTTCCTCGCCCAGAGCTCGCCTTTCATGTGGTCGGCCCGAGACGAGAGTTTCGGCGATCTCAGCCAGAGCCGACGCCACCGAGCAGATTCTCCAGCACTGGCTACCTTGAGCTCCTCCAATCCTTTCCGCTGCTCGTCTAGCTCCTTCTTCAACTTCTCCCGCTCGGACTCCAGGCGGGTCATTCTTGCAGCGCTCCTATCCCTCCTTCCCACCACGGTTAGGAGCCTCTGCACGTTCTGCAAAAAGAACAAGAGTCAGGATTCGACCAAGGTACTTGAAGAATGAAGAGCGTTGCAAACACTTACCCGAATATTGTCCTGGATCGCCGAGACCATCAGGCTCTCATCCTCGTACCTGTCGTGCGTCCCATATCTCTTGGCAGAGCACAGGCCTTGGCGAGAGCCCCAATCACCTCGGCATTTCCCAGCAACCGGTCTTCAACGCTCAAGGGTTCGCCGGTAGAGGTTTCCATCTTCGGCTTCCACGGTGCTGGGGCAGTTCGGGGCCCGGAAGCCGATCCGGACCCTTGTCCCGCCAAGACGAGAGGCTCGCGCGCTGGACCGACAGCCGACTTGCTGACCAGCGCGCCCTTTTCGGCCGGCGCACTCTTTTCCTTCGGCGCGCTCTTCTCGCCTCCCCTCTCGGCAGGAGCTTTGGCCCCAGGAGCTTTGCCCGACTGCAGATCGGCCCTTGAGCTCTTCTCCCCCGCTTTGGACTTCTTCCTGGGCGGGGACCCTTCCTTCGAGCGGTCCGGCGAGCGTTGCCGGGCTCTCCCACTCGGGACAGGAGCAGGAACAGAGGGAGCGCCCACGCCCACCGGACCCGAAGCACAGCATAGTACCAGTAGGCGACGGAGTCCCAGAAGACGCTGACCTCTGCCTAAACTTGGCAGCCAGGTCCCTGACAGCGGCCTCCCTCGAGCTTCCTCCCATGTCCTCCTCTCGGTCAGAGATATAAGCTTCCACTATCTGCGACAAGTCCGGCAGCCCCGGATCGGAAGTGGACGCTTCGGCTCCAGACGCAGTCCGGTCAGCAACAGGATCGGTCAAGGGGATCCCGCTAAACACCGCAACCGATACGGTCGGACGGTCAGGGTGTGTCTCATCCACCCCCAGGAACTCCGGTCCTGTGGTAGTGGCCGCGATACCTCGGCGTATACCCAAGCAGTTTCCAAGCCGACCTGGTTTCGTGCCCCTTGTACCGTTCGACCTTGTTGATGTCTTCGGTATTCCTCCTCCAACCTTCGCTAGCAGCTCGGCGTCGCCTTGCACCCGCCTCTGCTCGACAGGCAAAGAAGAATGTCAGTTCGGCACCAGTAAGATAAGCAAAACAGTAAAGGAGAAAAGCAGCGATGATTACTTGGGACTTCCCCAGGGCGACGTGGGACCGACAGCCTCCTATCTTCACCTGGGCCGAACTCCCAGTCCCCCGAGACACAGAAGAAATCCTCCTCGGCGTTCTTACTTGAATCCTCCAAGGCTAGGACGAAGCCCCTTCGCTGCGGCTTCACACGGAGATAGTATCTTCCCTCCCCAGCCTTGCAGATATCATAAGTGTCCTCGATGTCGTGAGGGCCTAGGTTGGTCCCCAGGATCTCGTTCAGCTTTGCTGTGCCCATAATGACCTTGTAGCCATTGGGCATCAGCTGGCCCGGGGCGAGGGACCAAAGGCTAAGGCAAGCCCTAAGCAAGGGGTGCAGTGGAAACCTGACCCCACCCTCGATCACGGAGATCAGAGGGAATGGCATCCAGCCGCCGTAGCAGCGATACAGGGCAGCGTCGGCAAGGTCTGCCGGTTTCAGGAGGACCCCCTCCGGAATTTTGAAGGCAGCCCTAAACTCGGCCAAGCCCTCATCAGAATCTACCCTGAATCTAGGGGTACCCATGTCTAGAAGGGGTGACGACGAAGAAAAGCCCTAGAAATCGAAAAACCCCAAGAAAAACCAGACGAAAGGACAAAGCGACTTACGAGGACGAAGAGGCAGATCAGGAGCAGATCCAGACGCGTTCCACGGTCGTCGTCCTCGAACAGATCTCAAGAACCAGAACGGAGATCGGGAGCCTCGAACGGATCTCAGAAATCAGAGCAGAAATTGAAAGTAAAAACAGAGGCGAAGGCGAAAAGAGTTAGAAGCAAGAAGAAGAAGGGGACGGCCCTATTTATAGAAGGGGAAACCCTCATTTGGGTACCGCCTCCGAATTCGAAGAGACACTTCAAAGCCCGTGCCCGTCAATCAATGAGACAACCCGTCAATCAATGAGACAACGCAGTCGGCGCAGAAACTACGCGTGTAGCCGTCAGCTCGGTTCCAAAGGCGGACAGGGCAGAGCATTTATTGCTTTAAAGAGTTGAAGCGACACCAGGTAATGATCACAGTATCCCCGGATGGATCCTTCTAGCTTTCAACCCCTAAAGGCTAGCACACTTCAGAGGTCAAAACCTAGGGGGCAATTGTGTGGGGAGATTTCCCGAACCACAAGATTAAGTTAATCACAGCCATCGGATGAGGTTAAGCATTCTCACGCGCCATCCTCACGTCATCCACGTGGCACCAGGCTCGCCCCGGCTACCAGGACAGGAGGTCCGGCCGAAGTCGGACAGCTCCGGGCCCTTAGCGCCGAACTGACCCACCTCGGGCGTCATCTCGGCAAGGAGCACCACCTCGGCTGAACCACCGCGGGCACCACCTCGGCAGAAAGCTCCATCCCGGCTAAAGAAGCCGAGACAGAAGCCGAAGCAAGAGAGAACATTCACGTGTACCCTTCATCCCCCACGTCGCCAGGCACGTGGAGGGATAGGGACACGCGCTGGTGGGACAGACGCGACATCCAGCCGCCCACGATCTTCGCCAGATCCCTGACAGAGTCCCATCCAGCGGCTGAAGCCACATCAGGGCAGGGCCCGAGGGCAAATCCGCTGGTACTCCTACCGCCAAAGGCGCCCAACAGGATCTGGCCCAACAAGATGTGCATTAAATGCGACGTGGGCTGACCCGACGGGCATTTAATGCATAGTGGGCTGGATTGGACCACAATTAATGCAATGTGGGCTGATCGTGACTTCCCAGTCCAATCGTGGGACCCACACCACAATATCTTCCAAAGATACGTTCCACACTCTATAAGAGATCCATGCCACCATCTAAGGTACGCCATTTTTCCACACCAGAGCCGTTACTCTGTCTCTCTTCCTCTCTCCTTCCATTGTTCCAGTTCCCATACTGACTTTGGCATCGGAGAGCCTTGCGCCACCCAGGCCAGGGTCCTCTGACTGTTTGTTCTTCCCTTCCAGGCTTCAGGGCGGCATTCAGACATTCCAGCCACCATCATCTTCTCGGATAAGTCCTATAAGGCACCTTCTTATTGTGGTCATAATTTTCTGCACCTACAATCTTGCTCCATAAATTGCAAGATCATAAGCTATTTCCATCCCTGAATTCCCACACCCAACAACTAAAACAGCCTTACTACTGTACTTAGACCCTGATTTATAATTGCTAGAGTGCAAAACCTCCCCATTAAAACTCTCTAAACCAGGAACATCAGGGATGAACTCCTCACTATTTTCTCCCGTAGCAACCACCAAGAACCTACAACTATACTCCTCGGCCTCGCCCGATTCCGAGTCAGTAGCCATGACACACACCATATTTTGGCCTTCCTATCAAACACTGCCGACTCAACCATCCTACAGTATTTAGGCTTCACATCAAAATGTGATACATAGTCTTCTAAGTATTGGATGAAATCCTTTCTGGGTATGAAGGTTGGTGCTTTGGGTGGGTGGGGCATGTGGGGGAGTTGGCAGAATTCCTTGGCTAAATGTAGGTTTAGGCGATCATACGCTCTGTGCCTCCACAGAGAAGCACAACAGTTCTCTCTTTCAAGTATGATGTTGGAGATGGAGAGGAGGTTTAGGCATGCAGAGGTTGCAAGGCCAGCAGGGCCAGCTCCAACTATCACTACTGCCACTTCGTTCTTCATCTCTTGCCCGCCTTTATTTTTTAACGTGTCTTTCATCAGCTTCTTCCTTCAATTTATAGTTCTCTAGGTTCTTGGAATGCATTTGAGAAATATGTGCCTAATTTGGTCTGCTTAATCTTTGAAATACGATTTGCATATGCCGACCTAATTAGGGTCAGTCATTTAATTCTCAATCTTGCTATGTTAGGAAATTGACCAAACTCTCTGCACAGATATCTTCTCCCAGGGAGGTTCAAAGAATCCCAATACTCCCATCGAGAGATTAGTCATCGCGAGGATTTAGGACAGTCAAAATTTAAACTATACATGTCCGTTAGAATTTGCAGACCCATGTCAAGGAATAGGATATATAACGCTCTCAAATCTAATATTCTACTTTTTTGTCTTTCGCCTGTGTTCAATGTATCCATTCATCATGATCGGCTTTATTGATTGTCATTCATCTAAATGGGTTTCACAAGAGGTGACGCTGTATCATCATCTGAGTAATCTAGATTGTGAGTCTCTTATTTATAGGTCCTATCGTAATCTATGATCAAAATTCTCCTATCCACTGTAGCGATCAAAGGGTATGCATTATCTATTTCGACTCCCAGCCTATGAAGCACTGATACGTCATGCATACGGCGAGGACACACCATAGACACGGCAGGGACACAAATTTTACACATAAAAAGTGAAGTATCGAATACAATACGACACGATACGTACGTTACCTATTTTAAAATATCCGTACATCATAGCTCCTAGCTAGCAAAATCAATGACACAAGGTAACCATTATCTACTTCTACTTCTAGCAAATGTGATTCGTTGACACAAGGTATGGTCTCATTACTACTTACTATAAACACCATGCATGTTAAGTGTATTTTTTACTGTTCAGATACGGGTAGATACATGTGCATTGTATGGTAGCTACAACAGTGATGCTAATCTCCTCTCTAAAATCAAGGCCTTGGTGTCCAAAAATAGAAGAAATAAGATATTTGGTCATTTGCAAATATGCAATGGACATTATTATCTAAGACTTAAATGTTTGATTATACTGTCTGGAAAACAGGGCTATAACAGCCTCTCGTATCTCTGTGCTGCATGCGTACCTCTACACAGGGCAGGCTCAAAGACAATTTGAGCACCGAAGCAAAAATCCTAAAGGAGGCCTTTTTTATTTTTTAATATTATAAATATTTTATTTAGAATTTATTTTTCTTGCTTTTTGTGATGCAAAATTACTAATTAAGTCAATTTTTTTTAATTTGAAAAGATTGCAGTTGCTATTATAGGGCTTTATGTTTTGCTATTAATAATTAAGTCACAACTCTCTCAAAAGCTAAACTTCGGTCAAATCTTTTTAATGTGGACATAGAGAGGCAAAATATATATAGAGAGAGAGACAGAAAGAGGAAATGAAGATCTTCTCAAGAGAAAGTTATCATGGGGCCTTATTTTTAGGGAGAAATAAAAGAATGTCAGTTGTTATTTTGGAATTTGAAAAGATACCAATTAGGCAATTACTATTACGGGGCCTTATCTTTTGCATTTTTTAGGCCATATTATTTTGGGGCCTAAAGCAAGGGCTTTTCCTTGCTTGGTAGAGCCGGCCCTGCCTCTATATTATTTACAAGTATCATAAAAACCCGAGAAAATTGGACTCAATCTGGACTAAGTAGGTTCAAGAACCCAACATCCTATTTTTTTGGTAATCCGTCAAGGGGGTAGGGACCCAAGAGAGAGTCGGTACAAACGCGGGAAGACAGCTCCCACAAGCGGGAAAAAGGCCCACACAAGTGGGAAAGAAGCTCGCACGAGCGGAAAGAAAGTGCACATAAGTGGAAAGAGGTGGCGTACTCAGGGTTCGAACACCGGACAACCAAATGAGAACTGTTGTTACTTATCAGTGAGGTAAGTGGTCGTTCTCAACCCAACATCTTGTTAAATCAAAAGGTCAGGCTAATTTGACCAAGTTTTACCAAAACTCGATAATACTTGAAAACACTACAAGTGGGCCTATGTTTTGGGTTTCAAAATAAGATTTACCAAGAAAGGGATAAGATGCGGCAGTTCTTACATGGCTTCTCAAGGTTCAAACTTGGGCAATCACCTTCCCTCACATGAGGGTTGTCCTACCCCACCTAAGGTCTACTTCTGTCACCTGAGGGCTCCCTTACCTCACCTAAGGTCTACTTCCCTCACCAAGAGGACTGGTCCCAACCCCCCAAAATGGCTTAAAAATAAAAAAAAAAGATTTACCAAAAGGGGTAAAATTGGTGTTCATGTGTTAATTTGAAATGCCCACAATACCGTAATCATAAAAAATCGAACCACGTTTAACCGTGTTAGATGGTTTGGTTACGATTAATTATGACTTAAAATACATGTTTTTTTTTATCAAATTGCAAAATATATTTTCAAAAGTCAAAATCAATATCCTAGAGATAACAAATTACATAATTCCAAAATACTAAAGTAACATTAAAATGTTCACATAGACAAATGAAATAATAAGTGTTGGAGTGTAACGGTTCGGTTAACCGTGTGTTCTGAAAAAATAGTTAATCCAATCATATTTTATGGTTTGGTTTGCTTAATAACCATGAGTCCAGACTAAAATCGAAACCGAACCATGAAGCACGATTTTTTTATTTTAATAACCGTAACTGAAATCGTGAGACATGGTTATTAACCGTTGGTTCAGTTTGGTTGATTAGAGGATTTTTGATATTTTTTTTTACACCCCTACTCGTTTGTTCAACATCAAGGATTTCTCAATAGTAGAAAAATGCCTATAAAATTTTGCTCTTATTATTATTTATGTTTGGTACAACACTTTTTCATGCTAGAAGAAAAAAGTTAAATTATTTTTTTTCAACTTTGCTTCTTATGGGAGGGGGGCAGGAGTATCTTTTCACAATTTCAATGATCTCATAAAAATTCCAACTTGCATAAGCCCGTCTAAAAAAATATAAAAATGAATTTTTTTTTTCATTTTGACATAAGTTCATTATATACTTTTTTTTTTCTTAATTTATTTAAACTCAATACACTACACATATGACAATAACCAACTCACTAATAGCTGGAGCACGGCTCATTATACATTGGAACAGTGCTTCTTACAAATTACTCGTGCTGATTGATGACAAGGCCAAAACATAGTCCAAGCGCAACATTTTTTTATCCTGTTTAACTTCATGTAAACTTTTGGGAGAGTGCTATTGACACCGTAAATTTTTCTCTCCCCACCTCACTAGAAAATAAAAAAAATATTTTTTTCTAAATTACCCCTCCCCTCCTCCCTCCTCCCCCTTCCTCCCCCCAAGTCTCCGGCGGGAGGGAGCCCCGACCGGCCGGCCGGTCTCCCTCCCCCTCTCCCTCTTTCTTCCCCCTCCCCTTCCATTTTCTTTCCCTCTTCTCCCTCTCTCCCTCCCTCTCCTTCCCTCCCCTACTCACCCCACTCCCCCTCCCAGTCGTCGGCGGGGAGGGAGATCGGGCTTAGCCTGTCCGGGGCTCCCTCCCCGCCGGAGACGGGGGGTGGGGGGGGTGGGGGGGGGGGGGGTGGGAGGGAAGGGAGGAGGAGAGAGGAGGAGGGGGAGGGAGGGGGAGGGTAGTTTAGGAAAATCTATTTTTTTTTTTTATTTTTTTGTGAGAAGAGAGATTCTCGTGGTGCCAACAGAGCCCCCAAATTTTTTTTTTTAACCCGAGCCACTCATCCACCGATTCTCCAAATTCTCTTCATCACTTAAGAAAAGAGGAATTTACCCCGTAGAGTCCAATAGTACACTATACCACTTCGGTAGTACTGTATTTTAAGTGTACACGAGTAAGGCTCTCTGGGTGCTTTTTGGTTTTTTTTTTTTTCATTTTTAGGTATGGTCGATATCGACCACTTCTGAAAACCCTTTCGACCACTTCTTTTTCCCATTCCTATCGACCACTTTTCTCCCCCACCTTTTTTTCCTTTCGTCATCTTCTCCACGCGGTCTCTCCTCCCCCTCCCAGTGGTCCCCTCCTCTCCCTTTCTTCTCCACGCTGTCGAGGCCCCCCCCAAATGGTCCCTGGTATTGCTTGGTGCCATTTTTCGAAACTGATTTAAATGGAGGTGCGTTCATTACTTTCTCTTCTTCCTTTTTTTTTCTATTTTGTGACCTAGATTTTGAATGGTAACCTGGCATTTGAGTGTGTTCGTTTTGATTGCTCTGGAATATGGTCTTAGTTGTTCTTCTCCTCCACAGATATCCAAACTGTATTCTATTCATATGTTTTTTTTTTGTGCCCTAGATTCCGAAAGCAAACCGTGGTTTTTATTATGTTCGTTTTGATGTGTCTAGCTTATTGTCGGAGTTGTTCTTCTCCTCCACACTTCCAAACGAATCCATGCACATCTAATGCTTTTTTTTTTTGGCCGTGTAGAAGATATGGGCCTGTTCTTGTCTTTTGTGGTGGGGTTTGAGTAGAAATGGTGCTTATGGAATCCCCTTTTTTTTATTGATGGAAGATATATTGATTTGATGGTTATGGGTTTCTTTCACTCTCGTTGATCGGGCACCTTTGGAAATTGATAAGGTTCTATGTTATTGCTGACAGTATGTGATATAGTTTTATTCTTGTTTGATGCCATTTTGATTATTTGAATGTGAATTTCTCAACTTTTCAATCAATGGAAGGTTTTGTTGCTTTGTTTTTTTAAATCCTTGCTATTCCTTACTTTGAAGAGCCTTTGTCAAGTATACAGTATAGGGAAATTCAGCTATTGTCTGTACCCACATCACAAGAGAACTGCATCAAAAGAGAACTGCAAGTTCAAACTCAAGCAATTTAAATGAACATGTATCATTAATAGTCAGAAACCCATCAATGGGAAAGAGTTCCTATATGAAAGGCAAAACCAGGAAGGAGGAGAATTAGATTATTGAGTTGAGAGAACATATAGTACTATGTATTATTGACATTCAAAACCAAAACCAAAACCAACCTCCTTCATTTCATGGAAGGTGTTGATGACTCGACCGCCGATCCATTACTCCAATGTAGAAATGGTTATGGATTCGTTGTCGACAACAAGGCCTCTGATGGCATCAGGTGAGAGGGGGGCCTGGACCAGCTTCCTTAGCCGTATGTGGTAGTCCCCTTGGTGGAAAAATAGAGCAGATGGGCCCATCAACTGCTCCTTGCTTTTAGTGCAAGTGGGCTTGAACAGATGGGCATGGTTCACTAGCACTCACATGGCAGCGTTGATGCTAGCCAGGTTCACACTAGGGTATCCAAGCTAATGGGTCTTGAATACATCCCCATACCTAAACATTTACAAACAACCTCATTTCAGTCCATGCACCCAAAGACCCAGGAACAAATAAGATAACAAGGCACATGTACAAGTGATAAAGACTAGCTAAAATGCTTTTCTGCTTTGTGGCAAAGAAGATATTTAGTTTTTGAGAGTAGAGCTCAAGGTTTTGTCCTATGTAAGGCCAGTCCATTGGACCTCGTGGTAGCTTATAATGGCTGTTTTGTCTGAAGGTTTCACCACTTATGCTTTCTCAAATATACTCTCGAAAGTGAATATTTCAGTCCGAAGGCGCATGTTTTATAGTGGCGTCTATTGCATGACTTTAAATTATGTGGCTGATAAGGTCCAATGAACTTAAATATTCTTTTGATGTTCTATATCGATCACATGTCCCTTTTGTATGTTATACTTTTGTATTTGTCTATTTTTAAATATTTTTATAGCTGTCTATCCTCAGTGCACCTTGTACAAGACATAGAAGTGGATAAAAGAAGTATGTCATTTTAACTATTTTGGTAAGAATGAGAGACCCCTGTTTATGAAGGATTTAGAGAGGAACTGAGTCAATTTGACTCGGAATGGGTACAAAAATTTAGCTGGCAATGCCAGTATGCACACTCAATGATGGCAATGTAGGGCTGTGACACATGGCATGTATTATTCAACATTATGTTAGATTAAACAATGATTTCATCTAAGTATTCATTCTTAATTAAGCTGTTTAATTTCATTCTCACTTTGGTTTGTCACAGTAGAATTAATTTTTTGCAAATTGGTAGAGAAGTCTGGATCAACTTTGATCAGGCCCCTGGAAAATAACCTACAAGACATTATATGCCTCTTTGCTTCCCAAATGTTTTTCTATACTGCTTGTCCTAATGAAACCATCATCTCCACACATGGTACTCCTTACGATCGATTTGCCACGATCCTAAATTTGACACTAATCAAATATTACGACCTGTTCTCGGATTGGAATCTTAAAAAGTCATGTGAAGCCACCAGTTGTTGAGTAACTTTTCTTGAATAGCTATTGTGGACTGCCAATTACTTGATGAAAAAATTACATGTCTGTAGTTAAGACTGTAAGCAATAAGTGGTAACCCAATTACTCATTTTTCTTTGGTCAGCAAGTACTTTTTGTTATAACAGTTTGATAAACAAGAAGACC